>PTEX01000015.1:2784298-2843073 GCA_003342815.1 Eudromia elegans | reverse complement strand
TTTCTAGCCAAAATTTTGTCTCTTGCAGCAGCAGGTTTTTTTTTTTTTTTTTTTTTTTTAAAAAAAAAAAAAAAAAAGAAGGTGGTTCTCTGTTCTGTGCTAAATATTGCTTTTAATTTTATTTATCTTTGATGGAACCTTTTTCTTGTGCTATCTTTCCTTTAATGCATTTTTAACTTTTTTTTAATCTTTTTCATTTTGTATTAAGAAGGCAGACAGGAGACCAAGAATACTTACTATGTATATATTTTGAAAGAGAAGGCAGGAAGGCAGGACCTATCTAATTCTTAATGCCACATCAGCTTCTTGAAGGGGAATAGAAAATATATTTTGAATAAAAAAATTAGTGATTCTGTGTGTGGATAACTTTTCATGTTCAGGAAGCTTAGACTGATCTTGCATTAGTGTGATTTTGGTGAAGTCTGACAAAAACTGCTATAAAGTGTAATACCTAAAACATAGGTAGGTGCCAGGCATATTCATAAACCTCACCAAGTGTTTTCTTTGTATTGCCTTGACAAGCATCCTCTGGATGCAATATTACAAAATACATCCCAAGAAATATAATTCTGGTAATAGGATACACTCTTTGACTCGTATTTCTTATTCCTAACTTGTCATTTAATCCTTACGACCTAACTGCCACTCTCTTAAAACACAGAGTGTGAGGTGATATTTTTGTGAGGAAAGATTCCTTCCCACACCTTTTCCAGCTGTAGTATGTGCAAAACGGAGATCTCTTCATCCTTTGCCTGCTGTAACTCCCATTCTAATTTATTTTCTCTGAGGATTTTTTTCTTTTAAGATGCTGAGTAACAAATCAGATTTCTTTGAGAGAAAAAAAACAGTCAAATATGCAGCTGCATGTTTGTTTTTGTTCCAACTTTTAGGGTGTTTATTCCACTTACCTTTTTATAAACTCATAAGCTAATAATATAGCTGACTGAGGAAGGGAGGCTGTGGATTATGTGGGATCATGTTAATGCTCTCTCAGTCAACTTGGGCATAGTTGCTGGGATGAAGATACTTTTCACAAAAGAACTATTTCTAATGCAATAAATGCTAAGCTAATTCAACACCTCTAGATCCGGTAGAGGAGCCAAGAGACACCTACAGGTTATTGCTGCTTTTCTGCTTTTCTCAGTTTGCCCGAGTTTCCTGTTTTTTCCTTTAGTTCTCTCTTCTGCTTGTATATTAAGCCCTGTGATCCTTCTCTGCTCTCCTCTGTCTGTAGGCTGTGATTAAGTCTATCTTGCTGATATTAGTCATGAATCTTGTTTATATTTTTTTTCTGAAATTATACACTCTTTGTTGTGCTAGGATAGAAATTGAGTAAAACCAAACTCAGACCCTTGTTTAGTCAGAAAATGCCTCATACAATGGAATATATACATATTTTTCTTAAAACTAGATAGGCCCTCCACATATATATCTTTTTACTTCTAGTATTACAATTAGATTTTAGATTCCCCCGGACTCAGATTCTGGAATAGCAATATTGGTTTATTATTTGCTAGTTTATGTTTTTGTTGGATTTAAACTGAGGAATAATGTTGGTGTGCTCCTTCCTCTTTGGTATTTATCCGTATATTAAATTATGTTTATATTCTTTCCAGCTCTATTTTGATGAGTAAGCAAGATTATTTTTTTCTTTTTAATGCAACAGGCTCTTTGGCCATGTCAGTCACTCCTTTCTGTAATTTTTTGAATTTGAACTTTTTATTGCTGAAGACAGTTAATTAGGATTGTACATGGTACTCCAGACCACTTATCACCTAAATGTTATTTCCCTAAGTCCTTAACTTGCTTTTTTTTTTTCTTTTCCCCTTTCTCTCTGGAGCTACATCAGTTTATAGTTGACTGTAACTATAGTTAATAATGGCTAAAACTTCCAAGCCTTGATAACATAAAAGAAACTCATTAATCCCTACCTGTAGGCTCTTGGATTTCATATGATTTCATTTCATCTAGCATCTAGTATGTCATTTTTCAGTATTGTTCATTTGTTTATTGTAAATACTGCCCTCTGCTTTCCACATTTCTCCCGTCTTCTTTTGGTAGCAGTGTCAACAAATAAGTTGGATATAATTTTTGGAGTATTTTCCTGCCCCATTGTTTCATTCTTTTTTTTTAAGTGTTGTGTGGCATTGCTTTAGAAAATGTTTTTTTGTTTGTTTGTTTTAGGATTCTCCTAGACCCTCTTCTAATCTCATTTATTTAAGCTCAGCTGATTTACTGAATCCAGATTACATCTAGTTGCCATTACAAAGGAAATGACTGGTTCCTTTTCTTAGATATTGGTTTTGTCTAGCATGTCGTAACTCTGCTAACCCTTGCTGCATTTTTATCCTGTTTTCATTTATCTTTCATACACTTGAATTCAGACCACTGGACCCAAGCACATTTTTTTTTCTCTTGGGTATAACTGCTGTATTTTTTTCTTTCTACTCACATGATAGTGCATTCCATTTCATTTAATTAAAATGCTCATTAGATTTGCAACTGTTTGACAGCTCTACAGTTTGGTTCTCCAGTTATTTCAGTTCTTCACCTTTAAGGTATTAGTCCCTTCAGGGTATGCTTTTGCTTTGGAATAATCAGATATTTTCCCATTCCCACTAACTAGCCCGTCTTTATCCCATTCTATAGTTAATGATTCTATTTATATTGAAATTAGGCATGTTTTATCCTGCTGCTGTTTCTTTCACAAAATGATCTATATTCTTTTGTTATTTTCTTCTGTTTGTGAAAATAAGGTGTTTTGCCACCCTTTTGGAGCATAGAGAAGAGGTTTGTGGCTAGAGAAAGGGGTAGCACAAGTGACATTAGGATGTAGAAAAAAAAAAAAGGAGGTGTCCCCTCAGTTTCTGAGCTACCAGTATTTGCCCATAGGATGCTTGATTTCCATTTGCACAACCTGTTGAAATGGGAGAAAAGATCCTATCAGTTTTATGCTGTTGCTCTTCTGGCACCTGAGTGTGCTGCAGCGGAACACGGTTTCCTTGGAGGCGTTCCTGGAATTAATGAAAATGACAGTGGCATTTCACAGTGCACGTTGGGAGATCTCTATGCCACTTTACGCAGATTAACTCAAAGGGCTTTCCTGAATTTGTTTGATGTTCAAGAACTTTTCACCTTCAAGAGTGCAGGTGGAGAGTTGCCCTGTGTAAGTGGGAAAGGGAGGTATTTATAAAAAGATTTCTGTAAGACGGAGAAGATTTTTAAAGACAAAACCAGTGTAAGCGGAGGATGCGCTTTTCTTCTCAGCTAGTTAAGCACTGTGATTTCATCTCTTGTCATGCCTTGGTAGTTTGGTTGTGTATGCCAAGTGTCTTCCTGTGAAAGTCTGAGAAATAACAGAAACAACATTCTAGCCATTTCACATTCATTTACATGGCATCGTGCTCAGAAAAGGAGATGAAACAAATCAACATACCCTGCTCCAAACTGCACCTGAAAAGTGCAGCCACCAGGAAGAGCAAAGAGCCGAATCTTTGATTTTGCTCAACAGTATCTCTAAAACTTTCTCTGCATGTGTTGGAGGGAAAACTTCCAAGTCCTCTCCTTGGCTTGCCTACATCATGGACATTTACCAGATATGGGAGTTGGGGGTTTCAGTGGTCTGCCTGCTGTTCTTGCTCTTTCAGACTAGGGTCTTGTTCTGTAGCGGGTAATTCCAGCTCATGCCTCTGCTGTTGCTCACTGCTTTTCCAGGCAAAGGCAGGAATTGCCGGAATTCTTAGCACTCTCTTTGCCGCCCTCAGCCCTGGACGTCAGCTCGGAAGCCAAGCAGAGTCACTGGTGAAGTTTTCCCAGATCTGCTGGCACCCACAGCACTTCAGTGATTTGCACTGAGTTAATGATTGGAGAGTAGCTGTTGACTTGAAACAGATTTTAGGACAGTAATTGGGTGGATGGAATTTCTGTTCCAAAGTTTTCTTTCCTCACAATAGAAGGGCAGTTTCAGGGTCCAGAAATATGTCTCGTGCCTGAACATACCAGGTGTGTTTTGCAGGTATGTGCTTTCATTTCAGTATTTCCCAAGATATACTTATATGAGAGGTCTGTGCGTAACAAGCTGTTTGTGAAGATGTAAGCTGTGGCAACTCCTGATTAGTTTACTCTGTGAATACCTATGTTCAGCGTATAAATTAGATTATCTCATTGATGCTTATGTGCAGCTACCTCTCTGAAATGTTTATCTGTGGTTATTTGCATTCTTAACTCCATCATAGGGTGAGTTCTCCAAAATCTGCTATGTGCCATCCTTGGTTCCTGAGTTGCATGTTTCTAATTCTGCCAATATATTCACTGCGAGGGAGACTTGTGCTTACATAGAATGAACACGTCATCCTTTAACATGCTTTGTGTCTTACATTAAGCAGAATACCTTGAAAGTAGATGTTCTGACTAAATACACAGCACAACAGTGGCAACTAAGTCCAGTCCTTAGGCGAGCTGGTAAGGATCTTTGGGCAGTGAAGATAAATTTCAAAACCTCATGTTTTAGGTATTCATCAGCATTGCATGTTGTATATCATCATGTTTTTCCCTAGGAGTGTTTCTAACAATGTAAAGCTAATAACTGAAGCTGGTTTAAGACCTCACCATGCTGCTGACTGAAGGCTCTGCCACTTGTGTGTTTTTTTTTTCAGACGCTCCTATAGCAAAAGCTGCTGTGGCAAAGAAATAAGAATTTTTATAAGAGAATGGGTAAGTTAATTTTCTTAAAGCTTTTTTGTTTGCTGTAATGTGAAGCAGGTTGCCTCTTACATTGGTAGAGGAGATGGACTGTAAGACTCATTGTCATTATTTTTCTTACAGCTTCAAATTATTGCAGAGTTACTACAATGTGCAAACACTGCATTACACAGCACACATTTTATTTGCTCTTCCAACATTGTTGCCACTGGTTATGTCAAAAAAAAATCATAAACCAGAGAAAACTTTAATTTAAATAGCTCTTAGGAGGAATTTCTCAAGTTGGTTTATTGGAAGGCTTATTCAAGATGATTTTTTTTTTTTTGATAAATTTCATTTTACTTAATGGGCATAGCTCTAAAAATATGCATGCTAAAATAGGTTTTCTATAGGTTCTGGAACATTAAACTTCTGAGATCATAGACTAGAAAATGACAGTGTGTGCTCTTAAATACTTTTAATTTCTTACTGATGTTAACTTGTTTAATTCTGACTAAGGACAGATTATAAGGAGAAACTCTGAGTTACTCTGTGTGTGTGTGCGTTGACTTAAAAAGTCTAAAACACTTTTATGTATTCAAGAGACTGGTCAGTGAAATGAATTTAAAACAAGATTGGCCAGACTGTGGTTTTATTTATATTTTTTCTGAATGCATTTCAGCATCCTTAGCACTGGAAATACTGTGTTAAGATTAGCAGTAATTGTATGGCAGTTCCATTTTAACTTCAAAGTCACAGAGCAGTATTGGAATATTATATTTGTTATAGCCCTAGGTAAGATGCAGTTAACTTAGTATCTCTATTCTTTGTTTTGTCAGCTGGAGAAACAACACTAACAGTCCATTTTCAAGTTTGCAGTCTATATCAGTTCTATCGTTCTTAATCCTATATCCTTCAGAAAAGGAATAGGCTTCCTTTACTTCATGATTGTTTGCAGATGTATTCTGTTTTATTTTTTCCAATCTGTAGGAACTTTGGAGACTTGATATTTCTGGCAAGAGTTACTTTTCTGAAAATAAATTCTACATGCAATATAGAGCTCAAATATTTTTAATGGAATTTTAGCAGGACTTCTCTACTCCTGTGGAATCATTAGGGGTCAAAAAGACCTTTGAGATGAAAATAGCTTGAGTTTGATGGAAGCTGTCTATTTATCTCAGAGTATTCAGCAGTTCCTACCCCAGAGAGCTTGATGCCTGAGCAGCTGAGAAAGGTGCAAGACAAGGAGAGTGCTAGAATGCACAAAGTGAACAGTGGGATAGTGGGAGAGAAAATTAATTAAAGGGAAGGGAAATAAAGGAGAAAAAAAAAAAAAAGGGTAAGGAGGCCAGTGGTCTATAGAGAAGTAAGGTAGAGAGCAGGTGCAGTAAGACAAAAGTGAGAAGGAGGGAAAAAAACACCATTAAAACTGCTGTGGGTGGAGTGTCCAAGTTACCTTGGTGTTGGGTTTTTTTTTTTTTGGGGGGGGGGGGTTTGTTTGTTTGTTTGTTTGTTTTTCCTTTCTTGTTCAGTGCTGTGGACTTTCCTTATTTTCCACCAAAGGACATAACATGGATTACACAGATGCCTTAATCCTGTGTGGTTTAGGAGGAATGAATCCTATTTCAGTGCAGGAATCCCAGCTGTGGCTGCTTTTGTTCTTATCTGTGCTTCCTAAAGGCCTTTTTGCCTCACAATCTATTTTTCTTTTAAATGTTAATAGGTATTTAGATAGTTTTTAGTAAACTGTTGAACTGTTAGCGTGATAAATGTGACAGTCGTTTCATACAGAGGGAAGAAGTAGCATGCTCTTAAAAATACTTTCCATTTGAGACATTGCCTAAAGGAAAATTTGAGCCCTTTGTAGATTTTTTGAAATCATGTCAGTATTTGGTGATGGAGAAATGAAGGAGGAGGGAAGTTAAATCAACTAGGTTTTTCTTTTGTTAATGCTGCTACTTCAAAACAGGTGGCACTTATGTCAAAGAAGTTTGCTTTTTGTATTTTTTTCTCAAATGTAAAAATACCTCTGTCTTTTCTGTCTTATTTTTGGCGCTATTGGGATTTGCAAATGCAGCTGTGCACAAGACTGCAACTTATATTCTTAGTTATGCTTAATTGTGTCCTGAAACTGTTAATCTGTTTTCCATTATAGATGGAGAAGAGAAAACATACGGTGGGTGTGAGGGCCCAGACGCTATGTATGTAAAGTTAATATCCTCTGATGGCCATGAGTTCATTGTAAAAAGAGAGCATGCATTAACATCAGGAACAATAAAAGCTATGTTGAGTGGACCAGGTAGGTGCAAAAAATGTCAATGCCTTCATATCCTTCATTTTCTTTATTGGAAGCTTGAATTTATATCAGTGAGTGAATGCAATGAGTGGAAGAAGAAGCACGTAGTAACTTTCTGCAATCCAAACTAGTTCCTGTGTGTGCTGGAACAGAATTCCTCATGTCTGCAGAATTGTACTACCAGCCTCGTAGTTGGACTGTCTGCTTTTGTTGAACTGTTGACAATCTCGTGGTGGTGTTGCTTTACATTTCCTCTGTTAGGGGAATTTAAGAGCATTAGGTGAAGCTTGCAGCTGCCAAGAGCAAACACACAGGAGCTGGTAGCCCTTCCTGCTTGAGCTTTTCTGATGAAGATGAGGAGCTTCTTCCATAGGATCTCATAGGATCTCGAGAAGTTCCTCGAGCTTGTAGGGAAAGTAACTAAGTTCACAAAAGAAAAACTCATTGTTACTTAATATTTGAAATTACTTCTAGCTTAAGAAGTGTGTAAGTTACTTATTATGGAAGTTTGAAGGGGTGGAGAAGAGAATTGGCCCCTCTGGACTCTCATCTTTGGTGTTTGCCCTTGGCTGCTTGAGCAGCAGGCAGTAGAGTAGATGGATCTCTGTTCTCACTCCCTAGAGTATCTTTCAGATCCTGGTGTAGAGAGGTTGCTGGAGAGAGCTCTTTTATTAATATATTTTGAAAATTTTCAGTAATTGGTAGGCAGAAAAGTTTATAATTTTTGGTTTAATGACCCACTAAATGTCACTGTACTGGTGACACTTGAAACAACGCAGCAGAGCTGTTATCCAGTTTTCTGATTAGTAGCCAACCTTGTAAGAGGGAGAGAAGTTTCCAAACCTGCTCTGAGTTTGTTCTGCAATCTGTGTCTCTGTGAAGAAATAAAAATCACAACATCCTGCTCGGAGGGCTGGATGCTGCAGAGGAATCAGCATTTAAGCATGTTTTGTGTAAAAAATAATTAGGAAATGGGCTTGCCAAGGAAAGGTAGTACAACTGTCTGTTTTAATACATCAGTATTTAATTGATGTGTGAGTATTCGCTAGTATCTGCTAGTATCTGCGTTGATTCGTATTCTTCGTGTACTAGAATTCAAGCTAGAATTCAATACTTCAGTATGTCTGCTCAGATTTCTGTGTAAAAAGCAGTGAATAGCTCTGCTTTGTAGCTGATATGAAGAGAATTCCTGGAAGGACAGCAGAAACTACACCCTGCCAGGTCTCCCACAAATGCCGAGTTTGTGCTATTTTTTGTCTTTCAGCGATATGGGAGATTAGGAAGAGAAAGGGAAAAGATAACAGTGGTGGAAGGCTGTGGGACTACTTACAGGATAATTTTGCCTTTAATTTCATGCTCAGAGGGACCAAAGGGTTCATTTCAGTTACCTTGAGCTTTGGGATGAGTTCTTCAGTATCCCAGAGGGTATTGAAAAATTCAGTTCTCAATTCTTCATTATCCTGGAGGATAAGTCCAATGAAATCCCTGGATAAACTGATCCAAAATCTTTTCCCTAGTACAATTGTAACTAGAGTTTCTCCCTTTCTCCTGCCTGTTTCCAGAGAGTTGATGAAGCTTTTATGTCCCTGAGGTATCTACCCTCTGGCAGATTTGCCAGAAGCTGGCCTAGAAACTTAAAACTAGTAGGATCACTAAAGGGACAGAACAGGTATGCGTACATAAATGTGGAAGATTTATAAGCTCTTTCTTTTCCTCTCTAGACAAGCATGGAAGGTAAAAATTTGGATTGGTACCTCTTTTTGTAGGCATACTGTTACTGTGACTTTCATGGCTGTGAAGGCTACAGTCTTAAAGCACTTTTAGAAGGCAAGCAATCAAAATTAAGCCTTAATTTCTGGTGTCTTGTTCAGAATATTGCTAGAAGGCTTCACAGCACATCTAATGGATCTTCATGAATATTTCTTGAGGACTATGGTTGTAGCACATACTGTTTTACACAGAAGAATCTAATGCCCAACAGCATGGGACTTGAGCAATTTTATTTAGAGCGTGTTGCATTCACCAGTGTGGTATGTGCTTCATGTTGCAGTGAATTGAAGTGCTATTTTTTCTTTCCCTACAGGACAGTTTGCAGAAAATGAGACGAATGAGGTGAATTTCAGAGAGATCCCATCCCATGTCCTATCCAAAGTATGCATGTATTTCACCTACAAGGTCCGCTATACTAACAGCTCTACGGAGATTCCTGAATTCCCAATTGCACCTGAAATTGCACTGGAACTTCTGATGGCTGCAAACTTCTTAGATTGTTAAATAAAATAAATTATAATAAAAATGTAAACTTTTTTTCAGTATTTAATACCTGTAGTTCAGTTAGTTACTTTTTTTCAGATAGCATGTTGCGTGTGTGCTGTTGAGAACTGTAAAGTTCACTGCAGAGGCAATTGCCTTCAGTCCTTTTGCATATAGCAATCATTCAGTTGAAATTTGTTTTGCTGCTTTCACAAATAAGGACCTTTTCACCAACTGAGACAAATAAACAAATATGCCAATTAGTAGATGGCTATGCCTTATCCTTTAGGTGTGGTAGAACTTTCTTTTAATACAATGACCATGTAAAATACTGGAGTGTAGGCTAATGCTCTCTAAAAGCTAATTATAGCTAAATATAAGTTGCTGTTTAAGGTTTCTAACTTTATTTTGTCGTTGCAGTTTCTAAACATCTGAACTTAATCTCCTTTATAAGATAGTTGTCCTTTTAGCATAGTCCAACCACGTTGGTTAGAACTGTCCCCTCCAGGGTTTGCTTGCTGCTCCATTGAGGTTGAAAGTGGAGTCTGCAGGAGAATGTTTAAGGCCGCTATTTAAAATCATAGTATAAACATGAAGAGCATAGTTGATATATTTTGCCTTTTGTAACCTAAATTTTCCCCTGTATCAATTAAAGATATTCAAGTCACTTGTCTGTACAGTAAGTCCGTGACCCTACTGACTGTGGCTTTTGAGGGAAAACAAAACTGTGTTACAATCTTTGTGTATATTATCTTCTGTATAACATATACAGTAATTCTTAATGTCACTTGACCTGATAAGAATTTTTATAGAAGTCAGCTATGTTTCTTTATTCTTTTTTTCTTTCATTCTTGTGATTGGTTATGGAAACTCTGTATTTTACCTTTAGCATAATATTCATTTAAATTTTCCAGCATAGCCATTGAAAGATAGCCGTTATCCTTGACCTCTTCCGTAGCGTCTCTCTTACCTCCACAGAGAAAAACTGAACTGCAGAGCCCTTTTTTATTTGAAAGGTGTATTAAGCAGATGTTTAAGGAACTTTTTATACATTTCTTAGATATTTTCAATGTTTTTACAAATATTTTAGGAGGAAAAGGATTGGCAAGCCACTGACATAAGTACTTGAGCAGAACACATGCAGAACACATTATCTGTGGTAGTTCATGTTGGTAATTGCCTATACTATCAATTCCTTGTTCAAGTTTATGGAGAAAAAAAAAAAAAAACTGAGACAAACTGTGTCTTCTTTCAGCAACAGTCTGAGGAATTCTTCTGCCAAAATCCTCTGTAAATGAGAACAATAAATGTATCATGAAAATGATGCAAGGGCCATGTAGTGAGCACTTCCCTAAGCTGTCACTACTTGAGATCCTTTTTATTAAGAACTGGTTATGGTCTCTTCTGCAAATGCCACTCCCAGGTGGTGGGGCTGCTTTGTTGATGTATTAATGGTAAATTCAGAGGGTGTTTTTTAAAATAAAACGTCTCTAAGCCTGCTTGCCAGCATGAATACGGCACCTCCGGAAGAGATTGTCCAGGCAAAAGCTGGTGACTTCGGTAGCTGGTGCAGCCTGTCCCCGGCGAGCCACGTCCCGGCTGACGACCCTCTGCTCTGCGCCTCGGCCGAGCGCTCGCGACCACATGGGCTTTGCACCTTAAAGCTGCAGCTTGGCTGGCGGCAGAAGGCAAGGTCCTCTGCTTGGGCACTCGAGCTAGTGCTAATAGTAACCTAATTGTCAAGAGCACCAAAAAAATGAAACAGAGACAAAACAGAAATACTTTGTTATGCTGCTTTTATTCAAGCCACTAGAAGAAATACCCTGAAAGTTAGAGGAATATCAATGTGGCGCTTTTAGTCCCAGCTTCATTTCAGACTGAGACACGCTTGTTCTTTAGCCATATTTTACCGGGCTTCAGGTTAGTGACTTGAAGTCTATGATTTTAGCTTGAAACGGAAGTGAAAAATGAGCTTCATTTAAAAAGCAGTGGGCTTTTTCTAATTTTTTGGGGGGGGAGTAGCATTTCAAAAATGTGTCTGAAAATGCATTGCATTTTATGATTGCCTGTTTCAGCAGTAAGGTAAAAAAACCAGCTGTTTTATTTCTGGATTATAATTTTGTGTCTTTCCTGCAGCCTAATGTATCATATGGTAGCTTTGAACACTCAGGAAATGCAGCAGTGCCCTCAAACGCACTATTGCAACCACCGGCTGTTGAGAGAACTGACCTGCAACTCTCTAAGGGGGAACTGGGCAGAGGGAGCTAGTGCAATTTGCTCGACACTCACATTCGTGTGCTATTAACAGACAATTGGAAACGTACCACACAAGCCCTGAGTTCCAAATAAACTTCAAATTTGAAAATTTTTAAACCTGTGTATCTGTTGATTTGTGAGTGTTTACAGCAAGGTTTACTACGGGGAGCTCCAGTCTCCATCACTATTTGGCGAGGAAAACGCCAACACACTAATGGCATTTGGGTACTGTAGATGGTTAAAAAAAAAAAAAGGCACGTATAAAACAGAATAAAAAGATCCCTTTTGGTTGTTGTTTTTAGTTTGTTTTGTTCTGGAGAGTGTCATGGAATCAAAGTGGTCAGATGTCTTCAGGCTCCTCTCAAAGTACTTGTCATTCTTAAAAAAGCAACCAAACACTAAAAAAAAAAATCCTCCACAGCAATCCAGGATAAGGTATTGTGAAGAGTTTATGAGTCACATAATACTGAACTCCCTTTGATTTAGTGAGGGAACCCTGTATCTGATGCTTCAAATTTTAATCTGAACCAAGGTTTTTGCCACAAAAAGTTGCAAGTTGTTGCCCATGTAAGCAATGAGGAATGTCTTCCTTGCTAATGATTTTTTAGACACAAAATAGTTATTAAAAAAAATAGAAATTTGTTTGGCAAATTTGTTTTTTAGTCTTCAACTGTAAGAAAGGAGCTTTTTGAATGGCCTGATAGAGCTTGATGAAACAGTTGCATTGGACATTCTAAAAGGCATTTATTAGTGAATGGCTAGTAAGTGTGAGAAAAAATGAGTTGTTTCTGTCTGCCTTTTATCAGTGTATATCATATTTCACAGGCATAAGCTGCAGCAGGGGCTGTTTGGTTGTTCCTCTCCCTTTTTTTCTTGTCTCGTTGAAAGGAGTTTCCTGAAATACAAATCTGATGACTTACATGATAACTAACTTGGACCAAAACCAAAAAGGATTTAATGAGATGGGAAAGTTAATTTCTCAATTTGTTTTTTGTGCCCCAACATAAAGGTGCTGCCTCTCTGCTTTGTTTTTTTTAATCTCAGATGTGTCACCCAGAGCACGGGACACAGGGAGGTATCCAGGCGGGTCTGGAAGATCTCCAGAGAAGGAGCCTCCACAGCCTCTCTCTTCCAGGGCTCTGTCACCCTCACAGGAAAGAACTTCCTCACTTGGAGATGGAACTGCCTGGGTTTCAACTTGCACCCGTTACCCCTTGTCCTATCACTGGCCATCACCGAGAAGAGTTTGGCCCCATCCTCTCTCATACTCCCCTCAGGTATTTGTACATGGACACTAATGGTGGAGGTTACGGTGTTCATCTGAATTCAACAACCAAATGAGAGAAAAACAGGAGCAACTCTTTATTTTGAGAAAGACACAGTCCTGTGCCCCGTGCTCTGGGTGTCCCTGCTGGAGCAGAGGGGTTGGACTACAGGATCTCCAGAGGTCCCTTCCAGCCTCAACCACTCTGTGATTCTATGACCAGATTTAGAAATGAAACTATCACAGTGCTTTTACACAGGCAGGCAGGCCAGAGCTCTGCAATTAGCAAAAAAAAGTGTCTTCCTCCCACTCTCCCCATGGAAAAAAGTTTGCATTTATAGGTTTTTGATTTTTTGTCAACAATAAACTGCATTGGAGTTGGGTTTCTTTTTAAAGGTAACTTAGTAGGTGGTAATTGTGTGGGAACACTCCAATACCGTGAGCTCCTGTTGTGTGAGACCGAATGAGCACATCGGAGCGCTGAGGATGATTCTTCACCTGTTGTGACTAGGGCAGTGCTGAGAAGAGAGGCAGCTTTTTGTCAATTCAATAAATATTTGAAACCTTATTTTATCAAGAGCTCTATGCCATTAAATAAAGCTCTGAGTATGTTATATCTGTAAATGTAGGTTATGGTGCAAACTGTCTTATATGGGAGAAAGGTCACCGAGATTAAAAAAAAAGAAAAAAGCTTTCTAGCACTGTTACTGTTCCAAGTTACTGTTTCTTGTGTACGGAACAGAGGCTTTTCCCCCTACACTGTGGGATGAAACCCGAAGATTTTAAGATAATAATTATTTTTTGGTAAATTTTTAACATTTTTTTTTAAACGAATTTACTCAGCTTTTGAGACCTCAATCATATAATCCCTTTTGTGCTCTCACTTGTTGAGAGTAAGATTTGAAAATTAAGCTTAAATTGCCCCTGAAATATGTATTGCTTTTTTGACTGGAGAAAATAACAACTTCAGATTTATTTTAGGCAATTTAAAATCTCATTGTACAATGACAGAGTTACTGGTTTTAAGGATCATTCCGTCATGTGGGAGGGAAGATGTGTGGGCTAATGCTAAGCCTTCCTTGCTTGTTGCTTATATCTTTTCAGTTGAAACTTAATGACAGTTCAGCCAGAAGCTACCCTGAAATTAAAAGCACAAATACTGTGAACTCTGTCAGTTAATTCAAATTTACATCTGCCTTTCAGGTAAGGATTCATAATGAAGGCTTTTCCTCCACTATAGAAAACAAACAAACAAACAAACCAGCTGATATTGTATTTCTGATTGCTAACAAAAACCCTTTAAAATCACCATCACAGCCAGCCATAAAATACATAGTTCACGTCTTAGGTTACTATAAATTCTTGCTACTCTAACTAGTACAACAATATTTGTCAAGCAAGTGAATTCTCTCTCACAGAAGCAGTTCTCTTTTTATTTTTTTATATCACCAAGTCTAAACATAATCTCAAATCTAGTTGTATTTAGCATAAGAGATTTCATTTTTATACCAGGAAAAAAGTGTTCTGGTTTGCCATTTTAAATTGGCATATACTACTTTCCAGAAGTGACGCTCCATCTGAGTAAGAATTATTTCTAGTAGATTACTGGAAACTCGTAAATCGGATTCCAGTGTTGCAGTAACACTGGGGCTGCTTTCAGACTTCTACTAGGACTTTCACATTATAAATCTTTAATTTGTAGTTACAACTTACATGAAAATAGAAACTGTGGAGCTGATGTGAAAACAGTTAGCTAAAACTATCAAGTAACTGCTCATCCATAGATAAAAACTAAATTTCCATACCAGCATCATCTTCATGAATTATAAAGTCAGCTTCACTTCCGTGTATTTCTGATAAAATAAAAAAAAGTCATGTATGTCTGTTTTTTACCACAGAAGGCTTCAGGTTACAGTTTTCAGAAAAGAAAAAACCATAGTGTATTGTATTTGCATCTTAAATCTAAATCTTGATTTGAACCCTTGTATCTGACAGATGCAGTAATCAACCTGTTACATGGGCTCTTGGATGGGAGGTGGGGGATTACCTCAATGATTACATTAGATTACACATCTTAATCTATTCTTTTATTTGGATTGGATATTTATTTGAATAAAACTATTCATTTATTTTATACAGGTCCTACATGATCTTAATTATTTTAACATTTTATCGTTTTAATAAAATGTTTATGCAGGTACTTCCCCGTGCAACACTCATAAAAACTGTGTGCCCACAGAATGGGATAAATTCCTTTCCTTTCTAATGGAGAATTGCTTTGGCAGTAGGATAGTCTCCTGATCAGCCCACGGCAGCCAACCTGTTGTCTCCTCCGTAAGGGAAGAAATGGAAGCGCAGGACTGCACGAGGGAGCAGGGAGACCCTTCAGTTGCAGCAGGCACCGCACCAGGGGCCACCTCTCCTCAGCCTCCCGCTGTCCCTCCGCAGCTTCCCGCAGGGAGGTGGTAACGTGCCCATCAGCACACAACGCTACGGAAGATACAGCGAAACAAACCACTGCTGGAATACCTACCCGAGCACAAAGCAATGAAATGACAACAGAAGCTCAACACCTCAACAACATCTTGAAATGCTGAAATGATCATAATCTTGAAATGCATTTTTCATTTTTAGCTGTGTAAGCAGCTTATTTCATCTGCAGTCTCAGGATCTAGCGCCTTGGTTTGATTCTGATTCTTTTGCTAGTGTTTTCTGCAGGGCAGCCAGGTTTGCATTTGTCAGATCTCTATGTGAGAGATTTTCAGTTTAGTGCCCTCCCTTCACCTGGCAAACAGCAGCAAAGCTGGCACAGGCAGCTTGGGAGGCAGGTCCTCCTTCTCCTCCCTCCGGAGTCGTGGCCCCTTGGCACCGCAGTGCCCACTTGCTCTGTCGCTGGAATAACACGGGGGTGAGTGTGAAAACACAGCTACGTTCTGTGCAAGACGCAGGTGAGCCCCAGAGCTGCAAAAGCACAGGGGCTCAGGCAGAAGAATGCAAGCTTGACTCTTAGATGGGCAGAAATCGTAAAGCAGAAAATATATAAAAGTGCAAATATATATCTTTATATTTGTAAAAAATAGAGGAGAAAGGAACATCAGAGAAAAAAAATAGTTCAGTAACGCTGTGTGTTAAACTAAAAAAATAATGGAAGAAATGGAATACAGAACTATAAGGACCCAAATAAGGAGGTACATTTGGCCTTTGTGAAACTGCCCTGACACACCAGAAGATAATCTAATAAATGCACTTTGAACATTTACTACATTTTTTTTTCTGACTGTAATGCGAATTATCACGGTCAAAGTGCATGGAATATTTACAGAAACATTTTTAGTAGGAGATAGAGTTGCAGTCCTCATGATCTGCACTATAAGTAGATATGCAGGTCATAAAAGTGTATTTGATTAGACCAATGCAAGATAGCTCCTGAAATAATGAAGACAGATTAAATTCACTGCAGAAGTTTTGAATGTTTGGCCTTAGGATTCCAGTCTTTGAAGGCATCAGCAAAACTTAGGTTGACTGGTGCAGGATTGGATTATATAGGCCAAATATTAAAGCTTTCATTAATAACAAGACAACTGTAACTATTGTTTTGGTTATCTTTATACCTGCTACAGAACGATAAGGGTTAATTGCAAAGGTAAATGTTTTAAAAGTCACATTTAAGGGATTAAATCTCTAGCATTAGAGACTGTACAAACATTTACTTTAAAAAAAAAAAAGCTCTGCAATCTTGGTTACTGATATCAGACATGAGGGAAAAAAAACACAGTAAAACACAAGGATCATTCTCCCCATTCCCTATTTCAACAAGGACATGGGGAGCTAAACCTGTTGCATATAAAAATATATATATATGTATGTATAAAGTGATTGGCTGACACATGAGAAAATGAACAGGTGAAAACATTAAAAAGCGATATCTTTAGTAGTCCCGTGATAATGAGCTCCACTCAAACGGAAGCGTGGATTCTGCTCACTCACTGCAGCTGTGCAGTAACCGCAGCTGTTCCTTACACTTGCAGTTAGGGCAGGGGAGGCTGTGATCTCGTTATGACTCAGAGTTTATGTGAGGGGCAGGTTCTGTCCCTTGTTTTCCATGTCTGCTGTCCTCAGGAACAGGATTTGCAGCCTGGGTGAGGTTACCTCAGCAAATGTTATTTTAGTCCAAAATGTGGCAGGGCCCTGTTTTAGAGATTAAAAGCTCTGTAAGAATGACAAGAAAAAGAATTCACAAATGAAAGTATGGTATAAAGCTTGCCTTTTTTCTTTTTATTATGGAGTGGAAGTCATATTTGTATTGATTGACTTAGTACTACAAAGCCCATCTTTTCATTCACCGTATCTGGTAAAGGATAAGGAGGAGCAAAACTGCTTGGCGGTCTATGAACTTTCGCCTCTTTTGACCTTGAAGACGGTTTTGTTAAGAAATCAAATCCAACAGATTCAAATTGGTTTTATCCCACTGTGGTTACATCAACATGAACAGTCAATATGTCCATGTTTATAGCTGAACACATGTCCATTGCCTAAACTTGATGTTCTTGCTGTCTGTGTGGCATATGGTGTTAAGAAATGTATTTTAGGATAAACATATGTCTGAATCATGCAAAACAACAAAATCTAGTAAAACGGTAGTAACAACATTGCACTTAATACTGTAGCTGCCTAAGCTAGCGGTGAAGGACTGCAGGCAAAAGAAATTTTCACCAGTTCTAAGTGCCCATTTAACACAATAAATCTTTTGCAACCCCAACTGTGTTGAGACATATTACAGCACATAAAGTCCGACTTCCAGGAAAGACAGACAGAAAACCCTTACAACTTAAGTGTCAGTTTGTTTAAGTCAGTAGAGCAATGCTTGTTTACACTGCTCAAAGAGCCTACAGGTTTGTGGCTGAGCTAACAAAAACTCAGCACGGCTGGGTTGGATGGGAGTCACCGGACAGGGAGTCACAGGATTTCGCCTCCTGGATGCCCTGCAATGCTTTTGCCATCCTTACTTTTGGCAGTGCTTTCCTGCTTGGAAATCTACACACATGCACTCCTGTCGCCAGCAAATTCCTGCACCAGTCCTAGGTTTACTGCCCTCCACAGCTAATCCACAGAGGAACGGGATTCCTGCAGCCTTCCAAGGATCCCCGCTAGCTCTTGCAAAGCTGCTGATGCCGGATCCAAGCTGGAATCTGACTCCATGTTGTCTGCTGGGCTTCTGTTTTCTTTCCAGTTACCAGTTTTCAAAGCTGGGCATAGATAAGAGGGCAGAGAGAAATAAGAGAGGGCCTGCAGGTAGAAGTGACACCTTGTGCCATACCAAGGAAGGGGTTGGAGAAGGGCAAGTTTCCAGGCGCACAGCCCTTCTAAAACTGAAGCAGGACTCTTCACAGCTAAATGGCAACACCGAGCAACTGCCCAAAACCTCACCTGGCCCTCTCCGAAGGGAAAGGTAGGTGCCACCTGCAGACTCTAGAGAATGTGAGCCGGAAACGGGAGAAGGAGATTCTATAGAAATATCCTTCCTGTTGCGAAGGAAAAGGGCAAAACGGGTATTTACTGTGTTTGTAATGCAGCGAGACAGGTTAGTGGGGACATGGTGATTATAAAAAGCTATAAAACCATTATTTTTTTTACCAAGTTTTTGGTATCCACTGTCTTTGGAAAAACATTTTGCAGGTTGCCTTGGAGAATCAGGTAGGTGTGAAACACATCTGGGGCAACTGTTCAATGTAAAGTGTATCCCGCAGGGGGTTGATTCACTGATTGCAGGCAAGTTAATTCCAGTGAGTGCTGCTGTTTATTTTTACCTGCCCAGAGTGGCTGGTGCAAAGGACAGAAAATATTCCAACACGGGGGGGGGGGGGGGGGGAAGGGTAAGAACAAAAAACTACCTCCCACTTAAAATATATTCATACTCATTCATTCTCATTCATTCAGGCCCCTAGGCCATCGGTGGAGAAAAAGTCCCAAACGTGACATATTTTGAACAACTGTTGAGCGAAGGGAATTTTCTCCCTTGCTGCCGGGACCGCTGTCACGACCCCGGCCACGAGGCAGGCGTTGCCTGCAGCACAGCGGCCAGCAGCCCTGGGTGCTCGGCCCAAAGCGCGGCCCCTCCGCGCTGCACACCCCTAATCCCGCTTCCCCTACGCGACAAAGCAAACACGAGCCCAACCCGCAGAAACCCATAAAAGGAAAAAGCTGGCATTAAACTAAATCCCTTAAGGACCCTGGGCGTGCAGTTCTAAAAAATCCTTTAAAAATATGTAGGCCACCGCTAGCACAGCATTTCTAATAACCCCTGCCAGGCAACGCTGTCCATGAGCGGTGAGAACCACTGGCATGTATTTATCGGAACCTAGCGAAACCCCTCCAACCTGTAGAAGCACTGCAGCCCCTCGATGTATAGAGACGCATTTATTCACTTATTTACTGAGAACTGGTGAAACCCCGCCAGCCTTCAGCAGCACCGCAGCCGCCCGCCCCTCAACGTACACACGTTCGGGCGCTGCTCCGCCAGGGCGGCGGCAGCGAGAGCGCAGCCCAACGGCCACCACCCCCTCCCCACGCAGAGCCCAACGGCCACCGCCCCCTGCCCGCCCCGCTGGCGCTCCAGGGCGGTGCTCCCGGCGCATGCGCAGGCGGGGCGGGGCGAGGTGGCGGCGCCACGTGACCGGCGGGGCGGGGCGCGCTGCGTCTCCGCGGGCCCGGCCGGCGCGGCGCTGCGGGGTGGGGGGCGGATCCATCATGGCGTCCATGCAGGTGAGCGGCCGGCGGTGGCTCCGCGAGGAGCCGCTCCCGGAGCGGCGCCTGGGAGGGAGCAGGGCCCCGGGCGGCGCTTGGAGGCGGCGGGGAAAGCGGGGCAGCGGAGGCGGGAGCCGCGAGCCGCGGGCGAGGCCAGGCCCGGCGGCGGCAGTGGTGGCGGCGAGGGGAGGGCGGGCAGGGTAGGCCCGGCCTGGCCCAGCCTGGCCCGGGTGGCGGCGGCGGCGGCTTCTCCAGCGAGCCGGGCTTGCAGGGCGGTCTCGCTGCCGCTGTGCCCGCCTTGGCCGGGGGCTGCTGTGGGGAGAGCGGGCGGCGCGAAGCTGCCTGCGGCCTGGCAGGTGTTTCCACCTGAATTATTTATTTAACACCCAGACCGGCCTTGGTGCAGGTGTAGGCAGCAGCTGCAGGAGCTAGTGGCCAAGAAAGAGCTGGTTGTGTGCTCTGTGGGCCGCGTGGGGACTTGCTCCGTGGCGCCACAAAAGATGGCTGTGGTCCCTGTCTGTATTTCACCCGTAATTGAGCCATTTGAGGATAAATGCTGTAGTTTTGAATTTTATATTTGTCTCTGTGTATTCTAATAGTTCCATTTCTCCTCAAGCTGCAGCTTTTCTTTTTCTCCCTTTCCCTGTTTTCATTTCAGCCCAGTAGAGCTTGTATTGTGCTTGTCCCTGCTCATGGGGCAGTGTAGAAGGAGGGTGCCAAATGAGTCAAACTAGGTAGATTTGCCTCCTCGTTACCTGGGATCGATACTCGGTTTAGCATCGATAACATGAAGTAAAATGTCGCAGTGTCGAACCTAATTGGATGAAAAAAATTGCAGTCTGGAAGAATAAAAAGGCATTGTATGTCTTCTGGGTTACTGAAATGAAATGGGATCAAGAACATGAACATACTGTACAGAACATTCTTGATTTAGTGGCAGTTTAGATAAGAGACTAATCTGTCTTTATCAGCTCAATCTGGCAAATTATTTTGTAGTGCTTTGTGTGTGTGTGTGTGTTCAAACTTTTACAAGCAAAGCTGCAAAATAGAAGCAATAAATTTAAAGCAGAATGTTGTTCAGAACTGTGTAAATCGCAAAGGGAAGTGGCAGTTGTGAAACTTTGAGGAGAGGCTCCGCGGGAGCCTGTGGACCCGTGCGGCGCTGCTGTTGCTGGCCTATTAAATGACCTTGTGCGGCAGCCTCGCCGGTGCTGCTGCTGCTGTTCCCCCTGCGACGGGGAAATGGTGACTGTGAACTAAGTGAGGCTCTCTAAAACACAAGTGGCAAATGCTGTGTGAAAGGAAAGATAACAGAAATGCGTTGAGATCCTACTCATTTTCTGAAAGTACAGCAGTGGTAAGTCTGGTATTGTAATTGCTTTCATTTTAGGAATACTGGCTGACAGATTTTTTTTAATAATGTTATGTGGTGTTTTGATGAGACATTCAAGGGAAATTACCAAGTATTTTGTAGCTGTTCCTGTCTGTACAATTGTATAATGTTTTGACAGAATTCTTGTTCTCATTATCTTAAAGATGAGCAGTAAAATGGAAAGTATGACTTTGTAGAGGTTTTCTTAAACTGTTTAAACAGCTAGTCTGATACCTTCAAGTGGTATTTTGATTAAAAAAAAAAATTTGAAAATTCCATCTGTATCTGGAGAGCAAATGAGCCTGACATCAAGAAAAGAGTTGAGAAATCGAGGATAAGTTAGATTTAAATTGGTTGATATCACACAAACACTGTCTGCTGTGTTATTTTACTGGGGGGTCAACATTTAATTAAAAATAAAATCAATGATTCAAACGGTGAATTTAAAGTGGAACGTTAACAGCGCTAATAATTTGGGGAAAAAAACAAAAAAACCAAAAAGCAGTACATAAACTTTCAAAATACTCTGCTCAAAGACTCAAAGATAATGAATATAATTTTGGTTTTCAAGTATTAATTCTAAATAAATGTTAAATGTTAGATAGACTTGTGCAGTTCTTCATGGTAAACTGTTATTTCTGAAAATTGAGTGGTGTGTGGAATAGAGTGGTGAAAGTGTACCCAGAGCATAATGTAAAGCAGTTTTTCTTGAGGCTTCAGCAGCTAATTTAAATTCTCCCCATCCTCTACCCTCCTCTATCCCACTGTCTAAAAAGGGTTGGGATGAAACTTGTGGGAAGTTTCTGCATTGCCAATTTTGTGATAAAGTTCTGGCCAATCTTAACTATAACATAAATTCTGCATTGCTATCTACCACACAAGTGTTTATATTTTTAAGTGACTTTTTAGCCAGAAACTTTGCAGGGAAAAAACAAACGAACAAAGATCAAATCTTATTAGTGGGACAGATATGAAGTAGTATGTTTTATTTTGGTGTGTGTATTTCATTGCGCATGTATGGCGGTTTTCAAGGGCAACCATCCTATTAACGTGCATCGTGGAGTGGCTACCATTCTGTGATCTTTAATAGAGCTTTTTTATGTCATTAATTACATTAGCGATGTGTTTAATCTGATTTGAATATCTTCTTGTACAAACCTCATGTGTCTAATTTAAATGACGAGAAGTTTTTCCTAGTGATAAAGTGCACCCTAGCTGTGTTTTTGTTCAAAAACACTTGTTCAGAATTCAGTTTTTCAAGGAACTTGATATTAAGAATGTAAGGAGAGTGAAGGTAAGGTGGTAGTAATTAAAAAGTCAGCATCATGGATATAAGGCGTGCTTCAAATTTGAAGGGATGAACTATTGAGAAGATATTTGCTTTAGGGAAAGGTATTAATCTGGTATGTGACACTTCATATAAAAACAATGTTTCTTTTCCTGTATTTTTCAGCTGAACTTCTTTATTTTTATTCTTTACCTACCCCTCCATTCTCAGAGGAAATTCTGTGTTTCCAGCTACTCTCAGAACAGCTGTTTATTACTTAATATTTCTTCCATATTTGCAACATTTTTATTTAATAATTTGGAAATCACTTCTCCTTTGCTGAGTTGACCAATCTGTCCAGAAAAGTTCTAAATGATTTTTAATGCAACTTCAAAAAAAAAAAAAAGTTGAAGAATAAAAAAATTTCAGTGATGTTGCACATGTATAGCCTGCTATGAGGGATAATAAGACAAGATGGTATTTATGTAATTTAAAAAAAAAAAAGAAACAGTAAATAATGTAGGTACATTATGTTTATATTCCAGAATTGATTGCTAAAATATACAAAATTACTGGTAATTATAAACTACTTGAGATATTTAGTGATGCTGCTGGTGAAAGACTTTTGAAAATGAAAACACAAGTGAGACAAGAGTGGAAAGTAAAAGTATTTTTCCTCTTGACAAAGTGATTTAGTCCTTTATGTAACCTTCATTTATCTGTCTCTACTGATACGTAATATATTAGTTTTGGCCTATAGCCATGCTACAGAAAATATGATAAATGCAGAACTTATTCTTGTTTTGTCACGATAGTTTTAAAACGCCAATAAAGAAAGCAAGGTTCAGGTGACTGCAAATCAAGTACAGTTTAAAATTTGTAGCCTGAAAGTGAGTAGAAGTAAATAAAAGTTCTGATTTGGATTGTGAGGAGCCTCACTTGTTTGTTTTTGCATCTGATCATGTAAAAAGTAGGATTTTAGCAGAGGGGAAACTGTGTTGTGTAGCAAGCTTGTAATTTTAGAGCTAGAAGGAAAAGTTCATTTTGTAAAGAAAAAGTAGTAGATGTTAGTTTACTTAAATGCCCTGGATATCAGCAAGTTTTCTTTATAACTGCAGCAGTTATATAGCTAGAAAATCGAATGCTTCTCATTTTGAACATTGATCATTATATGCTTTACATGGGGAAAAATAAAGGCAGGTGGATATTTACTGTATAGAACAGTCATTCCTGTTGAATGTAAATATTTTCTGCTCAACCTTTGATAACATCTTGTTCTAGCTTTGAGATTGAGCTGTTAGAGCTCTGAGAAGGAGAAAAAAGAAAAGATTAGGTTTGGCCAAGCTAGGGAATGTTGACTTGTTAAGCTATAACTGTGGAAAGTTCGGGAGGCTTATAATAAACTAAAATAGCTTAGTTTGGGTAAAATATAAAACCTGGTAGATTGAGCACTTCCCTTAACTATTTGCTCAATATCTATCAAGCCAAGACTTGCAGATCTAAATCTCTGCTCTAGACAATATGATGGAGCATTCAACAATATAGCTTCTACCTGCAGGAGATAGGATTAAATTGCCCCTGAAGATATGAAAGAAAGAAGACACAGCTTAAATTGAACTCCATCCTTATTGGTGTGTTCATGAAACACAAATGTGTTTAATATAATGATAAAAGACGAAAAGAAAACTTTATAAAGGAGTTTGCAGGCTCCTGTTCTTGTGGGAGAAGGGAGGAAAAGCTCTTTTAATCTGTATTTTGAGACAAAAAAAATGCGTGTATCCGGCATGCTCTTGCAGTAGCAAAGGACTCATAGAGCTGTCCATCTGTGGCTTGGTTGATTTTTGTTTGGTTTTTTTATGTTTCTTTTGGTTTGTTTTTAAGGGAGGAAAAAACAATTTTACGCACTCCCGAGACCTGTTACAGCTATGCTAGTAACAGGTAAAAAAAAAGTCCAACAACCTTTTGTGATGAAGGTCTTCTGCCTGTCTGCTTTTGACCGTTAAATGTTCTAAAAAAAAAAAAAAAAATTTTTAAAATCTGTGCCCATTCTTGGAGATTTTTTTTTCCTATGAAGTGACCTCTCTCACTGGACTGAAAAGCAGGTATTAATTATTCTGTGAGAAAGAAGGGGTTGATCTGCCTCCCTGGGAACAATATTAATATATCAGATGAAAAAGAACAGAATTATTCAGTAGTAGAGCAGGAATTGCTGATACTCCTTATTTTGGGTAATTAAGGATCTCAGGGAGAGTGTTACCTCCTCATCCTTTCAAAGGCATTAAAAAAAAAAATCTGTTTCTGTTTGAATGATTTTAAAATCCAGGTCGCTTGTTTTCTTTGTATTTAGTTTATTTAAATATACTGCTTGATTCACCTCAGGAAAAATTCCTATGTGTATGTTAGTAAATATGATTTTAATAATAGAATATATTATACATTGCTTCTAAAAATCTGCTGAAATAAAATCCTTCAAAAACTTAGGCTCCTTGATTATATGAGTTTGTTTAATTTTGATGAAAAGATGGAGATGAATAAGGAGACAAGACAAGGAAACTACATGGACTGAATTTGTGAAGGAAGAAATTCTCTTTCTATCATATTTGGTGATATAGATATGATAACTATTTAAATCCTTTTATACTTTGTTACTTCCAGCATTTCACTCTCCCTTCCAAAAGGCTTTTTGTTAGAGTAAAACATTTTATCTTGATATAACTTCTAGAATGTCTTTTATAAGGATAGGATTTGCTTTAAATTCACAGGATTTGTGTCAGAAATAGGATTATCTGGAAAAAAAAATCCTCAGATACGGTGGCCTAGGGAATGTGTTTTTGTGCATGTGTGTGCACCTTTGTCAATGATTGCTGTTTAGTTATAGTTGAGCACTGATTTTAGGTTGATCTTGACGCTTAATGAATTTTAAGGCAGTCGTACTGTTGCCTTTGGAAGACAATGATATAAAATTGTTGCCTGGAACAGTGTCGTGTCTGTTACCTTGACCTTCCAGGCAAATATTGAGAAATTCACAGCTTGCAGTATTGCTCTCTTTGTTTTAGACTGTCTTGGAGAGACTGTAGATAGAATCGTGTTTAGTGAACTGGGAAAACAATAAGCAGAGTTGTCATCCCTGTCATGCACTTCTTCCTCCACTCCTTCTGCTCCCCCCCAAAAAAAAAGTAAAAACCAAAACACTAAAATCACATACAAAGAAATTAATGAAACTTCAAAATATCTTGAAAATACAAATGAGTGGTGGAAAGTTCTTTTGAAGTAGTTCATTAAGACAGTCATGTGCTGCCTTTATCTCTCCTTATAATGATAGAAACATACAGAGAGCCTGACATTCAGGACTTGAACTGCAGATTGGTCTGGGAAAATAACATTGTAGAAATGGGTTGCCAGATGTTAACATGTTTTATTAGAAATGAGAAGGAGGAGACTAATCTGCCTCTGCAGTCTGAGTACAGATTGAAAACCTGATATTTAGCCAAAAATAGATAAAATTGAAAAATGATTCTTCAAATTCAAATCCTGGTATTAATTTTCGTAGCTGTGGTATTTTGTGATACACTTTTGTTGCATGTTCTCCTGAAGCCTTAATTGGGCACATGTGCTCAATTTTTCTTTCTTCCTCTCCTCATTTCTTCCTCTCAGCCTTGATTAAAACTTACTATAAGAACTGTTAACTTCGTTATGGAAAATTTTTGCAGGATCATGGTAGTTGTGTATCTGGATAGCTTATGAAATTGGGAGTTTGGGTCAAATGATCCTATATGGAATAATAGGATATGCTTTACAGTGGCTTTCTTGCATGTCCTGATTATTTGTTAAGAAACGAGGGATTTTTGACCTTGTAGGAACACATATTTCATCTTTTCTGTAGATTATGTAGTAAAATGGGCTGTAGTAGTTGGCTTTTTTTTAAAACTAAATGTCACCATCTTTTATCTGTACCTTGTTTCTTTTTATTCTTTTTGAAAGCTTTTTGGCATTTCAAGCTGGATTTCTAATTAGAGAGTAGCACAAAATTGATTCCAGAAATACTTGCACTGTTAAAAATGTCTTTTCTGTAGAGGACTCTTGTTTGAAAAATAGAGCTGCTTAAACAGTGTTTAGAATTTCCTGTTTTTGACTTGAGATACTTTTCAGTGCGAGAAGTATGAATGGAAGAATCAAAATACAGAAACGGTGACATTCTTGCTAGCCATATTCTCTTGGACTGGTAGTTTTACATATAGCAGGCCAGCAACGCTCTGCATATGCAATGACACTGTGGTGCTCTTACGACAGTGTTATTGCATGCTGGCAGTAACTCCTGCTCTGGTTCCTTGTGTGCTTCCTTGAGGGGAGTACTTCAGGAATTATGTTGACTGTATTGGGAGGAGGAAATCTCCAAATCAGAAAGGATGTTTTTGGGAACAGAATAATATTATAATTGGAATGGAGGAGAAGGTGACTTGGAACTCATAAAGTGTATTTTTGTTTTGTTTTTGGCCAGGATTACTTCATAAGACTAACAATAGTTCTGTGCTACAATGGAGTTTACTGGCTAAGCTAAACCTTGAGTGTTTTTCCCTAGGATTCCCTGCTTCTCCCATGTGAAATAGAGTAGTGGGGCTCTTAAAAATTAATCTCATAACTCATTTTTGTACAGTGGCATTTTCTTTTTTCTTAGATATCTAGTTAAGATTAAGATTGGGCCTACAATTTGCAGAGTTTTGAAAGGGCTTTAGAGCATTGCAACAAAGAGGAGAGAATTCTGGTGTGTGGAAATAGAACGTTTTAAAGAAAGTTCAAGTGCAGATGTTTGGGACACCCATGTTTGCTGGCTTGTAAGGTTTCAAAGCTGCTGTTCCATCTTTTATATTTCTGACTTTATCATGGTATCCTGTAATTAAGCATGGCAGGTTGAGTCTCTGCTTCAGGTGGAACGGCCACGGCATTCCAGCTTTTAATCATCCATTATAGCTGGTCTTGGTGGTAGAAGAAGGTGTGGACATTTGCTTCAGCAGAAATAAAAGGAAGCTCTTTACTTCTTTTACATTTATGTTTTCTGCTTTACTGGTAAAGAGAATTTTTTTTTTCTCAACTGTTCCATAGCAGTCACGATCCCTAATACACTCTGTTTTGCACACTCTCCTTTTGGCCCAGCCTTTAGGCCTCTTCTTAAGCTTCCAAGCCTTCCTAAGAGTTGTTCACAGGTAAAGTATTTATTTAGGATGGTTCTTGGTTTAATTTTTAGTGTACCTGTGGAGGCGGGCTTGCGGAGCAGAGAGACGACTCAATATGAGTTAGCAGGAAAGCTCTGTTTATTGCCCAAAAAGCACAGGTTTTATACACTCGAGAGCAAATCTGGGATTGTGTCGTATTGTGATTGGTTGCCAAGCACGTTGCTATATACCTAATTGCATAACTAGGCAAAACAGTTAGTTCTGCAAGGTTGTTTACCAGCTCAGTCCTACTTCTTGAGACCTGTTCAAGGACACCCCCCTGTACATCCTCATGTACATCCCCCTGTACACCCCTGTGTACACTTCATTATCCACATGTACTCATTTAGTACCTTGCACACCTCATACCTCAGCTCTTGAAACACGAGAGGTGGAATAGTGAAGAACTGCAAAATCAAGCACTTGGATGTATGTGTTGAGCTTCCTTCTAATTTTCTTTGTATCATTTGCGTTTGTAAGGTTTATGTACTCAGCTGTGAGGAAACAATAAACAGGCAGTATGGACCGGTGGTTGAACTTGATTGCATTATGGCAGGTTAATGCTTCATGCTCATCAACAAAGCACATGTGCTTTTCCCACACCAGTTACGAAATAAAATTCATTAGCTAAAACAATATTCATTGGTTGCCTTAATTGCTGTCATCTCTATGCACATGTTCATACTTGTAACTGCCCCCTATAACCAGGAGCGAGCACCTTTTGCTTCCATTGTAAACCTGTTTTTGTTTGCAGAGAGTTTTATTAAATGCTAACTCTCTCTAGACTCCAGTTTCCCAAGGGAGGGGCAGAACTGTTGTAAGAGTTCTGGCAGTGAACTTGGGACTGGAAATAAGACCTTTATAAAGGAGTATCACAAAGTCTAAGAGAGATTTTCATATACTGACAAAGATCACATAAGTTTCCATGGTGCAGGGAGGCAAAATTACTTTGAATGCAGTGTAGCTTAGTGGGAGCTTGCGGTTGAAGAGTCTCTCTATGGGTATGAGACTTGTTTGTGTTGAAAACCAGGAAAAGAACTCTGATTTGGGGAGTTGTTGAGGGTGTTGTTGTATGTGTTGCAGGAATATAGGTTATTAGCATGTGAGCTGATGGGGGACAGAGACAGAGAAATCATTTTGTATCTGTTAACAAATGTTTGTGGGACATATCTGGAATAGCAATGGAATAGTAACCAAACTTTCTGAATCTGAGATGTCTCCCAAAATACTCATGTCACAAACAGCCAAACCTCCTCCTGTGCTAAATATCCTGTGTTTGTGTATTATGTTACATATTCACATATGCAATTTTTCCCACTGTATATACTTCTGTCCAGTCTGACTGTCTGACAGGACAGTGCATATCTGTATATCTGATGGGACGGTGCCACCTGCTCTGAAGTGGCATCAGTAGGAAATGGGGCCCCGAGAGCTCAGCGTGTAGTATCCTGGACCCGTGAGCTCTCTTTTCACCACTACTGTGCAATCACTAGCTGCACTATTCCTAACTGAATGTATTGGCTAATGAAGAAGACTCTAATACCTCAACATTTATGTATTTTGAAGTTTTTTGAGGAGAAAATACTTCAACTCTTGGATTCAAGAATCCACAAATCAATATGGGTTTGTGACCGAGAGGGAGATTCTCTGTATCTTGCTGGTACTTGCACCAAAGCAGGAACAGTCAGGCAAACAAGATGGACCTGTGTTCAGCCTACTTGCTACTGAGACTCCCTGTAATGCTGCTTCTCTGAGAAAATAGCCCTTCATGTTCTAAAGATAGCTGGCCACTGAGCAATCTTGCCAGTGCTTCCCAAAAGGCAGCCAGTTCTGAGAGTTTACAGATAATTTTGTGAGGAGTGGAGCTGCCACACTTAGAGGAAAGTGTTCCCCAGCATAACTTTCTAACTACTCCAACAGAGATTTTTGCACTAAAGTCAGCAAGTTTTTTAAAACTAGGTGAGCTGCTTATGCTATTGGGAGCTTTAATGTACCAGGAATTGATGCAATGGAGACTTTAAAACTCTGATGGATTTAGTTGTGACTTTTGAGATCTTACCTCACCTGTTCCAGGGCTGGCAAAGTAAGATGTGTGCTGGTTTGGAGGAAGAAGAGTGTGAGTTTCTGCCTTGCAAAGGTGATTAGAGGCTGTTGGCTCTGGAGCTGTGTTTAACTTGAGAGCTGTGACAGGCAGTAGCATTTTTTTTGACTTAAAATGATTTAGTTTGTTATGAGCTGTCCAGGGAGTCAGCAGAAATTTTCCCCTGCTGACACCTTGTTAATTTTGTGTTCTTTGCTATCCATACTTCTACTTTGAGAACTCTTGTGAGCTTGACATTTCTGGAAATCTGTGAAGGGTAACTTGAAGGGGTTGCAAAAAATCCTGCTTGACAGAATTAGCAATGGAATACAAGACTTTGCTATGTCAGACATGTCAATTACTTGAATAAACTTTCTTTTGGAATAGATGTTTAGATCGGTCTTAAGCTGTGCTCTTTAATTTCATCACTGAATCACTCTCCATTATAGAGATAGGAGAATAAGCGATCTTGGTTTCAAAGGCTTCTAAGTTTATGAAAATACTTGTGTAAACTGCTAGTTCTATCACTGCTTGACTTTCGCAGTAGGTATTCCTTTCTTTGGAGGAGTGTGGTATTAACCAGTTGTGGTTTCTGATCTCTGTACTCTTCAGTTCACTTCCCTGGTAGCGAGTGTTGTACCAGATTGTACTTTTTGGTTCGCTTGGGGTTTACATTAAAAGAATGTTCCTTTTTAGTTCGGAGAGAAAGGATTCTATATTTAAAGAAAAAAAAAAAAACAACTGGGCAAACTTATGTCCTTCTGCCATTATGTCAATAACTCCATGATTGTAGTCTGCTTTCTTTCTCCATGGTCTTCAGTAAAATGTTGGACTGTAGACTGAGTAGCAGGAAGGAAATTTCTGTGTGGAATCTTAAGATGGATTAGGAAAAACATCAGAAAGATGCTCTTGTGCTCTGAAGAGAACCACAGAGCAAGCACAGATCCCTAAAGATTGTCAGTGTGCAGGAGGTGCCTGTTTTAGTGAATGATGGAAGTAATTTGGCTGTAGCTGCATTAGACTATATTTTGACTTAAAGGAACTGGTTGCAAGGTTGGAAACAACTGGAATACATGATATGCGTGTTTCAACAGATTTGGAGATTTATAAATATGGAAGGTATTCTGATAACTCATGTGAGAGTGCTCAAGTTGCAGGTTTCTAGAAGAAAGGATAGGTTTACAGTGACAAACCATTTCAATACAGGAAAAATATCTGAAGTACAGTAGAAGTCAATATGTCTATATGAGTAGCAGTTCAATGTAGGTCAAAAATGGGTTTGTACAAACGGGAGAAATAATAGTTACTGCTGCAGCTCAATATAAAAGAAGGGGGCAGGCATGCAAGAATGAAACTAGTCAGGGTACATTTTGTTAAAATTAGCAAGTTTGAAAAATATTATTAATCTCTTGGAAAGGTGAGACCCATTAATGGAAAAATAAAGCAAAGAACAAATGACACAGGCACTTAAAATGAGAAGAGTGGGACAGTAAATCCCACTTAGCAAAAGGACAGATTCAGTAGTTTTTAGGTATTGGATATATGAAAGTCAATAAAATTAGTGTATTTTTGGTGGGAGAGTATTTAAGCAACCAAAATAACCTGAGTTTTTGTCAATTACATTGAGCTTGTTTGCAGGCATAGTCTAAGAATAAGCCTGGTACTTTTGCAGTATCTGTCAAGGTGCCTTCTGGAAACCATTGGTGGGCTGAATGCTCTGTGTTTCTAGAACATAAAAGCAAACAATTAACTTGCAAATATTAGGTAAAAAAGCATCCAAAAGGGTTTTCCTAAGAACAAATGACATTGAACGGACATAATTTCCTCCTTTGCTTGTGTGGTAAAGATTGACTCACAGAGGAGCAGACGCTCTACTTTTGATGCAAATATTGACAAGCATTGGTGTGACATTTCAGTAAGTGGACAAAGAAAATGTTGTTTAAATCATTGGAGTCTTAATTTTTTTTTTTTTTTGCCTTTTAGCTGCAGAGACCACTTCTCAAGGAACTGTTCATAATTTGATTGTAGTATAGTGGCTTTCTTCAAGGTAGATGTCTGTTTGAGAAGTGGCATTTCATTCTGTTGAGCTATGAGAATGTAACAAAGGGTGTTTTGAGGACAGTCTGTTCTGGCTTTCTAAAAATGTCTTGGATGATTTGAATACAAGCATTTTTTACAAAATGCACAGATGACGGTAAATGGAAGAGTTTCAGTTGAAGAAGCATTTAAATCAAGTAGAGGCAATTCAGTAAAGACAGGTACAAAGTATTTAACTGGAGTGTGGGAGAGAAAAACATACAAATATAAATGATGGATGCTTGGCTAACCAATACTTGTGCAGATGGGGCTATAAGTTACAAATTCAGACTGATTATGAGTCGACAGGCTATGAGTTAAGCAAAAGCAAATCTCTGAGGTATATAAGTGTTGGGATAAGACATTCTTCTCAACTGTGCTATGAGGCTTCAGCGCTTTGCAGGCTTTTGAGTATCATGTTTCTATATATGAATGTTTTAAGGAGTCAGCTGGAGAGCAGCAAAAATGAAATGCTTCGGAAACAAGACTTCTGTGGGAGAAAGTTGGAGGAATTAGATTTATTCAGAGAAGGTTAGAGAAGGAGAGCAGCAGTAAGTTGTAAGTAAAATAACTTTTTCGTCAATGAGGAGTATAATGGAAGTAATGATATAAATCATCATTTAGATTTGTTACAAAGAAAATCCTTCTAATTATAAAAGCAGCAGAATAAGCAACAGCAGAGACCATGTGCTGTGGAAAACATCATAGTCTTTTAAGTGAAAGGATATTTTAAGAATGCTTCACCTAGCCACATGTTCGGAGGAAGGGGAAGTGGCTTTCATGAGTCTCTTCTAGGTTTCTTGGTTTCAAGAAATGGCATCGTTAGGATTGTCTGAAAAATTCTTATTCCATTATGCTTCATCCTGCTATATATGTCCCTGCTGATATCTACAGAATTTTGTGCCAGAAAAGCAGTTTTCTATGCTCATGCCCATAAAGTACAGGAAAGTCTCTTCTTTCCTTGAAGCTGTCCCATTTTAAATGCTTAACTTTAGAAACATACAGTTGCAGTGCGTTGTTTTTGTTTTGCATAAATGTCTGGAGGTTCAGTCTTTATTCTTTTTAAATTGTATTTTTGAACAATAATTTGTCTTCAAGCAGTCCTACCACTGTGCATTTCTGATTGTGTGAGATGTAATACTCTTTAGGTTTAGCTTTTCTCTGCTAAGAGAAAAGCTGGTCAGCTAGTACAAACATTTTTAACACAGAAGAGGAATTCATTTTAAGTTATGTTTAAACTTTGGGTGTTTTCTGAATTTTCTGTGCTGAAATTTTCTGTTTGAGCTGTAAGAAACTGGTCTCTGAGGTCTACACTTGAGACGTTTTTTAGCTCCTGATAATATAGTGTTGGGTTAATGAGACACAAAGCAGCAAACAAACCATGCTGAGTTGTGGTGAAGGGGAAAATTAAAAATAGACCTTCATATTATCTGGAGATTAACTTATGGGGTTTCTGGATATCTTCAGCTATATACTGGGCTGTGTTGTATATATATAAATGTAGCCATCAGATTAGAGAAAGGGATCCTTCTGTTGGTTTGTGTGCTTGAGAGGTGACATCTGCAGTGTTGTGTTCTGGGACCCCCAGCATCTGAAAGGCACTGCTGAAGTGGAGCATCCCACAGAGCTGCTGGGATCAGGGCCAGGGCTGCATCCCTTTCCAGGAAAGGCCCAGAGAACTGCACTTGTTCAGCATTAAGGAGGAAAGGCAAAGGGAAGGTCTCGCTGCAGATTATAACAATCTGTGGGAAAGTGTAGAGAAAACAGATCGACTTTCCTTGGGTGTGCAGTGGAAAGACAAGAGGCCACACACGCTATTTGAAACATGAGAAATTCTCATAAGGTTTGAAGAAGTCACTTTGTTTGGTGAAGGAGACAAGAGGCAGGAATGGGTTGCCCAGAGAGGCTGTAGAGTCTCCCACCTGTGGGATGCCTGTCCTCATCAGGAGGAGGCCCTACTCTAACTGGAGCTGCCTCAACTGGGCTAGACAGGGGCCTTCTGGAGGCCCCTCCAACCCATGGGTTTCTGAAAGTAACTCAGGTGGGATCATTTGATTAGGGAATTTAGTAGGGTTGGCTAGAGAAACTTGTTTTGCTTTAAACTTAATAAATATTTAGATTAAGTCAGACCTTTGTCAGTGTCTCCCTTTGGATGTAAGTTTTATCCAAACATCTAAATTTTGCAGTTGAAATAGTAAGTTTTATGTCTTCATATTGCTTATTTTTGTCCCATGAATTGATCTGTTATAGCTAAGCATTTTACTGTAGACATTTTGGATATGAGATAACACCATGTTTTGTTAAAATATAGTTACAAAGTCTGGGAGGATATGATTTTTTTGCCATATTTTTAAGAAAATGCTTATCTACGGTATTTGTGATACATAAAGAGTATTCTGGGCGTATAGATCTGATTCTTGTGTTTAAGATATTTTTGTACAATAGTGCAGAGCAATTTCAGTAGAAGATAGGCCTCTTCTGGAAAAGCTCTGTAGGCAACTACTCCATAGTCTGTACAGGAATAACCAAGTTAGTACTTGGTGGGATTTCACCAGAATTGTTCAAAATTAGTTTTGTACTGTTAAAGACACTCAGACATGTTAACCAGGTATAATTAAGTTGTATGACATGATTAATGGAGTAGTAGGGAATTGTAAAATAGATGGTGTCTCTTATGCCAGTGGAGTGAGGAGTGGGGTGAGGAGAGAAAACCAAGAGCTTGTATGTATGTATCAAAGCTTCAATGTCAGTTGTGCCAATAAGTCCTTTTTTTTTTTTTCTCTCTCGCTTTGTGTTATTAGATCATAGTGCTTAGAGTAACACAAAACCTTAAAAGCATTTGACTCCATTTCATAATGGAGATTAGAGGCATGTATCATAAATTTGCATTTATGACCTTTAATTTTGAAGAAAATTGTGTAGAACATAAGTGTAGCTAGAGTTGCATCTTTCTGTGATAGAGAATAAAAATGAAAAGACTCTGTGCCCTTTCCAGCAGCAGCTCCTGGTCTCCTGTTCGGATTTTTACAGTTTGTGAGATCCTCGTGCGTGTGCGTAACCGTGACCTCAAGGTGAACAAACCAGTACTCTCTGAAAACCATCAGGGCATGGTATGTTGGAGTGTAGTGCTGCTGTTACAGGCATAGGATTGAAGTGGTAGTGATGCTAAGGCTGAAGGGAGTAGCACCTTTTGCTGGTATTTGCTAAAGATTGAGACTTGGTTCTGGTTGTTCTTCTGGGATGTGGAGCAAGTCTAGAAAAAGAGCAGGCTACTTCTTCCCTCCTTGCCTTTCCAGAGGCTGTGCCCAGCAATCTGTTGTTACTTCTGTTTGCGTTGGAGTTTTCTTCTCAAGGCAGTCTTCAGATTTTTCTTATGCGTTTCCTTATTTCAAGGTGAAAAAAAAAATTTAAAACTTGTTCGCATTTGCTCTACATTGGCTATGTCATAACCTTCCTTGTTTTGGAGATTTATATTCAGTCTACTTGAAAATATTCAGTATGCATGTCTGTTCTTTATTGCATATACTCTTTTCAGATTTATATGGGAATGAAGTGAGCAATTTTTCTATTGGTGTTTCCAATGGGAACTGCATGAACTTCTGTTGATACCTGTTTGGACTAACTACCTTGGGGGAAAAAAAATGCTTTCTGTAATCTTTAAAAGTATGATTTTGTTTACTATGACACCACTTAAATATTTGAGTCAAAAGTATACACTATTATTTCTCAAGGATGCATTTTCCTGTATTTCTTCTCAGATCTTAGTGTATTTTTTGTATTGTAGCTGATGAGAAGTGATGTGTTGTCTGTGTGTGTTATTTGCATTTACTGGACAGGCACTCATGAAGGTGACAGCAGATATTTACAATGAGACAAATGGAGTATTTCATTGCCTATTGTGTTTGTCACATGCAGATCTTTCTTGGTTTACTGCTGTTCTAGAAAGAACCACGTGAAAACTGAAAAACTCTGAAGCAGTTAAAATTTTTGCATTGGTGAGATAAATGAAAAACTGACCAAAAGTGTTATTAGCCTGAAAATAAGGTCACTGGAGAAAAGTATAGGTGTAAATTTCAAATGAGAAGTTATTTTAAGTGATAATAATGTGGCAATTTTGTTTGCTTTTTGGGTTTTTTTTTTTAGTGGTATACAGAGAAACCAGAGCTTCTTTTCATATTACTGCTGTTTGATCAGATATTGATACCTTAATGTGGATGTTTTAGTTTAAATTTCAAATGAGTTTTAGACTTTGTCTTAAAAAATCAAGTATGTGGTCTGCCCACATGTATGAGCAGAGAGATCTACAAAGTTGTTTTCTGGGCTCATATATATTAATTCCTTCATTGTTTTTATCTAACATTTCCAAATTTCCTCTCTGGAAGGGAGAGGAAAGGGAGGGAAAGTGGAAGAATTTTTTCATTGACTGTAAGGCAAAAGGTTCCCATCTGGATGTTTTTTCTTAACATTTCCTTATATTACAGTCCAACAGACAAGGCATATAGATTGAGTTCACAGGTTGAGTGTCGTTGTGCTGCTTTTTTTTATATGATCATATCACTTCACTTCAAAATCGTCTCACTTTCTGATTCCATCTTTTCGACTCAAATTTATAATTTATAAAATGATTTGGGGATGTTGTTCCAATAAGTTCTGTTGAACTTAATTCACAATACGCTATGAACTACAGTTGCTGTTACCTGTCTGAGATTTTTCCTAAGCTAGATGTAGAAAAGCAAATATTGAACACAAGGGGTCTAATCTGATTTTTGCTGCCTGAACAAGTTATACAGTTTATGAAAATGTTATCATATTTTTTCAATTTGCTTTTCTTTACCAGGATTGTAACAGCCTTTAATTAAAATGGTTTCAGGGCTAAATTTTTCACTTAATTTTGAAGTTGTTTAACTATAAATATTTTTTTGTTAGATTTCAGAGTGCATGCCAGGCTTCCTAGACTTAAGCTTTCAAAGTAGAAGTGCAAAACGAATTTTGGGGGCTGTTTGATATATTTTGAAAGGTAAATTGCAGATGTTTCTAATTAAGTAGTTGTGTGCTGGATGTAGTTTGGTCAGTTTTTAAAATATATTAGTGAGATACATGATGAATTCTGTGCTGTGGACAATTGTTTCTAAAGTTATAAATGGAATAAGAATAAGATACTAGAGCAGGTTGTTGTCTGAGTGGGTTAAGTCCCATATAAGATCATTTTGATTTGTAAGGATAAGGGAAATGAAGTTGTAGATGGTAAACAATAATAATAAAAAAAGCTGGTAGGAGAAAGGAGAGTAAGAAATGAGCAGGCTTTGCACTTTGTTATCTAGTTGGTTTGGAAATTACAAAACCTGTTGCATAACCTTTTGCATACAGAAAATTCCCTCTCAAGGCATGACCAACACAAACCCTTCACGTAGATTTAATTCCCCTCACCTGAAAGAGTGCACAGCAACTGGCAGGGTTGTTTTGTACCAGGAGTGGTTGCACTTGTTGATATACATAAGTAGGTTAAAATGGGCAAGAAGTAGTTGGGGTCCTGGCACAGCAGTTTTCAAAATATTGCAGCTGTGTAAGTTTTGAGCTGTAGTAACTGTGTAGTGACTGTAAAATGTATTTTATAGTCTTTTGCACATGATCTCTTAGTTTTATTTTGTGTCCTCTGGGATTAGTTAGAACAAATAAAAGTTTTGTACAGACACCAGGCTTAAATATCCATTGAGTGAAGGGGAAGAGGAGGAGTTGTGCCGTTAAGAGAATTAATGATAAGTCTGATGTCATCAGAGGGATGTGAAATATTCTGTTAAGTGTGAAGCTGTGACTGATATGATTATAATGTGACAGAATCCTGGATACAGCAGCGTATTTCTTGATGCAATAATTCTTCACTTGGTAACATTGCGTATATAAGTGGAATTGCATATTATAAAGACAGTAAAGAAAAAAATGCTAAGTTAAGGTCTGTGAATATTTCCCTCCAATTTAATTTCTGGGAATGAAGTCCTCTTTCTCTTTCAATTTTGCATTTTATTTTTTCTGAATAAAATTTGTTTTACCTTTACCAAAATGTTTAAAAGGTACTGTAGAGCGCAATTATTTGTTTATTGCTAAACTTACTTTACATAATATTTCAAGTACTCTATGCAATTTCTTTCTAGAAAAGATTACAAAAAGAACTATTGGCATTGCAAAATGATCCACCTCCAGGAATGACTTTAAATGAAAAGAGTGTGCAAAATTCAATCACACAGTAAGTATATAATTTTTGTCATCAAGCTTAGAAGTACAAGTGCTGAAATGAAAGTATATAAGTATGTAATGCAAATCCCATGTGCCACTTAGACCACTTGTTCCAAGAGACATTCTGATTTTCTTTTTTAATTTAGTGTCTGAGATGCTATTTTGATTAATGAATCTATTACTGTAACGTACAGACCACTTTCTGATACTAAATAGCCAATGCATTAAACCTATATTAGGCATTTCATTGTCTTATAAAATGTCGGGGGGTTAAACTTCTGCACATTTTAGAATAAAGTAATTGAAGAACACCACTGTTCGTAGCCAGTAACCTGTGACCCCTTCTAAATTTCTGAAAATTGCCCACTAGCTGGCTTAGATTCTCTCTAGTACTTGTGTTGAATATATTCCGTAGTTTTTGACATCCAGGATCATCTTTCTTGAAAGCAAATGGATAAAACTTATTAAAGAAGCAAAAGAAATTTATTTTGATAACTTTGCTTTTCATCCCTGCTGTGGTTTTCTATGTAGCTAGTATAACTGAAAGGGAAGGTGTGTTAAGCGTTACATGTATTTGATTGAAATGGGCAGGTGTAGCTCCTGATTTGAAATTAAACTGCTTTTATTCTTCCTCCCCCCCCCCCCCCCCTTTTAAGTGCACTGTAGTCCAGAATGCCTTCCTAAGCTATGGTAGCCTTTTATATACTTCTGTAGTTATTTTTGTTAGCAGCTGTATTTGAAAGCAATATTAGGATACTCCTGGCAGAGAAAACCATTTACGTGAGTAGGAATGTGTGTTCTGGATTTCTGTATTATTCTTTGATGGTTTTATTTTTGTCATCCTCTTAAAAGGAGTTAGTGATGAAAACCTTCCTTCGTGCCAATTCAGTAACAATATAGAGCTGACTTCTGATACTACTTCACATTTGCATTTTTGATAGTGATGCTCAGTGACCTTGCTAGGTAAGGCCTTTGGGCCCTGCGTGTTGATACATACTGAGTTAAATATTGTTACTTTTCAAAGGTTGCTGGTTTCTGCAAGCAAATATGGCTGAACCAAATTGAAATAGCACGTTCCAGAATTAGTTGCAATTAATAATAAATTGTTGCCACCTTTAGGAAATTACAAGTTATAATTTAATTTATTTTGAATTTTCTGTGTCCATTAGAAAAGCACCTTTTCTGGATTTTCTGAAGAAGACTCAAACATTGCAAATACTTTTTGTTCTCATTTAAGTAAAAAAAAAAAAGGTGAAAATTTGCAGAAAATAGAGGTGGAAAAGGGGAGAAGAATCTACTTCTATGCATGCTTGGGTTTCCATTTTTCTCAGGAAATCTCGAAGTTACCAAAGTAATTCTTTATTGGTTTTACATGATGTTATTTTTCCACTCATTAGCAAATAAATTTAACCCTTACTGTCATCTAGTCTTTCAAATTCTGAGAGTTTTAAAAGGTTTCTGTTTACTAGTAACATTAGTTTTTGCCTTTTGAAGGTTATTGACACTAGAGAACAAATTCTTAGAACTTTTTATCAAGCTACAGCTAGAGCTGGTGCAGTGTAGATTTGTGTGAAAATGTTAGCTAGGGTTTGGAAAAAGTCAAATAATGAGACTTTGGAGTAACTGGGTCACTTAACCCACAAAGCAGTTGTCTTTTAAGTAGCCTTTTCTTAACCTTCTGATCACTGTGAAAATTTGAGACACACTAGAAAGATGGATCCTGTAAAAGGAGGAGTGTCCAGATGGAGCTGTCCTCTTCTGCTTTGTAAGGAAAATTATCTAAAAATGGGCAGATGGGATGCTCTGGGTCACAAGGACGCACAAAGCTATGGAGTATCAGTGTGGCAGGGGTGTCAGTGCAGGAGCAGAAGGCGTCGCGGGGCACACGGACTCGAGCACAGCCAGATGAAGTCATGGGAGATTCCCAAAACTGAGACACAAGCACAACATTGCCCTGACGCTGCTGAGGTGCCTTCCCCCTGGAGAGCAGCACCACACCTAGTGGTTTAGCGAAGAAGACATTTTTCTTAGAAAAACTAAGGCAGTAGAGGGAAAGATTTGTGCAAGGACTTTAAAAATCTACAGTGTGAGTACAGGGCGACAGTGTAGATGACAGGTAGGAGAGACAAGTTGAGAACAGGTTCATCAGGGTTACCAACTGAAAGAGACACCTTTTTTCTCTTTCCTGCTGCTCTGAAAAGTCTCAGCTACTTCACTTGAGATGGGTACAAGTCTTTCAGTCAGCGGTGTTGCCTCTTGTTGAAGGTTTGTGTTCCAGTCATATTCCTCAAATGTGGCTCAGTCTAGAGTGAAGGATGGAAAAGTGCAGGGGTGATGGTCATTACCAGAGGATGGTGTCAAGTGATCAGCAGCAGACCTGCACAGTGGCGGGGATGTTGTATAGCAGTGTGCTGCTCTACCTTCTGGCCGTTATTGAAAGCATCTTTTTTGGCTATTTTCAAGAAAAAAAAAAAACAAAACAAAAAAAAATGCTTCCATGTTATGATGGAAGCAGAGGAAAAAGAAATCTGTGGTATGTTGAGATGTTATCTTAATTACCTGCTGAGTTAGATAAAGGACAAGGGAGGAAACAGTTCACTGAGTTGGTCAGTTGTGAGTCATTAGCAACTTCCTTTTTTTGACCTTTTTCTTTTTATGCTGCTAACTTTTCCAGTGTGGACATGCAAGGTTGAACAGTGTGTCATCTTTGACTTTTTCATAGTATGAGGGGGAAGAGAGAAGTATTTCCCCTTCACTGCTCAGATGTTGATGTTTACTTTAATAGGATGTACTTAATTTTCTCGCAGGAAATAAAAGCCAAAAGAAACACAAAACAAACGAACAGAATAAATGGAAAGAAAATGTGTGCTACTTTATTTCTTTCAAAGATTGTTTTTGTGTAGGAATAAACTTTGGAACAGGCCTTCTGCTTTGACTTTGCTGTCTCTTGTTAACACAGTTACCTTATTGGGAAATGACAGGTCTGACTTGACTTCAAATGCTAATTATTTGTATAGTTTTCAGTGCTATAGTAATGACTACATGCAAAACACCAAGCTGTTTTCTGTCTAATTCAAGCTTGACATTTTATTTGCTTTCCTGGTAGTTATATAATAGGAGAGTTTAGTGGATTTTGTTATTAGTCCTGTTTTCCAGGAGTAAAACTACAGTTTGGTAGTCTGCAGTACTAACAGTGTTATTCTTATGTTCCCAGGTGGATTGTAGACATGGAAGGTGCTCCAGGAACACTATATGAAGGGGAGAAATTTCAGCTTCTATTTAAATTCAGTAGTCGATATCCTTTTGATTCACCTCAGGTAACTGCTTGCTTTCAGTCTTCCTACCTATTTTTACTTCTAGGTTATAGCTGCATGGCACATGCTGACTATTAACGTTGTCCACATGTTTCCATATGTACAGAGAAGGTCAGCAGCTTTGGTTTGTATTAAACACCTGCTGCAGATGCCTTTTCTCCATTTCTTTTTAAAGTGACCCTTCAGTGAAATAGTGTCCACTGCAGCCCACTTGGTTTCACAGAAGATGAAAGAGAGAAGTAACTCGAGGGATGGGGTTTTTTTCCCCTTTTTGGGATAGAACAGTGACTTTTTCTATTACATGAAAGAACCGCCCAGGAAAAGGTAGGCAGGTGATCCTTTACTGGGATACATGTGCAGAGTAAACAGGAAACTGATGCTTTATCACCTCTCCTTTTTGCTCCCAGCTCTTTATTTTTTTTTCTTCCTTTTCTTCCCTCTCTTGCATCTGCTATGCTTGTTACTACATCTGGGGAAGTCTTGTGACTTTGGTAGGGATCCTCAGAGGCACCTTATGGGAGCTCTGCAGAGCCAGTGATTAGGGTTGAGGTATAAGCTGCTGTGTTGCTTGAGTGACATTGAGAGAGCTGCAGTACTACACTGTACTTCCATTGCCCGAGAGGAATGTTTGAAAGCATCTCTTGTAAGGGAGGAGATGTGTTCAGCTATCATCCACCTGGAAAAGGAGAAAGAAAAGCAAGGAAGGCTCAGTCAGTGCTCTCTGACCTTTCAGCTCAAAGCTCTGAAAGGAGAGTTAGGAATTTCTGTGGTGCTTTTCTTGCTGTTGTTGAAACCCATGCAGAGAGCCATGAGAGACATGTCCATAAACACGTGGTATCTTTAGATGCCGTGCTAGAAACTAGAGCACTGACATTTCAGTCTTAGATGGATAAGGAACAAAGTGCCCGCTGCACCCGTCAGGTTTGCATGACCACTCTTAGGGGATCCCCAAGAGAGTAGCAGCTTGAGTTTGTTTCCAAGTAGGTTGTACTCATAATTAGCCAATGTGTGCGTGGCTGTGTGCAGTTTTTTGCAAAACGTCAAACTGTATCCGTATGTATACAGTGATTTTTTTTTAACACAGAAAACAATTAAGTATTTTGTCTTGGATCTTGGATAGTTGTAAATAATTAGAAAATCTATTGTGAAAATGGTGCTGTGGAGTGAACTGATTTCTTATTGCAACTCCTGGATTATAATTCTCTTCCCCCAAATCAGCCTACTGTGAGTTTAAACTTCTGCTTCTTAGTCACTTCGTTGTTTTCTTTCTTAAATGTATGTTGATTATCATAGGGTGAATGCTTTTACTTCCTTAGTATGCCTATTCTTGCCCTCTGATAAAAAGGAGACATTAGTTTGAATGGAAATACATTACTGGATTACGAAGGTAAGATATTCCAGAGCACACAGCTTTAGTCCAGACGACACAAAAAAGGCAGACTGTGAAATTTAAAAAATGTACGTTGCTGTCCTTGCACTGTTGTAATTGTGAATTTATCCTTTTACTTTTCTGTGCTCTTCAGGGGAAAAAAAATGGATTAACCCACTTATTGCACTTTTAACAGCAGTAGTTATTCAGGTTTTTTTAGTTTATTTTACATGATTGGTAGTTTGCAAAAGTGAGTGAATCTAATGTGGTATAATGTATTATTTAATGTAAGTAAAAATGGCAGAATCTACTTCAGAGATAGTACTGTTTGCCCCAAAGCAGTAGAGCCTATCGAACAGTTTTGCAATATTTTACCATCTTATTTATGTTGACAATTGGTTACAGTAACATTTCTTCTTCTTTTAGGTCATGTTTACTGGTGACAATATTCCTGTTCATCCTCATGTTTATAGCAATGGTCATATCTGTTTATCCATTCTAACGGAAGACTGGTCTCCAGCACTCTCGGTGCAATCTGTTTGTCTTAGCATTATTAGCATGCTTTCCAGCTGCAAAGAAAAGGTATGGGTGGGTTTTGTTTGTTTTTTATTTTTAGAATTGAGTAAAATGAAAGCTAACTAGCTAACTTTACAAAGCAAAGTTTCATATTTCATACTTTAAAGTAGACAACCTGCTGTATGTTGCAGTGACTGGAACAAAAAAACTAAGCTAGAACTGCCAAGTGAGCAGTGCAGGAATTCATGGTAATCTGTTTGTATATCATTACTGGAAAAGAGACATGAAAAGAACTATTCTGACTGTACCAATTACAACAATTTTGTGTAAACTCATTCAGACTGCAAAGCCAGTGCAAGATGATTGTGTAGAAAACAATATTTTGCATAGTGTAGATATTTGTCTGTATTAGAGTATTGTTCTGAAATTATTACAGCTGCAAATACAGCTGCAAAAACGTTAGCAGTTATTTCTTTTATCTTTATCACGTGCAGGAAAAAGTCTTTTTGTGACTTTTCTGTCATTTTACTGCTGCTTCTGGAGTGAAATTGCCCAAGAAGTTAGATTTGGTCAGAGCTCTCATGTGTCTGTGCTATTCAGCATGCTTTTTTGTATCATATCCCAGTCAATCCTAAACATGTTGTGGGGTAGAAAAAAGCCTCAAATTGCTTTGTACTGTATCTTGCAACTTTGGTTTTGCATTGTACCTCAAAATTATTATGAAAAAGAAGAATATTTGATACAATAGATCTTTTTCTGTTAGAGCATTGACACAAAGTTCGTTTTAAGCTACTCCAAGCTGTGGAGGATTTATGAATGTGGCTTGGTTTATAATTGTGTTATATAGATCCAAACTGCAGAGGTTGCATTTGGTTCTTTTAAATAACCCTTGGCACTTGTTTGTTTTCTTTTTCTGTTGCCACAACCCCCCATTTGGAGTTTTCATGGAATTTGTTTGAAGCATCTCTATTCACAATTTTGATAGGATTATTGCGAGATGTTTTTTCCCTTGAGCAATGCCTAGCACTCTTGAGCGTCATCAAAAGCATCTCCCTGTCCCTGCATTCTTGTGCCAGCTTTTCATAAGCTTATTTGAAGCTCATGTATTACAATGTGAGGATTGCTTGATTATTTGTAGATGTTTTTTTCTGTTGCAGAGAAGACCTCCAGATAATTCATTTTATGTAAGAACATGTAACAAGAATCCAAAGAAAACAAAATGGTGGTATCATGGTAAGTATTTAACTAGAACCAGGAATTTTGGAGTGTGGTGGGGCTCTTTGTTTTTGTGTTTTCAGGCTGAAGACATTGAAAACATAATAAAGCAGGATGAGTTTTTCAAAGCCTGAAATACTTTTTATTTAAATATATGAAAATCAGTTTCTGAGATATGCTGTGGTGATTTTTAATTATTCTTTAATTGCTGAGTGAAATTTAGACAGCACAGGATTACATGAGTTCTAACCTCTAGGATTTGATTTGAATAGGAGAATTCTTGTGAATTGTATCAGTCAATGAGAAGTCTTAAAGTTGAGTTTGGGGAAGCTATTAAGTGAAGCCAGGTTTCTATAATCAATATGTTGGTAGTGCTTTAAAAGTTTGCACTACAATTAAAGTGTCACTCTATATTTATAAACAACTGTGATTTCAATAGATTTCAACTCTTCCACAGATTTTCTAGTGTGGGACAACTGACTTAAAGGATCTTAGGAACTAATAGTCAATAGTATGACAGTTTGGTTCCACATGTAGATGATAAAAGGTAGATGCTGAAGTTGAAAAGTGTAGTACTGCTGTCTGTGCAGCGCAGAGCTTTTTCCTTTCCTTGCCACATGCTTCCTGGCCATATAGGGTGGGCATGGACTGTGTCCCTGTTGCCTTAAACTTTGTCTGGTGGTTTTTTTTTTTTTTCCCTTCTGCCTTAACACCAGTTGTCCTCTTCCCCAGAGCTGAGCCTGGCTGCATGTGCTCGGCTTACCCTACCCAGCAGCGAGGAAGGAAAGGAGAAGGAAAGATGAACTCTTCTTTTCTTCCTCCTCTTCTTGGCCACCACTTCCTTTGCCTAGGAAAATGCTAGTTATAGGAAACCCGTGCAGTTTTCAGAGTGGGGTGTGTGAGAGCAGGAAATACTGTGTGCCAGGATGGTGCTGGAGAAGCAGGTCCCATGAATATCTTTCCCTGAGCCCTCCATCATAAGGTATCCTCTTTTTTTATTTTATTTATTTATTTTTATTTTCACCTGCCTGCCCACCCCAAGACTAGTTCTGTCTCCCGTGTGAAACAGGATCAAATATTTGAGATTACAGTAGTCAATGAATGGAGAGGCAAAGACCAAAAGCTTCATTCTGACATTCTTAAAAGTCTGTGGGTGCTTTATTTTAAGAGCCTGATGGTTTCATAATGCCTGCTGACACTTGTAAGACTTTTTTGATAGCTCTTAATGCAAAAATGAGCTGTTTCTCATAGTGTAGTATCATAACAGTCTCTCAAAAATGAGTTGACTTTAATCACAGCCGGAGGAGTGCTACATGTCATGGGATTAGGCAGTGTTTAAGATGCTTAAGACTATTGATCACATGACTTGCATTATGGTGCTTTCAAAATTGTACCCAAAAATAAAAAAAATCCATTATCCAAAAGCCTTAATAAGGTAGGTGCTTCAGCTGCGCTAAATTCTTTAGTAAAAACACTTTTTTTCCCTCCCTTGTCTCTTCCTGTAACCTGTATGGTGCTTGTCCGTCTCTCTTGCTTTCTCTTTATTGTCAGTTTCTTGATAATTTGTTTTTGACATTTATTCTTGTTCAGTAATTATTTTTAAAGAGAATCAGCTAAGGTTTCATTTGTTAACTTTATCTTGTGATCCAACTCTATTTTGTTTATCTTAAATCTATAGGAAATCTCCTTTTGATTCAGGACTGAAATCTCTGAAGGAGAACAGTCTGTAGACACTACTTTGATTTGATATTCATGAAATGCAATTAAACAAAACTCCAAAGGAATACAAAAGACATGTGATTCTACTCTGAAAGTTGCTATATAGTTGTGGATGAAAAAATCCAACTTATATTCCATTAAGTCAGTGAATTTTTTCAAAAAATTATCCAATGGTTGTTTTATGAAAGTTAGAATATTGAATAACCCAAGAGCCAACCTAGAAATCTGGCAAGAGTCAGTTCATATAAATAGCTCTTATTTTTTATTTATTTCACAATACTTTCATTTACATCTTTTAGCTTTTGATTTTTTTTTTTAAAGAATTTAATGGAGGGAGGGATGGGAAGAGACGTTCATTCAACTTTTAAACATGACCACATTTGTAATTAGTAATTAGAAAGAAATTTCAATCTCTTGCTGTCAGCTGAGTAAACAACTTTCGTAAAATTTAGAGTTCCCCTTCAGCTCAATTTAGAGCTCAAATTTTGTGTTCCCCTTTCTCCTTTCTCAGTTGCAAGTGGTTTGCTTCTCTTCTGCGACTGTATGACAGCATTGCCAAGGGAGGGTCAATGTTTTTCCTAGTTGCTTTGAAAAACTGCTGGATTGCACCAGGGAAGTATACTTTGATACGTGACTGCTAGTTTTAACCCCTTCTTTCTGGACAAGGGCAGTTTTCCACCCTAAATCTTTTGACTTGAATGGATTTACCAAGGCTTTGAGAGAGATTCTTCTGTCATCTTATTTTCCTGCTCCTATTTCCTTTGGAGGGCCATGCGTCTAACCATGTGGTTGAACCACTTTGAACTAGGTGGATGAGGGCAGGAAAAACAAAACGCTAAGAAAAGAGGAGAAGAAAACAAGTGAAGAAAAAAAACTCTGTGGTCACCGTTGGGCTGCGCTAAGTGCCAAGAAGAGCTCGTGGAGGGAGAGGCCAACGTACTGCTGCTTCTGCTGTGGGCTGGCCATTGAGCTGCCCTAGCTTTGAAGGGAAGCGCTCTTTTGGTGTTCTCTTACGTTTGCAGGCTCTCCTTTGAAGAGAAAGGAGAACGATGAGCATCACTTTTATCAATTGCCTCTGAAGGAGGCAATTCCTCTTCTCTTTCTTCCTTCTACTTCCTTCTCTTCCAGGAAGTACCTGGTACTTGTTTGGGAGCAAATTATGCATGTTGAGGATTGATGTTTAAGCAAACTGATACGGGCACAAGGGGACACAGTGACTCTTAGAGATACTCACATGTAAATATGCCTCTCCACATGCTTAGTTTATTAGATATTTAGTCTCTCTCTTCCTCCCTGCCCACCATAACAACTTATTCCATAAGTAGCAAAATGAAGAAGCGTTGGTGCAAACTGCTCTTGAGCATTGTTGCAAAACTCCTGCTTCCTCTAACTAACTCTCACTCTTTTCAACAGCTAGAAATATTTCCAGATTCTCTCCTCTGCTTTGCCTGTATGCTGTGTTTCATGCTGCCCATCCAAGAGCCAGTCCTGCCCTTTCAAAGACACAGGAGGATTTTCCCCATATCTTGTTCCGTGCTCTTTGTGCTGTAAGGGTGATTTGTGTGAAAGAAGAGGGCCCTGGTGTTTTTAGAGCCAGCACCTCCTTACTGCATGTGGGTGTGTTTTGGGTTTGTTTTTTTTTTTTTAATTTTAATATTTAGGTTTGATTCTTAGTGTTTTCTCTGGTATTTGTCCTAAGCTTCTAGTATGCAGGTCAAATACACCTTCTATGTCTCTATCCTTGTCCTTTTTATTTTTTTAATTTTACCTTCCTGTCAAGATGAGCTTTCTTTCATGTAGCAGAGCAGAGGTGTATAGAAACCATGCACATACGAGAAACCCATCTGATGAGGCTACATTTTGTTTTATTGCACATATGTGTAATCTTGCACACAAAGAGTGAATTTGCTGTCGGTGAACAAGCTGGGATTTTACTGAAACACATTTTACTGGACTGATCCAATAAAGTGACACTGTAAGTTTTGAGGATTTCTTTTCCTGTGGCAGGCTCTTGTTAGATGCAGTTGCATTGTAGGTTGAGGTCTGGAAAAGCAACTTTAAAAGGGAAAGCTTTCAAAGTACTGAGAATGTCGTTTCTGTAGTATATTCCATCTAACTGTAATATCTGAAATTTAGTGAATGTGAACTATTTTCCCACTTAAGATTTTTGGATTACCGTAGCAGCATGCTCCGTAACACAATGTCAGCTACAGTATGTGTTGATTCTGGAGACTTATTTGTGTGTGAGGGGCTGGGAATGGAAACCCGAGGAGAAGCCACTGCACAAACTCTGCAGATCTCAGCACTGTGCCCTTTGGAGGGGACGTAACAGTTTGAGAACCGTTCGAAGTTGGGGGCATGAGCTTTCCTTCACAGGACAGTGTTAAGCATTTCTGGTGTTTCACTTTCCCAAATAATGGTTTTCTTAAAGTCACATTTGAAAGTGCTGTGGAATATTTGCAAAAAAATGGTATGCAGGGGGTATGCAGAAGTATCAGCTTGGAAAGATTTGTTTGATAGTCTCTCCTTTCCCAAGTCTTTGCTGAACCAAACCCCAACATGATTCAGCTGCCACATTTTCACTATGTGATCTCAAGACTAGAAGTTGTTCAGCACCTAACCTGTGTGGTCTGAGAATGTTTGTGTTTTCCATAAATCCTTTTTTCTTTTTATCTTAAAGATGACACGTGTTGATGCCACCGTTTTGTGATCCTCGTAGCAGAAGATAGTCCTACTGAGAAAATGAGCACTTTGAGCATTCAGTCTTTGAACTTAAACCTTTGACTGGAAGTGACCTATAGGCAATGAAGACTACTTCCTTTGACTGCATTTTTACTAGTGTGCATTCTGGGCGCATGTTGATCGCTGGTTCAGTCCATGCAACTGACATGCTTTTCTTAGTCATACAGTATTAATGCAGGTGTCCAGAAATGTCAGAATAATTCCATTATTTTTATTTTAAGCTTTTGGAAGAATTCCAGGTCTTCATATATTGTGCAATAACACTGAGCTCCTTGACGGTTTTGGTGCATCCATTGCCGGCAATGGACATTGTACCAGGGAAAATTTTTGTTCCTGCCACAAAAAGATTGCATGATAGAGCTTAGGAAAGTTTCAGATATATTTGGATTATAAGTAAGGGATCCACCATGACCTTAAAAGCCACCCCCATTCTTTTATATTTGGGTTCTATGCACTGTGATCACAAAAATAGCAGCATGAGTTAACATGCTTAGCTGAAGGACTGTAATAAGATCATTGCATATTTATTAAATTGTTTATCTGCTGTCAAATTGTTTTGACGTGGAAGGTTTTCAGGTGACAGTGGCAGAGAGGTACAATGTTATCCCTATGGTGAAATAAAACTACTTTTTTTGTATATAGTTATTCATATCTCTGAAGCAAAGGTATGAGTAATTTAGGGTATGAGTGATTTAATCAAGAATTTATTTTGGAGATAAGAGAGGATGGCAGTGATATAACTGAACTTGCTGCAGTCCATAATTGGGCTTGTAATTTGTACTTTAGAGCTTTTTTCCAAATAGATTGCACACTGTTATTTCCTGCTAGCCATCAGCATGAGCCCTATTGCCTACATCAATATTTCATTTATTTATGTGTTTGAGAGCAACCCATATAACATTTTTTGTTTGCATTCACTGTTTCTTTTGTTGTTGTATGTCATGTTTGAATGTTACAAAACAATATTTTGATTGAAAAGCTTTGTCAGAAAATATTTTCATGTAAATTATTTCTTTACCTTGTAAGCGTCATCTTGTCTTTTAATCCTGTACTATAAAAAAAAAATACATTTTTGACAGAGGCTTAATGTTTTGAAAAAAAAAAAAAAAGTGTGGGCCTTTTTATTTAAGTTTAGACTAAAGTGTATTTTATTAATTGGTTTGTCCCTGGCAGCCATACCAAATTTCCCCAGGGTTTTCCTCATCAAAAAGGAAGGGGGAGGGGAAAAAATAAAGCCCTAAAATCAGATAGATCTTTTGCTGTGAAACAACAATTATTGAGGATGGATAGTTGTTGTCACCGTTCTGTAATATTTTGATACTGTGATTAGGTTGTCTTTTTAGGGAGCACTTTTATAAACTTAATACCTTTACACATATGCAAAATTTCTATAACATTGCTTTTTTTTAACTGTTGCCTTATTGTTACACTCAAAATTAAGTGGTCAAAACATGAATGTCTAAACTGAGCAACTGCTTGGTTAAAGAAAAAAAAGCCAACCCAGAATGAATAACTACAATAACAAGAAAAAAAGGCAGAAAATATTGAAGTTTTGTTACAGCTGTAAAATAAATGACAGATTTTGTAGTCTTGTACATACTTCTCTGTTAACATTTTAAATGTATTTTAAAGTATAGACACTTAACTCAGGGTGGTGAAATTCAAATGGATTTGCTTCAGAGAAGTGTTTGATACAGCAACTGAATACGGATATTACCAGTTAAAGGAGGCAACTACAAACTTCAGGAACTACTGTTTGGGTTATTTTCTACTGTATGGGAAATATTTCTTTAGAACTCAATGATAAAATCTAGCTGTGGATATAAATTTGATGTGTATATACATTTTCACAGTGAGCCTTTAAAACACGGAAGTTGGTTTATTTTAAGAGCCAAAAATAATCATTTTAAGCAAAGGAAATAGTTGTGCTTCTAGCTTTGTTTTAGCAAAATTTTATTGTTGCAAGTTAATGAAATCAACTATTTTTGCAGATGGTAGCATGAAAGAGCAGTAATCTGTCCGACTCCTTCATCTGTATATCCATGGTAACTGCTCTGTATTATGGAATGAATTGATGCGTCTTTGAAAATCTCCTGTATTTTCACACAGCTGGGTCACTTAAAACGTTTTATTGAGTAGTCCTTAGTAAGGAGATGATGTTGTGACGCAAGGCGGTGCCGCAGAGGAACCAACGCGCTCGTTCCTACGTTGGTGTGTCCTACATGGTGACATCCGTGGTGGGAGCGGAGCCGTGTGGCAGATGGGGCGGGTGGTGAGCACTGCACCTCTACCGACTACAGCTTTGTCCGGGCGACTGTGAAGGTAACCACGTGAATGCTGCTCTTTGGTAACCCCACCTGTGGTGTACTTAAATCCAGACGAATGCAAGGTAGATGAGAGTGTGCATCAGGTCTCTTGGTTTACAACAAACGCCAGCAGAATCATCAGGATTCTCTTGAGGTTCTGTGGAAAAGTCACCGATATACAGAGGGTCACGGCAAAACCTGCAAACCACTCGAGCCCTCAAAATAATGCAACTATTCTGACATTATGCTGTCCCAAAATAGGGTTTAAATGAGATGAAGGTGGTGCCGTCCTTCCTTTAGGGTGACCCTGTGTATGGAACTTTCTTCACTTCAAGTTTCTCACGTGAAGCGGTTACGGATTTGGCTTGGATCAATCCTCGCTTTTCTTGTGTGTCAATGCTCATGTTGTTAAACACTGTTTTGTGTTTAGTGTCTTTATACTATAACACAATAAATTCTTGTTTTAAAATAGTTTATTACCCTTGAGTGGAAGTACGTGTGGACCTTTTCATGGTGGAGCACAGCAGCCTTGTCCTTTACGTTCAGCTACTCTGGGGCTAAGGTGTCAGTAATTCCCAAGGGAAGCGATGGGTCTCAAGGGAGGAACTGGCATGATGCTGAGGTGCTTCCCCTTTCCTTCTCCGGAGGATGTCTGTTGTTACAGCTCAAGGAGACACTTCTGTAAAAAATTCCTAAGCTTACAGCATCCATCTGAGAGATCCACTGAATCATCAAGTAACTCCATGTGCCTCCCTGGCATCTCTCATTGATGCTTGAATAAACTGCTTGGCAAAGGGCTAAGAACCATCCTAAAGCACTTCTCCTGCTGAATGGGAGTTTTGGTTGCAGACTCGTCTGCTTGCCTCGTGTAGATAATTGCTTTCAATTGTGTACATTTTATTCCTTCAGAAAATCATGATTTTTATGTCAGAGAAAGTAAGGCACTTTCCAGATTCCGGAAAAAAAAAAAGTCAAAAACTGCATTTGAGTTCATGTATCACTTTCTTTGATGTTTGACTTTTAGTCATTGCTTTATTTGAAAGCCTGACAAAAAACAAATAACATGGATTATAAAGCTGAGAGGACAACATTTCACTGCCTATAATTTTTGAAGAACAGATTAGAAAATACAGTTGTCAGGAAAGGTAGATGCAGTTGGCAGGTAGATATAATTGACGGTAAGACTCTTCTGGCCTGGTTTTGGTTTTTGTGTGTGTATAGAAATGTTTATTAAAATGAGTGAAGCTTAAGAGGAAAAAAAAAGTGGAATTCATATTTCTTAAACCATGTCCTGTTGAAAGCTTTGTACAGCTACATAATATCTAGCTTTAGGAGGGTGCTAATACAGCTTCAATCTACGATAAAGTATTTCGGTGTAATGTGCTGCAGCTTCACAGGGAAGCTCTGCAAATCCTGCCTGCTCTAACAGATGAGGTCAGAGCAAGCTAGTTATTTAATCATTATCACCCAGACCGGCTTGGATTTGCTGCCACAAAGCAGTTGTCTCGGGGCTTCGGAGAAGGTTGGAATGGAAGTTAGGTCGACTTGGGGATCTCCCATCCTCAGCTGCAGCCACACACAAAGAAGGGGGAAGAAAGACTACGCAGGTTGTTGGCCTGCTGTTTTCAGGACTGGCGTAGACACTTTGACCAAAGTAAAATTGGAAGGGCGAAAGGGCAGAAAGCTGCCTTCTACCAACTGAAGTTTAATTCAGAAATATAAATTTGTAACTATTTAGCCGTTGCAGTTATTTGACTGTAATGGTAATAGCAATGCTGGAAATTTTGTTCTCCTGCCATATTTTTCCAGATTCTAAGTATTTTTTAAAGTGTATTTTTGATGAAGCTGCAGAAGGCTCCTCTGCAGCTATGGAAGGTGAGGGCTTACGTTATGCAGCGAGAGCAGATTCAGTAGTTTTGTAGTTCAGAAATGATTTCTGGTCCAAAGCAGCTTCTTCAGAAACCGACCTGGATTTAACTTTTTTTTTTTTTTTAGATGAAAATCATTAGTGCCAAACTGATGGACTGCAGAGCACAAGATACTACTATGGTAGTATAATTAAATATATTCATTACATATATTTATATAACTAAATATATTTATTTAAGTTTAAGTCCATAGTCTTTTTAGTGTAAACCTTAAAGGAGCTCCATGGCTTTTAAGGGATATGTTACCTTTTGAGGGCACCCGTAGTAGACTGAACTGTGTTTAAGGCCGTTCAGTTTGCATACATACGTCCACAAGCATCATGTTGCCCTTGGAAGTTCGTTTTGCTTTTGGCTCCTGCTGGTGGAAGAGCGGCTTGCAGGAGCTTTTCCAGCACAGGGATCCAGTGGGGTGCTCCTAGGCTCGGCTGTGAGGCCGGGGTTCTGGGGGTCCCTGTGCTCCGTGGAGTTTCTAGGCAGGAGGGCCCAGGTGGCAAAGGCTAAAAGGTGGAGGAGTTGGCAGCTCGCCAGAGGATTTACACCTCCCAGTAACGGTAAATCCAAATAAGGACTCAAAAAATATTTTGAGTGTTCCCTGTTCAACATGGAAAAATCTGCTGTCTTCCCTCTTCCTGGAGGTCATCTGTATGAGTCTTGTCAGGAATCCCTTTTCTGTGATCCCTTTTCTGATATCTTGGCATATCAGGTCTTCATGGTGCAGTTGGGCCATTTTATGAATTGTCTCCTTTGTTTCCTGAAGAAAGTTGTCAAATGTCTAATTTTTTTTTTTTTTTTTTTTTTGTTAGAACATTTGCTTGTAAGAGGATTGGAGGATTGTAGCCGAGACGCCTGGAGTGCAAAGCTCCTGCTGAAATCCCGTTCCGCTTCTGCCCTTTCCCTGGCGTGGCTGGGTGATGAAGAGACTGCAGACTCTTACAACACCTAGAAATGAAAACTATGCTCTTTCAAAGACAGTAACCCTTGGTGACAGGGTACTCTAACACTAGTAACTGCTGAAGTCTTATTTCTTTGTTCTCCCCCTCCAGTAAAAGATTTTTTTCTTGTATGTGGGATGTTGTACACTGTGCATAGAGAATTCCTCCTTTTTGCTTCACTTCATATATGACTGAGATAATCCTTGCTCCAAGAGAATAATCATTCTGAAATGTATTACTTTAATAGTACTGAAACAAGTCTGTTTCAAACTCTTACAGAGTTTTGTCCTGTTACCACCCAAACACAACTACAATTTTTTTCTCTCCCCTAAAATTCTGTAATTTGTGTTTTAGAGGATAAACCCCAAACCTAGTTTTTTTTAAGTCTGGAAAATACATAAGAAATGAGAGAAGTTCCCTGCATTCAACTTAAATGGTGAACTTGTGTCCTAAATGACTGCATATACACACAGGAGTTTATAGGGTTAGCATGTATGAAAATGATATTATATAATATGGCATTTTCTCTAGCTGCAAGAAGGCAAGATGACTGTTTATAAAAGTTCTTTACTGTTAATGAAGCCAATAAATTAGGAAGGTTTCTGGTAACAGAAATAGCTGACACAAAACCATATCTTTATAACCTAGAACAAACCTTGAGAGTCCCCTAAATGGAGAGATTTTTAAGCCTGACTTTCATGCAATTTGGGATACATAATCAGGCATAACAAACAGTGTAAGGGGGTTTTGTGGGTTTGTTTGTTTCTAAGTACAACCCCCACTCTCTCTATATATACATATATAGAGAGAGTACATATAATTTTTTAATTTACACTGGGATAATTACAACAGTAAAGCTTTTATTTTGGCAAGGCCTTGTTGCTTCCTACACGTATGCAAAAGCAATGGGAGCAGATAATTACAGGGAGATGCATTTGAACCTACAAATATACGGGCTAAAGAACTGGATTTGTTACCCTGATAAGGGACCCAGATATCCTAAACTAGCGATTGCCTCATTTTGGCTGGATTCACTTTTGTGGTGGGCTCTAAAAATAGTGCTGGTAGCCCAAGGAGATAAGGACCTAAAACTTGCACAACATGCTGAGTAGCACCATTAGCTCTAGGAGAGGGAAAAACAAGGGAAAGTTGATTATGGGGCAATAAATGCAAATTTTCCTTTTTTTCACTGTGTTCTTGAGGTGCTTGCATGATGGATCTTTCTTAGGGCACTTGCATTTTAGATACGAGTCATGGAAAATAACGTATTTGTGAATTCTTTGGAGTTTAGTACTCACCATTCTCTTGGAGTATAAAGAATAAATGGTTTCCATTTACTGAGCAAACAGTCTAGTATTTACTTGTAAGTAATACAAATGTATTGTGGTTTCTCAATGTTTCTCATTTGTGTACTGCACAAGAAGATAAATTGCGTTAGTTATTTATATAACATGCACTGTCACCAAAAATTAACTTTCATGGTTACACTTGTGCACCTGTAACTGGAGAAAACAGCAAATGCAATCCCAAGCTCCTGGCATTTCCTTTTCCAGTAGTTCTTATTATTGGAAAATTACTGTGTATAAATTTTAACTTATCCTGCTCTGGGATAAAGCTACTTGAGGCTCCAGAGTATGGGCAGCTGAGCCAGTGTGACGAATGTAAGTACTGCACACAAGTTCCCGTTAGTATATTATGAGCACACCATACTAGTTATTACTTCAATTTTAATATTCAAATCTAGGTTTATTATTATACATATTAAAAATATATCTAAAAACTTTCATCAAAGCTCAGAACAGATGGCCCAGAAGAGGCTATAACATCTCTGGTCTTGGAGATGCTCAAAACTCTGCAGGACAAGGCCCTGAGCAACCAATAACTTCAACACGGGATCCAGCTCCGAGGCTGGTCCTGCTTTGCAGGGGCAGGAATGTGGGCACTCTGATGCCTGCTGGGGGCACCTTCCAAGCAACGTTTTCTTTTTCTGGCATACTGACCTGTCCCTGTGCTGCTGCCCCTCTCCTCTTTGTTAAATGCATCCCTGAATTCATTTTCAATTTTGCTTTCCTTTCTACTAGAAATTAGCTGTAAAAAAATATTTCCACTTTTAGAAGACAGTTTGAAGGTGCCATTTTATGACGCTATTTTCCCTGAACTATGATGTTGGAAATGAGAAGACGGAGTGTTTCCAAGTATCCTGCACTCATGTATTCAGAACAAAAGCAAAACTTGTTTCTTATACCTAATTTCAGGTGTTCTGTTAGGGTGGCTTTTCTTTTTGCCATTAATAGAGGTGATTAGTCCAGTACGTGGCTGGAAAACAAAATTGCCTACTAAAAAGCTCTGTAGCCAATGCAGTGTAACAAAGTGGAGTAGATGCTCATACACAAAATAGACGTCTTGTGTTGTTTTGTTTGTAATCTCCCAAGGCATTGTTTGTTTATGATGTTTCCTTCCTGGATGAACTGACTCTCTTCTATCCCAGACCTCGATGGTAAGGGTGAGGGGGGCGATATCTTCATAGAGGTACATGCAAAGCTAGAGGCTGGCTGGTAACTTGACGTAGCTGTTCTTGCATGTAATGGTCCCAACAATTTTTTTCTCTGATTCTCTCATCATAAATTTGTTAAATAGCAAACCACAATCATAGAAGTTGTTCTGGACATAAATCATTTGATCCTCTGCCTTATTTCTGAGAAATTATAGATGCAGAAATTATAGATGCATGGGTCTAGTTATATGGTAAGCTTCTGGATAAAGCTCACTCTGGATTATTCATGGGCTTCATTTGGATCAAATTGGCTTGCTTTCAGCTCAATGTATATGACTTGTGGCACCGGATGTATAATTAAGTTTTGAGTTTTCTGAGCTGATAGAATATTTTAGAAGTATATATTTTTTTTTTATGTACAGCAGCAGCACAAATAACTTTTAAAATGTTAGGTATCCATGTGAGAGTACAGACTGCAGATTTAAGGGCCTTGTTAGAATTTTATCCAACTACTGTAGAAAGTAGGGAAAATTTTCCTGATTCATTCCCTGAACACGTTTTTATTCTGGATACACTAAGCATATGCTATCTTACAAGGCTGACCATCAGCTACCAACCACTGCATAAGGGTTTTTTTTATATATAGACAGAGTGGTGATTCAGTGTAAGAAGAATCTTTACTTACATAAAAACTTGTAGGAGGCCAAGGAGAAGTATTTGCATTAGTGATTCAACTGATTAGTGATTGCATTCTAGTGATTAGCCATCACTTGGAGACAGCAGAAGAATACATAGTCCATAACACAATGTCCTATGTACTTCTGAGCTCCATTTATGGATGAAATGAAATAAGGGGTAGGGAATCTCAGATGCAGAAAACCAAACAAAGAATCAGGACGGAAGGATGTCAAGTTACCACAGTTGTTGGGCAGAGGGAAATGAGTGTACCTACAACCATGTCTTACTAACTGCTGATGTGTCCACGTGACTATCCATGTCGTATTAAGTGTTCTGTTAATATGGACAAAACTGTGATACCACTTAAATATCCAAAGTAAAACCCCGTTACTAGGTGAAAATGCAGGTACCTGACATGTTTATTTCCTACCTATAAGACAAAGCTGATGAGCAGAATGCATCGGGGGGACGTGCTATCAGCTGCCAGGTGAGGACACGGTTAGTGCATGGAGAGGCCGCGGGCTTCAGCGTTTTGGTCCTTCTTGGTCTCAGCTGTCCAGCACTTGCTTTAAAGCCACAGTTTTAAAACTTTATAATGGAGTAGCCTAAAAGGATATTGAAGGATATACGACTTGCAAATTCATTCTGATTTTGAATGATTATTTATGTTAGGCTTAAATTACATGTGCTCCATACTCCTAATGTTCTAGCTCTCATAACTATCATTAGAGTACAATTGCATAGTAAAACGATGTAGGCAGTTTTCCTCAAAACTACATTTTGTTTCGAAGCATAAAATGTTTAATTAGTTTAGCAAAAACTATTGCTAAATTACATGAGAATTATGTGATCCCCAGTTTAAAGGAAGTCCTTTTTTCCTCCCAGAAATAATGTTGCCCTTAATCTCTCAATTTTGTATATAGCCAGCTACGACACGACTGAAGTGCTTTGCCTTTTATTTCTTCCGTCCTGATCCGCCTTCCGCAGGGGACATACGCAAAGACTAGCAAGAAGGGGACAAGAGAAAGGGTCCGTCACCGTAACGCCCCCAGCACGGCTGGCGGGAGGCGCTGGGGTCCTCGAGTCCAACCCTGATGGAGCCCGATGGTCTGTCCCAGCGAGGGACCTAATTCTGCGTGCTCGGGTCTCCGCGGCTTCGCCTCGCCTTGGGGCAGCAATGGAGCTGCTTCCTTCTCTGGAGGCCTTCAGAAGGAGGCGGCAGGAGAGAGTCTGGCTCCAAGCGTTGCATGCGCCCTGCAAAACCCCTGGAATAGGAAGACTGCTCATGTTGAAATGTTTCCATGGTGCTTTGACTAAATACAGGGTGCTTCACCCAGTGACTAGAATGCACTAAAACCAGTGAGATGTGTGATACAACATAAAAATGAATTCCTTTTTTCCAGGCTTTGTATCAGCTATAGTGCATGCTCAGCTCCTGCTGCGGGATTTGCCGGGGGCCCTTTCTCAGGCTCTAGAGGGCTTCAGTCACCGGAGGGGATGAGCCGCGCTTTAACTAGAGCTGCCCGGGGTGTTAACTGTGTTAAGGGCTGCCCTTTAATGTAGCTTGAAAAAGAAAAATAGTAATAAGTCCTCAGATAGAAAAAAAGCGTTTTTTCTTTTCTTATCCGGTTCTTGTCCCGCATCGGAAAGGTGCTTCTCACTTCTTCCCACCCTTCTCCAGGTAACGGCTCTGCAGAGGAGGGGGTAAAGGACAGGAAAACATGGCTCCGGCGGGGCTCTTCCCGCGGGCCCGTTCCCGGTGCCGCCGCTGGGCCCCCCCGCTCCGCGAGGCCGCCCGCCCTTCTCCCCCGGCCGCGCTCCGGGCGGCAGGCC
>PTEX01000015.1:2721124-2783384 GCA_003342815.1 Eudromia elegans | reverse complement strand
GCCGGGCGGCCGCGGCCTGCGGAGCGGAGCCGCTGCGGTTAGACGGGCTGCTGGGCACGGGCAGGGCTCGCGGTGCGCGTGGTGCCGCGCACGGTGCCCAGCCATCACCTTTCCCAATGAAACGTGGTTTGTTTTCAGAGGAGCCAGTGGCAGCGTGAGGGCCCCAGTGTGGGTTCCCAGTCGCTGAACCGCAGCTTTGCCCTAGAAGCACTCCCCAAATGGAGAGGTGTCTGTTCGCGTGTGTGTCTGCAGAGTTTCTCGTTGCTCTCCACCAGGAATGGCTTTGAGAGGCCCCATTTGCTCATACTTCTGAGGTCAGGGGGCGATTCAACATTTTCCTGCTTTTGGAGAGGAAATTTCAGTGGTGTCGTGTCATGAAGGGACAAGAAAAGTGACCTTGGGAAGGTTAGACAAGAGGCCACAGTCAAGCCAGGTCTTCCTGTTCCGAGTCCGCTTCTCCAGCCCCTAGGAAAGCTGCACCTGTTGTGCCCCATCCACGCAGTTTGTTTTGACCTGCCCCAAATTTGTGGGTATTGGTTTGTCCGTCTTTGGAAAGAAGAAAAACTCCCTTGCCAGTTTGATCCGATCCTGCAGCCAAAAATACAGCTTTTTGTTGCATCACACGATTGGAAAGCATGCCATGTTTTAGTGGTAAATTTATGAATGTATCTATATGTATACATGTGTGTGTATGTACAGGTATATTCTGTTGAAGTATTGCTTACTTGAGTCAAAGTGACACGGTGGAGAAGGACTTAAACCTGCATTTTTTTTTTTAGGATATCTGTAACAACAACTTCTATTAAACAGCCATCAAGCCTTCCCCCCTACCCCTGGGTTGTGCTGGTTTTGTATCAGCAAAGGCAACAGGAAGACCCATAAGATGAGGTCTTGGCCTGTCTTGTTTTGCCAGAACTGTATTTTTTATCTAATCTTTGAATCGCTTACAGACTGCTTTTTCACAGTAGTTCTTGAGGAAGACTTGATTATTTTTCTCTCTTCCAAGCAGGCAGAGAAAGAGGATGGTTTCCTTACAGCTGCTCTTGAGGTGCTGTTGGCAGAGCCCGTACTGCAAATGTGGAATTCTTGCCGCCCTTCTCTGTGCGCTCACTTCTCAGCTGCTCCTTTTGCTGGTTTTGTTGTGTTGTGCTCACAACAACCCCCTGTAGAGGGTCAGGGCCATCCGAGACGCTCTCTGGGTTTTTGACCCAGCCACTCCTCTTTTCTCACCCGCTTCCTCTTCATCAGCTGGTATTGCACGTGGGTGTAAAACCAGAAGTGTCGTGAAAGGGTGTTGATTTGGAGAGGTAAAATATTCCTTTATAACTACTTAGTAGACGGTAAAAATTGAGGTCTGTGCTTTAGAGATTGCTGAGTCTGTTCAGTGTCATCAGAGCCCAACCACGAGCGGAGTTATCTGAAATAGTACTTGTGTTTATGTTAGGAGATCGGGAGGTCAGGAAAAATCCCAAAGATGTCTTCTCACGCGTTGTTCTGGAAACTATTTAGAATGAAGCAAAAGATCACTTCTCACAGGTTCTAATCTAAAAATGTATTTTGAAGGGCCATCTTTGAAAGTAGTGTAATACCAAATTTGCATGTATGCCTGTAGCTGGTAAAGCTTGCTCGTGCTTCACCCTTTCTTGTTGTGGTTGTTGTTTTTACTATTTTTTTCTCCTTTTCCTTCAAGATGGTAGTGTCTGGAATGCTTCCCAGCATTTGAATCTGTAGTCTAGAGCGCTCACATGTGTTGTGGCACATCTTTGCTTCTGGCTGAATCAAGTATGCTTCCGTACAGTGTATCATTAGTGTGTCACAAAGGTATTGTTATCTAAACAAATCACAACAAAGTAGGAGTTTTTTTATGGTAAATAACACTTTTTTTCATATAAGAATGACTTTATTTTGTGAATCAAATGGATTTCTGTATCCCTTTAATCTTCCAATTCGTTCCCCATTAAAACGGTGGGGTATGGGGGTCCTGTTTTTAGACTAACCCGGAGGTCAGTGTTTGAGCACAGATTTCAGCTGCTGTTTGGGGAAGTCCCTAGTGAAAACTAGCAGCTAAGTGTTCCTGTGAGTGTGGTTTAGCCAGCTCTCCTTAGTTTCTGGAAAAGACAGCATACTAAGCTGTTTATTATAGCACAGCAAACTCAAAGGGTGTATTTACAGTCTCCTCACTGCTTGGAAAGTTCCAAAGGATAGTGCAGAAATTAGGCTTCTAATTTTTCCTCTTGGCAGCCTCGAGGAGCGGGGGAATTGGTGCTGTTTGCCTCGAGGCTGAAGAAGAGTTCCTGAGGGCAGAGGATTGGGCTTGCAGTGAAAATAGTCACCTGTTGGAACAGCGAGAGCTCTGTGAGAGAAGCTTAATTTTTATTATTATTGCTATTCTTAGTTACTCTTGTTATCCTTAGTTGTTCTTGGCAGCTGCTGTGTGTTTGTGGCTTCTAGTTTCTTTTATACAGTAAACTTGGTTTAAAAAGTAGTGTCAGACAACGTAAGAAGGTTTCAGTGTACTGGTACCTGAAGTTACCCAGATAAATAACTCTGTGTAGTAGAGGACTTCTCTCATGGCACCCAGGTAGTACATGCAGATAAGTTTTTGATGGGAAGAAACAATATGCCCTGTTTGTAAGAGCCGAGTCTTGTTAAGTAGCATAAAACCGAGAAATCATCTAAAACTTCTTGTTAAAAATGGTTCTCTGCTTTTTTTCCTGAATTTCTTTTTTTTCCTCCCCTTTTCTTTCTGGTGGTGCTTCCCTCCTTTCCCTTGCAGAAGGTGAAAATTGTTCTCTCTGACTCTAGTGTATCAAACGATTCTTAACCCTGCCTGCTTTAAACTGCATTCTTCTGTCCGGTGAACATGGCTGATTTGTGTTTTGCTTAAAAGAAGATTATAAACCCAAGAGATACTCCTTTTGCAAGTGTTTAAAGCTGGAGGATCTTAATGAATATCAAGAACAACTCCAGAGAGATTTGCTTCAAAATACTCCTGTCCTTTCATAATCCAGTCCAACACCTGGAATGGCCTTGTGTGATGTAAATGTTGTCTCTGCTTCTCATGAAGTAGACTGAGAAGCTTGGCTTGGATCAACAGGCAGGTAAAGCCTTGTTTCCCTGCAAGGCTTCTGTCAGCTGTGTTAGTTCAAACATACAGTTAGACATGGGGTTTAACCTCTGCAGAAGCGAGAACGGCCGCACCATCTTTTCATCAACCCTCTTCTTCGGCAGGACAGTTTTCATCACCTGGATGTAGCCTTAGGCATATTAAAAGTCATTGAAGAAGCCAGAACTGAATCCCATTTCCATGGGATGATGGACTTACCCTTGATGAGGGTAGTCTAGATGTAAACGTGCAACTGTGGGAATTTTTTTTCGAGGTTTCAGGAGAAAAATTCGCCTTGCCACTCTCTGCAGCTGTTGTGTTAGTGCCCTGTGGTACACAGCGTTGTAAACAGCAGGTCACTGGGGCAAGTAGCTTTTGAGGCCCCTACATCAATGGACTTTTTTGTGTGGCTATTAAACCATACTTAACTCTCGCAGGAAAATTTCTTTTTCTGATTTTCTTTGAATCCCACTGCAGTGAGAGTTCCTTAGTACTTTAAGAGCCATTTTTTTGTTAAAAATAGGAGAGGAAACTCCTCCTGCTGCAGCCGGAGAAACTCGTCTTTAATGCCACAGCTTATGTCAGACTTCTAGTGTTTTAAGATATGGAAGCAGTGACTTACTTATTCTGGCTTTAAAATTGTTTCGTTCTTGATAGTACTTCGAGTGTTTCCAGAGCCTTTAAGGTAACTCCGTGTTCACTGGGAATTTTCACATGTACCATGAAGAAGAAAATGCTTCATCTGGAGTCGCTACAAGCCCCACTCTGTGCCTCTGCCTTGTGCTGAGGCGCCTCACAGCTGTCACCAGCAAGGGAGGCACATCAAACCAGAGGCACTGGCCAGCCCAGACCGTTCTTAGCTTCCTCCCTTCTTCAGTTTAGGCCGCCAGTATTTTTATTGCTGTTTGTGCATCCTCATTTCACTCTCACGGGAGGTCCTTGGGAGGATGGGGCAGGACAGAGCGCTGCAGTGGAACCAGTTCAGCCGAGGTGGTTTTACTGCCACGACCAACCCTGCTCCTCACAGAGGCTGCTGTGGCTGCCGTGCTGGGTTGCACACGCGCTTGTTAGTCTGCAGCTTGTGATTTCGTCTGGTTTTTTTTCACTGAATCAGGTTGCTCTTTCACTCAAGGTTGCTCTCTATCTTATCTCTGTTTTCTTTAACCATTTAAAAGTACTCAAAAGAATCTCCAATCCACTATTTATATTTTTTTCATGAATCAATGTTGCTTATAATGTCCTTCAGCCTAGGAGAACAAGTAATTTAGAATCATCAGCTACATGAGTTGAGTGCATTTTGTCATACTTGTTATCTTGTTCTGTATCCTACTTTGTACCCCTTGTGAGGCGCATCAGCAGTTGGAAGAAAAAGTATCTCTCTTTGCCCTACACTAGTTCTGTGTACTCACGCCATGCTGAATTTGAACCAAATCTCGCTTTATTAGCAGTCTTCCTTTCTGCTCTTCTTTGTTGGTTTGATATCTTCCTCTCTGATTCAATGAAGGGGATTAACCTTTTTGCTGTCCTGCTAGATTTCTGCAGTCTCTGCTGCTGCAGTGGAATGTGTGTGCTGGATGTTCAACAAGTTTCTGTCCTTCAGCCTCACACTAATCGTGGATCCAACAGCTTTTCTTCAGTGCTCGATGCCTTTGCTAACTGCCAACTGAAAAGACCCTTGCAGGAGTGCAGTGTTAGTGGCACCAGGTCATCACTGCCCACAAATTACTTGCTCACTCTTAGCTGTGACTGTTACAGAGCCGGGTTTGTATCATCTCTTCTGGAACACTTTGTGGACTTGCCCCACACTGAGTATTCTTAAGCCATTAATTTTCTCCAGTTGAAAACTTGAATTTCATGCGTTTTTTCAGTAAGAAAGTCTGACACATCCAAAACAAGTCCCAGTGAGTATTTTGTCTTTATTCATCGATTGTACTTGAAAGTAAGGGAGGTATTTTCTCTGAACTTGTTCCAGATTTCCTGATGCGGCTGATGCTCTGCGTCTGTAGGCAGTGATCCTGTTCCATGTCCTGGTGATAGGGACCTCATCTTGCAAGCTGTGTATCAAACTCATCTTCTGTACAGGTGTTACAAAACACATAGGGGAGCAAGTGGAGAGGGGGAGAGCTCCAGAAGTGGCTCAGGAACAGGAGATGGTAATTTGGCCCAAATTGTGTCTGGGAGATGCTACTTTTGGGTAGCTGTAGGAGTCTCAAAAGTCGTGGAGTGGCTGTTTCTAATTCTGACTGTGAAATACTGCTTTTGTTCAAATGCAGCAAGGAGAACAAAAAGAAGCACAAAACACGGAATTCACTCTGTTTCTAATGAACATTAAAGCGCAACATCTACCACTTTGCCCAGTTCTGCTCTGATACTCTCTTTGATAGTAAAAGGACATGGGGAGAGCATGTAGCAAGAATTGAACTTCTTTTGGAAGAAATAAAAGACACATTTCTACTACTTTAGTAAGCTGTGTTACTTGCAGTGATGTGGAAAGCAGTTTCTTGCGGGCAGCCAATGAAAACCTGATCATTTTCTGAATCCATTAACAATGTGATTTCTAGTGACAGAATAAACTTTTAGTGGAGGTATTTTTTGCCTGCTTCAGAGCAATAAAGCAGTCATAGGGATATCTGACTTTACAATAATCTGAGAAATATTTTGTAATATAAATTTGATCAAAGCTCATTTCCTTGTTTGAGATGAAATAGCTACTAATTGCAAACATAAGTTTCAGTAGGCTTCAGTACTTACTTTTACAAATATATATCACATTTTTTAAAAAGAAAAAAAACAGTTAAATGAGAAACTGGGACTGTGTGAAGGAGTTTGATTAGACAGTGGTGTCTCCAATAAGGAACCTATTACAGCTTTGATGGAAACAATTTTGCAGTGGCAGCATGTCAAGCCTGAGTCATGTTTTTCTCGTTTACCTACTTAATCTCCTTCTAAGCTGCTGATTGATTGGTGAAGTAGTGGCTTAAGCTTCCCCTCTTTTCAGGCGTTTGCCTTCCTGAAGAGCTTAGTAACTTATTTCTGTTTGACCTGAGGCAATGTGGTTTCCCTGCCGTCACCTTGAGTGAGGCGGGTGTGCTGGCCTCTGCATGGAGCAGCAGCCGGTGAGCGCGCCAGCCCCTCCTTCGAGTCCCACCTGCTGCTTCCCTGGCCTCTTTCAGTGGTTGCACTTGAATGACCTGTGCCAGAAAGTAAAGACCTCAGTTCTTTCTGTGCTTTTCCATCTTTGGCTTCTTTGTTTGCAATTTCTGGAGCAACTGAGCTAATTAGTTGTCAAATTGAATCTTCCTGGCACATCCTGTGTGGATAAATTTTGAGGTGGCTGTAGAAATTCCGCTTCGTTTCTTTGTGTTGGTGCTGCTTGGAATTGCTTTTGAAGATTACTCTGCTCTCCCTTCTCTGAGGATTGTGAAGGCAGAGGAGGTCACCTTTTTAAAAGCTTAGAGTTATGCCTGTGTCTCATGTAGTGTCTGGGTAGATACAAGTTTTGTGGGCTTCTGGAATTTTGCATGTCTACTGCATGCAAATTTGCATTTGCAATTTTGGATTCAGATTCTTGAAGTGATTCATCTGGCATCAAATCTGCTTATGAATTAATTCACAGAAACTTTGATTAAAGTGAGGCGGGCACTAACCTCAAAACATTCCACCAGAAAGAATTTAATTGAGAGTTTAATTGAGCACTTTCCTTTAAAACAAGTGATTTGCAGCTCTCCTTTGTTTTGTGAGCAAAATATGTCACCTTTTCCAGTTTTTCAACAAGTCACAGAAAGAAGGTTTAGATCTCCTCTTTGCTGTGCCTGTTGGATTTTGATTGTAAACAATCCATATTACTGGATTTCTGGAAGGAGTTGCATCCTGGCGGTTGGGAACATTCTGTTTTCTCAATCACCACCTTCACTTTCTAGACAGCGATGGCTAGAGACAGTCTTTATTGCTGTGTAACATAGTGGCCCTTTATATAAACAGCCTCATCTTTCCCCCTTGGGCTGTGGGGGAACACACGTGTTGAGAAGTGCTGTAAAGCCTGGCTCACTCGGTTTCTACCACCTTGTATTGACTTGTGTTATCTTCTAACTTTGTGCTGGCACAGAAATCGCCAAGTTGTTGATAATCTCATTATCCCTCGTGTCTTCTCAGAACGGGGTTTGCAGTGAGACATCTCAATCTGCCTGAGCACCAAGTAGCTGTCCCTGCCGAAGCAGCGCTTGCCCTGGGCACAGCCTGTCCTCTCTGCAGCGTTTCCTGAAGTCCCTTTCTGCTTGTTTCTGCCTCAGCTTCTGTGTGCTCCGGTGTCAGCGAGGCGATACAAAGCCCTTTGAGAAGGGGGAGCTTTTTTCCCCGCTCTTGGTTCAGCACTTCCCAGGGTGTGTGTTTGCCTCTGAGATCCTGTCCCGTCAGGCATTGTGAGAGCTGCGATTGCCTGTTGGTCGCAGGCAGCTTGGCCAGCGGTCCCGAGGAGGGTTCAGTCCCTGCTCTAGTGCTGTCTGCAGCACGGTGGGTTGTCCCAGCTGCTCCCAAGTCGTCCCAGTGCCTCGGCTGGCTGTGATATAGCTGCCTGCTCATGGGGTGCCTGTGCAACTCGTGGGGCGCTGGCTCTGCTGGCTGGTGACGCTGCGCGTTGTGTTCACGCACGCATGCTGGAGCTGTCACACGTACCCCCGTAGCCCGAGTCGGAGGCCACGTGCAGGCTCGGAGGTGTCTCCTGAGCAGCTCTGCTTCAGCCCCTTCCACAGGTAGGGTAACTGGATGGGGTGTCTTAGAGCATCTCAGACAACACCAGCAATCTAGTAAAAGAGAGTACGGGATCCTAATCAGTATTTCCCGTGTCTGTGGCTGACATCTTGCTTATATCACAGGCTCGATGCCTGTGTTGGGAAACCTAAACTGCAGGATACCTTTAGTCCTCGTCTGGATGCTCAGGTATTGCGATATAGCAGTGTTGTAAGGGGTGTGCATCATGCACAAAGGTGGTGTCACAGGTCACACGCTGTTCTGTTTATTACCTCTCTCTGGCTATAGCAGCTTCAACAGTTTGCTAGCTTGAAAACGTTTGCTTTTCTGTCTCCTCTCTCCCTGACATACATTATATATTCCAAACCTGCCTGGATGCCACCCTCTGCCCTGTACTCTGGGTGTCCCTGCTTGAGCAGGGGTTTGGACCGGATGATCTCTAGAGGTCCCTTCCAACGTCACCCATCTGCGATTTTGTGAAATACGAATATTATCTCAACTGCTGGATTAGCTTTTGCTATTTTAGTCCTCTTGTTAGCACAAATAGTGAGGACATTTAGCCATTTTTGTTTATCTTGAAATCCTGTTTTTTTAGTGTTTGATTCTATGATTTGTTACATGATTTTATCTGCTTTGTTTTTTGTTTGGAAGTTTTCCTTTCTCTTCAAAATTTCAGAATGTCTTTGTTGCAGCAGGGTTAAATCTGGGGCAGATATAAACTGTAATCTAATATATCTAATTAATTTAAAGACTAGCGTGCTTCATGTAGCATCTTGGGTCAACATAGCATTGGCATTGAGGGAACTATTTAGCTTCATGGTGAAAGAAGTCTAAAAGATGATAGTTTCCAGCTCAGCCATCTCATCCTTTTTATTTATTTGTTTTAATGTACTTTATTCTGTGTAGTAAATCAAATGGCAAGGTGGGTATTTGAAGAGGTGGCTGAAAGTTATTGCAAGATTTCTGCTCTATTAAATGTCCTGCTTGTTTTATTTTTTTTTCTTTCCGAGGAGGGCGCTCTGCTTCTGTATGGCTGCTCACTGAGTTTGCAGGGGAGTTGGTTGGATCTTGCTTCTCTGTGGAGTGTTGCTCCGTGGAGGGATAAGAACTTTAATGAAAACAACTGCTGTATTTTCTGATGGTGTGGTGGGATTTACTGGTCTGGCCTGGCTTTCTCTGCACTTGCTAATTTGGGTTTGGGCCCTGGCAAAGGCAGATGCGAGGCAGAGACCTTCAGCAAGTCCCAGTTAAGCCTGGGGGTTGGTGGTGTTTTCTGAAGACATGAGTAACAGTTCAATAAACTGTAGGTAGATCCGACGGTACCTCTGCCGTGAAGTCAAATCTGATTCAAGAGCCGTATTCCTACTGGCTCCGTGAAGTTGCCTTGCCTTGCAAGAACTCTATATTCTGGTCTTGTTTGCTGCATTCAGGAAACAGAAGGAGCTACCTTAGAGAAATGACAGTATAAAGTCATTCCTGAGGGGACTGGTTTTGTGCATTGTGTGACCAGCTTGTCTATCCTGTGTATTTAAAATGTATAAGAAGGACAAATTTTATTAGCATTGCTAGATGGCCATCTGCTCGCTGCTACTGCAAGTCATGCTCTGACTAAATTGCTACTGTGTGGCTACCCCCTTATTTGACTTTACAGAGCAGGAAAGATTGAATTAGCAGCTGCTGCAAAGGTGAGGGCAGAGCTCTGTGTGATTTCTGTCATCTCCAAGCAAGCTGCTGGATGTAGCAATTCCAAAGTAAAGAGAAAAACCATGAAGCTCAGCACCTAGAGCAGCACTTTCTGTGTATATGTGCCTTAAGGCAAAAATACTTAGTGTAAGTGAGAGAAACAGCACAAAAAGTATGTTTTGTCTTTTGGGAGTTCTGTGTGTTTTTCTTATAAACGAATAAAGCAATGTTAAGAAGAATAGAGAGTTTAATGGATTTTTTTAAGGCTTAAAAGAAAATGGAGGGATCCATAGTTAGGAAACGGCTAGCCATGTTGGTGTGTTGCCATTTGTGGCTTTTGGGGAAAGAAACAGGGGTTGGCCTTAGGAAAGACTCATCCGCACTGCCTGCCTAGGCATTGCCCGCAGCAACAGGAGCCCTTGGCACCTTCCCTCGTGATGTGGGGCATGGAATAGGCAATACCTGGTACATTTGTACCTGCTGCAGGAGGAGACGGCAGACATTTTAGACCTGGAATTAGAATTCAGTGACAAAGAAAAACTTTGTTTTGTTTTAAAGGCAGTTGAGGGAAGGCAGGAGCGGAGCCTCTTGCTGCTTGCAGAGCAGTCTGGTCCATGGGCAGAGCGGAGCATCAGGTTATATGTTTATGGACTGGCTGCTGTTTGAGGATGGAGTCGGAGCACGGGGTTGTGACTGCCCGTGTAGCACCTCACAAATGACTGCTGTGTTTTTGTTACGTGCCTGCATGAAAATTAAACGTGTGCATTTAAGTGCATGACACAGTGCTACGTTTGGAGTCACCCTGCTACATATAAGTATTTTGCATTTCGTACAGATAAAATTCATTTTCCCACTTTGACTGGTCAGGTCGTTAGTTTCTCTTGCTTTGTGTTGATTCATCATGTGGCAAACTGTGTTTCAAGTTGTTTTTTCCTTTTACACTTTTCCACAATGTGAAAGTATATTTAACTTCTTGTTTCTGCCTCTTATTCCTTCTTACTCATGTTCTTTTTATTCTGTTATTCTGTTAGTTTGCCGTATTGTAAGAATCATTTCATCTTGGCATTCCATTTATATCTTATTAGACTTAAGGATATGAAGTGATGTGTACTCTAGAAATATGCTTATCAAATGATAATCATCAGAAAATATAAAAATCTTCATGTTGTCTGAGGCATTTTTAGCCTGACACAGGTGTATTCACATTCAAAATATTTTTAGCTATGAATATAAATAATGTTAGTTTTTCCAAATTGCAGGTTATATGAAATGAATATTTGATTGTAATATTTTCAGTCTAAAATATGGGGGCTTTTTTAGTTTTTAGTGTGAGAGAAAAAAATCACAGCTTTGTGATTTTTTTGTTGATGGATAAGAAAGTAAATATTCAAAGTATTTAGTGAAACCTTTAATATTGTCTGTATGTAAAATGCTTTCAAATGTGTGAATTAAGTATAATGCAACTGTAGTGTATTTAAGTCCTTTTAAGTGTCCATCGTAGGATTTCTAGTATAGCTATGCAAGTTGGAGTTAAAAGAAAGCTTAGCTGCATTTCAGAAGTCATCGTAAGTATTTAAGCTCCAGTGCTGCGATCTTTAAAAAGTTGTATCTATAGACTTCAAACTTAAGGCACGTATGTGCTGAAAACTCCTAGCATGGGGTAACTGGTGACTTTATAAAGAAACCAAGCTGGTAGTCGGCAGCTGAACCATAATGATTCCCAACAAATATCTGCGTGACTATGGTTTTAACATGCAGAAAAATTCTGCCAGATGCTGTAATACAACAATTTCATAGCTGTGAATGTGGTTAGCTACTTGAAATGAGGTCTGGAGGCCATCCTAAACCTAATCACAATATCCCTAGAAACTGTCCTTTCTTGTATATGGCAAATTTTACAGAAGTGATTCACATAGAGGACTTAAAGTTGTTTTGACTATTTAACTATATGCATGTCTGAACAGCTCGGTAAAATCTCTTTCCCTCTGAGTGCTAAGTTTTGTTTTGGAGTAATAAATAATTTTATGCTTGTGGCTGGAAGGACTCAAATGTTCTTGTTTCAAAAATATTACAACGCTGGCATGTATAAAGCACATAATGAAAAGATTTAGCATATATGTTTCTCCCTTTTCTTGTATTGACAGTATGGATTATTTCCTTGATAATGTGAAAATCTCATTACAGATCTGTGTCCACTCTGTGGACACAGTATTACTGTATTTTTAGGATAGAATACAAAATGCCTCCGCACCTCATGTGCTTAAGAGCTGGTTCCTACACCTGTATTTGCTTTCCAGATGGCATTGTCTGTGCAGATAGTTTCCAAGGTTATTACCCATCCTTGTAGGACTTCCTCAGCTTCTTCCTCAGCAGTTGCACTGCTGACTGTGGTTCCAGTGCCACAGTACAGGCTGCTCAAGTGGAGCTACTGGGATGTTCTTTAACAGATTTTTTTCGAGGCCAGAAATACTGATTTGAGCTACGTATGTATGTGTATATAGTTGTATTGATTTTGGTAGGAGCTCAGTTGCATTTTCAGATCTTGGGTAGGTTGGAGGAGGCCGAGTCTCGGGTGCTTGAGCAGCGGGACCCAGAAAGATCCCGGGGCTTTCCGCTGGCCTGGACCTGGTCTCTTCGCCACCCTCCTGTGGCGCTCAAGAAGCGTGCTCTGCGTCTCTCCTGCCGGGTAAAGTAGGCCGCCCTGGTTGATCTTGGTGCCCAAAGCCTGAGGCTTTTCCTTGCACCCATCCCTGGGACTGAGGCTGGCGCTCTGCACGACTCTCCTGGGATCCCCCTGTCCCAGCATTTCCCTCCAAGGGTTTGGGAGCAGCCAGGGCACCAATGTGGTGGAAGAGCATGAAGGAGCCCTGCCCTGGCCCTGCTTCATGTTCTCCTGTACACTCGGCCAGACTAGCTAAGAAAACCCGTCGGGGGAGATGGAGAGAGATCATTCGTACCTGGTGGGTTCCAGGTGAACACTTCGGGCACTGCACTGCAGGATAGAGTTGGAAATCTGTGGTACCCTTCTAGTTGTTTGGATGAGGGTTGAGGTTTTATTGGCTGTTGACTGGAAGCAGTGGAAATTTTTTGTAACTTCTCATTTTTTTTTCCCTATTTCTTATCTTCTTATTTTGGCTCTTTTCTAGTTTGAAAACAGGCAGAGGAAGGAGGGATTTTCCTTCATGACCTTGTTTGGTATTTTGTCTGCGTCTTGCTGTAAAAGCGACTGCTAGGGCGGTATTTTTGTGAAGGCAGCACCTCGCGGAGAGACCAGCAAGTGCCAATCTCATCCATAGAAGATTTGTATGGAGTTTTATCCTAGAATGACCATTCTCCTTGCTGTATTTTAGACAGGATTATCCCATGGCTAAGCAGTGGCACCTAGAACAGAGAAGCGTGGGTTTCGCCTAGGCCGGGTGCTTTGGCTGTGGGCATATCGCTCTGCCTCTGTTATAGCTCAGTTTGGAATTGGTGTTTGCCAGGGAATGACATTTAGGAACAGCTTGGTGACCCGTGCATGAGACCCCGTAGCAAGAAGTGATGCTGCTAATAGCAGCCTCTCTCTCTGTTCGGGACACACAGGCACCCTGCTCATCACGATCTGTTCTTTGCAGTGACAGACAATGGCGCAAGTTAAGATGCAGACCACAGCAAACCTCTCTGGACCTGCCATGTCCCCTATGGTGCTACCCCTACCAGTGACGCCGACGGCTCCGCTGGGGCTGCAGCCCTCCCTGAACGGATCCGTTTCTGAATCGGCCGCCGGCTGCAGCAGCCCCAGCGCTGCCCTTGCGGATCCCGCGCCCGCCAGCAGCTCCCCAGGTAGGTTGGACCAGGCCTATTCTCCTTGCTGTTCAAGTGAATCTCTTTGATGACTTATTAATTGAAAAAAGATCCAAAAGGCAGTGAAACTAAAGAAAGAAAAGTCTGTAGAAAACCATTTTGATTAAACTGACTGTTTACTAAGTCGAGTTTCTTTTGCTGAGGTCAATTTTGCAGTGAAATGTTGATAAATGATAATAAAAGCCCAGAAAGAACATGCTTTTTTTTTTTTTTTTTTTTTCCCAGATCCTGATTGTATCTTTTATAGGGAAGTTTTAGCTGTGCAGGAAGGTCTCCAAGTGTATTTCTCTTCCCTAGAACAGAATGTTTTCAGACTGCTTGGCAGTATTTGGTGTTTCCTTTGTAGCCTAATAAATGCTGTAGTTCCTATGCTCAGCTGGGTATAAAATACAGAATGGTTATCCTAAAAAGTTAAGCAAGTAATGAAAGTTTGGTTTTGGGGATAAGTACGCATAAGTTGAAAGAAATAAGTAATAGAAGGATAAAAACTAACAGAGACATAAATAGATTATGTACTTCATGTTTAAGAAAAGCAGAGCAGAATCCTTAAAAGAAGTGGAAAGGAGGGAAATTTAAAGCACTGAGAATGAGGGGGGAAAAAAGCAAACGAGGACCACAGGATTGCATCTGCTGTGTCTGTCATGGAACTGTTACGCTACCCACCTTTTCAAAATGATTAGGATTCATTCTGAAAGAGTAGTTATTGCTGTAATCGCTGTGCTACTGCTACTGATGATAAACTCCAGGAGTACTGTAGAAAATGTAGCATATATATGTCCTCCTACATTACTGTCTTTCATAAAGACAGTCTTTATGAAGACTGTCAAAAATCATTGAAAATTTTTTTTTTGCATGTAATTGAAATGGTCTTGATAAAATGCATATTATCAAATGATTCATCTGTAACTAGTATTTAAGCATTGTATTTAGCATATTTGCAAAGGTTGTTTTTAGACAAAGTATTGTCTCTTTAAGCACTCTACTGCTTTTAGAAGCTGTGAAGAACACATTTCTCCACAAAAACTTTACAGACTCTTTGTTTACAGCTCCTCTCCAAGATAACATGGCAAACCCCAAAGAGAAAACTCCAATGTGTCTGGTAAATGAGTTAGCCCGTTTCAATAGAATTCAACCCCAGTATAAACTTCTGAATGAAAGAGGGCCTGCTCATGCCAAGGTAAGGTCACAGTTCCAGGTTATGAGCCATACCTTAAATTCTGAACAGATGTTATGGTCTGGGCAAGTGCACTTCTCAAATGCAGTCATGTGTCCAGTGTAAGGCATTTCTCTTGTTTCTTTTGCTTTATTTTTATTACACTTCCAGAAAGTATTTCTGATCATTTTGTGCCTTACTTTGACTTCCATCTTTGAGTTTATATTTGTTGGTCCTATAAAGACCTCAATGAAGATCTTTTCAGAACGTCACTGCCCTTTCTGAATCACTGTGGAGTTTGCTTTTAAGCTGCATTAGTCGTTCTCTCCAACCTGTGAATCTGTTTCACAATAGTACAAAATGCTTTAGGGCTAAGTTGTATAATTTTTGAAGTATTTATATTAATATGATTTTGTGTTCATAGACTAGATTACTGATAACATATCTTGGACTGTTGTTACAGGATGCAAACTACGTTATTGCTGTTTCCTTTAAAACCCATGCAGTCATTTTTCAAAGGCTCACAGTGATATTAAAACCCCTAAAATGATCATAGTTTGTAGTCAGTTGGCAGTTAATTCTTGTCCATTCTCATATCTGTATATCCAGCTTCATTTCACAGCCTTATTAGTGTGATCTCAGGTGAGAGGAGACACAGAGGGATAGTCTAATGAAAATCACTTTCAAATTTCTTTTCGAACGTGCTCCCTACTTAGGAGCAATCTGGGGAAGGGATAAAGCCTGACGAGTGCCTGGTATGATTATTGTATAATCACTAACTTCTTTACAGCCACTACTTCAACATGGCCGGTCTGGGCCAAGTGCTTCTTCTGGAAACGATGCCACCACGTGTGAGGCCATTGAGAATCAGCAGGGCTTTCAGATCCCTCCTAAGGAAGGGAGGTTGAAGCACTCTTCCCCTTCCTACAGGTGGTCAGCACTGCGAGATAGTCTTCTTGCTTGGTTTTAGCTTATGATATGTTAAATTTATTGTGTATTCTTAATTTTTCGCTGCCATGCTCCTTGTTTGTTGTGCTAGTGTTATTCCATTACTGTGGAGGTACTTCAGCTCTAGAAAAGTATATGTTAGTCTGTGTTCCTCAGCAGCAAAGGGGTTTGAGTTATGTTGCGTTTTACTTGAAATTCTGTGTGTAAGAGCTCAGAACTGCTTAAGGATTAAAATACAACTCACATACTAGTTGCCTTAAAAATGCCTGTATACTGCATACATGTATACAATGCATGTATAACCAAAACAAGCCTTTGAAAGCCAGGTTTCCTCTGTGTTTCTTCATTTCTCAGTTACTTAGTTTACCTGTTCTTTACTCTTGACACTATGTTCATAGTGCTCCAAATAACGTTATGAACTCAGCAGACTCTTGTTACTCAGAAGAATGTTGAGTTTGTTTTTCACCTCTACAGCAAATGAGGATAGAAAGAAGGGAAGGCGCTGAAGAAGAGTGTTATTAATAGGATAGTGCAGACTTGCACGTCTTTGGCCTGTGGAAGGCGTGATACAGAAGTTATTCTGACAGTGTTGACTGGTTTGCAAGCGTTGCTAGTTTCTTGCTGCTCTTCTTGATAGTCTGTGTGAAGCAGAGCTATGTCTCCGTCCTAGGAGGCACAGAATCACAGAGTAGCTGAGGTTGGCAGGGACCTCTAGAGATCATCTAGTCCAACCTCCCTGCTCTTGCAGGAACACCTAGGGCAGGATGGGAAGAATGCGATGCTGTTGCTTTTTTGACCCTTGAAGGGCTGTCTTGTGGTGCTGCTCGTGTGTTCTCCACACGTTTTGTTCCCTTTCACTAGGGGATTTTGTGATATTTTTCAGAGTAGGACTCGACAAGGCGACTGTCTGTGTCTTAACTACAAATGCTAGTGATTTTTTATATCCTTTTTTTCAGGGATCTTTGTCGAATTTTGGGGATTATGATCAAACGGGAAGCTGATAACAGTGGAGTGGCTACAGAAGTAGCTCTTACTGGCAGTGCAGCTGTGTTTTCTAGATATGTGCCCTTTAAATGCATTCTTCATTGTAGAAAAGAATCACAAAACCTTTGTTGCCATAAAGCACATTTTCAAGGGTGTTAGTGATCATAGTCACTGGTTATGTTAATGGTGTGTTAGGAGACAGACTTAAATGTCAAAAGAAGCTCCATAGTGGCACAAAGAAAAGCAGAAGTGTGAAGGAGTCTACCTTCCAAAAGACTTGGAAGGAGAAGGGAAAATTCTTCATGCAGAAAAAGTGAGGAGGGGGAGAATTGCCAGAGCGAAGGGAGACAGCCCTTACCAACACCGTGAATTGAAGGAGCCCAAAGCTTGATAGTGTTTTGTGTTACTGGTCTCTTGCCATCATGTAATTAGGTTAGGTTTAAGGAATAAAAACTTCCTCAGAAAACTAGTGAGAAATACCTATGAAACTGTAGCAAAACTCTTAAGCTGGGTCTTCCAGAACTTGAATATTTCATTGGTTAATCAAGGGAGATATAAGCACAGGTAGATAAGTAGCCTTTAGTGATGATACTTCATAATCTTGAAATTCAAGATTATTCCTCTCCTATAAAAATACTACACTGATACTTTCTTACAGAATATAAAATATAAAAACTCCACATCCAGAAATCAAATTTTAATTCTGTTAGGAAGAAGGATGTGTGCTTATGCTAATTACACAATTATAGGTATTTAGCTCTAATACCCAGCTTAGCATTCAGGTGAGGATAGTTTGCCCGAATGCAAAATCTAAGGATTGTTTATCTCTGTTTAGCTCTTCCACTTTGTCAATGAGGAAGCTGTCACAACAGCATGAAAAAAGGAAATGTCAATAGGAAATGTGATCCTGGGACTTGCACTGTGATTCTGAAAGATGCAGTAGGCCAAAATTCAAGCCTGTGATTAAAATGAAAGTATATATTTATAGACTTCAACTCCTTACAGAGCTGAGTTCAGAGATGAATATGTATTTGTGTTCAATGCTTATTTGCAAATACATGCTCTCTAAAAATATATGTACAGGGAGATGTCAAAGCTGTCTGTCATGCCTGCCTCTAGATACTTGGTCCTGTATTTAGCAACTTAACTCACTTTAAAAAGTGTAGAGCAAGTAAGTGTCCAAATGAAAATTTTAGTTTCTCTGCTACTCGCCCTAATACGGAGATTTCTTTGTGTTGCCTCAAAATAAGCTTGCCTGGTTTGGTTGCCTCAGAATAAGCAAGTTTGATGATGCTGTACCTTAGTCTACCATATGCATCTGACGATTAAACCTTGTTTTACTTATGTAAGACTGATGCTTGTAAAAGACACCAAGTTCTTCATCTTTTTTACGTGTCTGTTCCTATTACATGCTCACATTTAAATGGAACATGAGCATATGCAGCAGGCGTATTCTATTTAGTATCTTAAATATGCTTTACTGTTTATAACTAGCGCAACATAGGTACTGCTTGGAATTATCCTGTACTACACATTTATAAATGCATACAGTTTAACCAGGAGTCATTTTCTGGCCTCTGAATTATGATGGTTCCTGTTTTCACTGTAGAGTCCATATTGAAGAACTGCAGTTCTTTTTGAAAGAGTAGTGCTTTTTTTTTTTTTCTTTTCATGCTTTAAATAGTTTGTTGTGGCTCTGCCCTAACAATGTGCGTTACTTTCAGAAATGAGCCTGGGATAGAAATCCTTTCACTGTGTAAAAACATTTGGACCAAATTGCCTCCTTTTTGGAAGAGTGTAGTCATTGATAGCCATTTAGACTTGTTAGGAAATTCCATTCTTCTCTTTTTGTAGAATGCTGCAGGTAAAAATGACTAAACTTGGCCAAATGTGTGTAGAAACGCAGTCTTAACTGACATGTATACGAGCATTTGCACTTGACTGAAATAGTACTCTCTTTGACACGGGATGTCACATCATGCTATTTTCCTTTGTCATTTAAAGGGCCATGTGTTGCCCACTGATAAGGACTCACTAATCTCTGTAAGAATCAAATGTGTGAGAATCAAATGTTCGATCAAGAGAGTTGAACCGAGTAGACCGAAAAGGGAGAGTTTCTCTTCAGGAACGTAAGTTTTTACGCAGGTTGGTCTAACATTGATAATCTTGCCAGTTTTTACCTGTTCTTTGTCTTTGAAGATGTTCACAGTGCAGCTGACTCTTGGAGAGCAGACGTGGGAGGCTGAAGGAAGCAGTATTAAAAAGGCCCAACACGCTGCTGCTAGCAAAGCACTGAATGAAACTACCCTTCCCAAACCAACTCCTAGACCACCCAAAAATAATGTTAATAATAATCCAGGTATGACATTTTCCTGTACGTAATAAATCTCATTGCAGTGTTGGGATTTTAATCCACTAACAGTTATTCCGAACTAGATATGATAAATATGACAGATGAGAATCTGTGTCTCAGGTGTGATAATATAAGAACCTATCGTGAGTTTGCACAGTGTAACTTCTAATGCAACATACCAGAAACAGTTGTACCATATAAGTGAATGTGATCATCTCCCTACGACTTGGTTATATGTCATTGAGAGTAGACAGTGAGACAAAATGAGATAGAAATAGCCATAGTAAAATACTGCATTTTTCAAAGTTGTTTTAGCTGATTTTAGTGAAAGGGCCAAATTTTACACAGTCCATTCCCATGAAATTTCATCTGTGGTGTAAATGGAAAGATCTGATGTGGGAACTTTGACAGATACTCCTTGTGTAATGGATTTTATTTCATAGCAACTTAAAATAAACCAGCAACAACTTTGGAATCTTTATTCTTTGAACAATTGAAAGAGCATGTTGGAGTTTGGCATCTTCCTTTTGAGATACTACCTGTGAGTTGCCTTCTCTGCGTGCAGTACTTTCTGAGGTAGACAAGTCAATCTTGTGCTCAGTGATTTTTCTTCTTTCTTTGAAAAAACAAGTATTTTTTTTATTCCTAATGTTATTTCATACAGATATATAAAAAAGCAAGCTGATGAAAAAAGCAAGTTTCATCCTTTTCCTTTTTTCCCACTCTTTCCTTTCTGCCTCCTTCTCCCTCACCTCCTTTGAAGTTTCTTTCAGGAACTTTCTGAAAGAGAGGACTCCTTATGCAGATCAAATATATGTTGCCAAAGAGCTGGGCAAACTTTCCTCATATCCATATTAGGCTGAGCAGTGGCCATTAGGAGATGGCTGGGAATAGCAGTCTGTCCGTCTCTTGCTGTGCTAGGCATCGGTGCTGGGTCACTGCTCCTCCAGCCCCAGGACGCTGCTTTTTGCCCTCCTTCCTTTTGGAGTCAGTATGACTTCTGCTGTTAGAAGGCAGCGTGGTCAGTTCCTTCTGGAAGAAGAATCCTATGTTGGATTCTTGGCATTGCAGCAGATTCCCAAGTGTTTGTTTTTGTCATATTTTAAAAGAGAAAAGCAAATAACAAAATAAATCACCTTTGAGTATTCAATTAAAAATGTATCACAGAACACTCTAATTTGCTTTAGGATAGGTTTTTTTTGTACATGCTCAAGTATCTTGTCATAAAATGGCATTTTCATTACTACTATATTGTTGAGTTCATAGACTTTTTTTTTCCCCCCCTCATGAATATATCAAAGCTGTAGTTGCTGAATGTTTTCACCTGAGTATAAAAACTTTCATAATTTGACATATGACGATTTAATGACATTTGACTGCTGCATTCGTGATACCCCTTTTAAGACTAGATTCCTTTGAAAATTCTGAAATAGTTTGAGCCAGTTGAACTACTTTCACTGGAATGCACTTACGCATTAGCTCACTTGGGAGTTTTCTTCTGGCAGCAGAAGGGAAAATAACGTAGTTGAACAGTTTTTTAATGAAAAAGTATAAATGTGACATTAAGAAATATAAATATTTTATTTATTTTTTAAGGGCTTAAGATGAAGCTGTAATGTAGCTTCATGCTTGGCATTTTGGAGACCATGTCAACAGAAAAAGTGTGATTGATTTTTTTTTGTTTTTTTGGTGTGGGTTTTTTTCTTTGTGTGTTTTGTTTTTTNATTTGCTCACCAGTAGGTGGCTGTAGTTGCACTGATTTCCACTAGTTACTTACAGTTTGTTAGACTGCTTCAGTTCATTTCTAGTCTTAATCTTATTTTTTCAAGTATTATTTCAGTACATATCTGCTTTATGGTATTCTGTGGGAAGAAATATTACACTCTTAAACAGTTTCAGGAAGTATCACTTTATGTTCCAGATACTCTGGAAAAAGGAACAAGTTCACTTATAGCATGGAGTCTCTCATTCATCTATGAATGTTAATCTACAGAAATTGCAAAGAGACAGCAGTTAGAGAACAAAAATACTACTGCACTTTTACTACAGTTTTCTTTAGTAATACTGTATATGTGTTTTGCAGGATTTATGTTTAAAGTGTCATACATACATTCTTGTTTTTTTCCAGGCAGTATAACTCCAACAGTGGAGCTGAATGGTCTGGCTATGAAAAGAGGAGAGCCTGCCATCTACAGGCCATTAGATCCAAAGCCAATCCCTAATTATAGAGCAAATTATAATTTTCGGGGCATGTACAATCAGAGGTTTGTATTTTTCTCTTATTTGCTGTTCTCTCTCCTTTGCCTATTAATGTGTATTAATTCTTTATGAACATCATAGATTGTTTCAGTGTGAAATAAACTTTTTTCTTTAATAAGGAGAGTCTGAGCAGCCTCATTTAGAAATGCACATTACCAACTTCTTAAAGAAGGCAGATACCATTAGCATGTCAAAAGCGATAAATAGATGTAAAGGTTGTTTTTATTTAGCTTTCAATATGCAAGCTGGAGCTAGTCTCCAGTCATGACAACAAGGCAGAATGTTATCCTGGTTTTGCTTTTCTCTGCTGATATTTTATGTCATATAATTACAATCTGTAGCATTAAAATGAAGCACTCTTTTCTTGAAAGTCAGATATAAAATTAGAGGGGGGCTACATTTTGAAAAGTCTTGAAAGCATTCTCAAGTCATTATCATTGTTAAGTGATAAAAACTACCAAATGCAAGTATCTCAGTTCTGTATTGCCTCAGTCTTTGATTTACAAAGGCCCTTTATTTCACAGTTTTAAAATCTATATTCAGAACCATCCATTGATGTTGTAATGACTGTAAATACTTGGGGTAATGTTTCAGAAGACAATATTGGTAATTTAGCTTTTAAACATACAAGTTGTGTGTTTAAAACCCTTTTTTTGAGAAAAAAAATACTAGAGGAGCTGTGTCATGAACTGACCAACCGCACATATTGTTCTTTATTGTTTTTCACAAACATCTTTGTGTTTAGTATTTGTGCAATTTTAGTATAGAAGAAAAGCTGTTCTAGTTCTTCCTGAATCTATATATACATTGTATAATGTAACAGTTGAAGAGAAGCTCGGGGTAATACATGTATTATTTGTAACCCCAAAGGATCCTTTCTCTAGAGCAGATTTTTTTTTCCCCATTTTTCCTTATTTTCCCCAGAGGAACTGTATTAGATGAGCTCTTTTGAATGTGAGCTGAAACATGCAAGTGATCCAAAGTATACTCCATAAAACAGAAAATAAGGACAAAAACTGCTCAAAAATGCTCTCTTTCACTGAAATTCACCAGAAAAAATGCTGCTTTTCTCATAAAGGGTTTGCTTAACAGGTTTCCTAATATTTTTTATACACTTAATAATTGTTTAAAAGGGTAAGGTAGCACACCTTGAGGAAGTGTTTTGGCTCTGAATTATTATCTTTTTAGGACTTGAATTTATAGTAACGCTTAAAAAGCTATGGAACTTGAAATGAAAATGCAGCTTTTCATGGTTGTGTAAGGAAAATGTTTCAGGTGACTTCATCTAATTTTACTTTCTCCACAGGTTTTTAAATCATAGTAGATTTTGGAGATGGCCATTTCATTCTGATTTTGTTTAGAATTGATATCTAGAACTCTTAAAAAATAAAATTACCAAGAAGACTGTTTCATAACCTTACAGAATAGTGTCACAAGTGATTACTGTATAACTTGGGTTATATTTCTAGTCACTGCTGTTCTCCACCTATATATGTGATGTGCTTAGGTGATTGGCTATGTTTCCTGAAACAAGTTTTGTTAATTTTTAGAATTACACCTAGTAAAATTGCTTTTAAAAAGAGAGTAGTTTGACTAGGCAAGGCTGGAAGAAGTACAAGCTAGCAAAAAACAAACTGGAATTTCAGAATCTGGATTGATTTTCTGAATATCTTTATCAAAACAGAACCCCAGAGCACTTAGGAGCTGCTAACTTTCAGAATGTTCCTTCTTTCTTTAGAAATGAGCAGTACATCAAGCGCAATCTCCACTTTTATTTCTATGTTGAACTGTATTGCCATGTTAGGGTAAAGCAGTACAGGGGGTAGCAAGGGTGTTTATTTTTCTCTTCACATAATGAATAGAGTGGGACAAAAGGACAGGATCTTTGCATGCCAGCTTCACTGTACTCACTGGAGTGCAGTAGCCCATGCAAGATGACTAGTAATTTACTGTGGGTAGTAAATTAGTAAGTAACTACAGCTATGTAGTAAATAACTAGATAAATCTATATAGATAGGTACAGTCTGCCCCCGCACATATGTATGCCAGCTCGCTAATACTAAAGAGTAAACAATAATGATGTCACCTGGTAGTATTTTTATGACTATTTCCATCTTGGAAGTGATTCTTAATCACCTCTTGCCTACCCTCACCAGAGATATGTTTCAGGATGGATTCTGGCTCTGTTGTAGTAAGTAGAGTCCCACATGTGAAGCACATGTTGAAGAATTATTTTATAATAGTATGATATATCTTCTGTTTATTACTTTTAAAAATAACTTATTGCCATATTGTAGGCAGCATTTGCTTGCTGATTTTTAGCAATAGCATAGTGGCATAGAAGTGCTGGGGTTTCCAAGTCAATGCAGATTTTAGGATCTGCTTAAAAAGAAGAGTAGAAAAAGAACATAAGTAATATGCTGTGGTAAGTATATTGTTGTTTTTTATCAGTTTCTGGCTCTAGACTGAGGAAATAACTTTGGTATTAAAACCGTTTCTAAATATGCTAAATGAGTTGGAATCTATTTTTTCTTTTGTCTGGTGATTAATTTCTTGTTATTAATCTCTATTTAAAAATACATGTTTTTCAAAGAGATGAAGATTAGGAGATTTTGTAGGAACTTTGATTCTGGCAAGATGAATAACTTGATGAGGGGGAGGGAAAGAAGAGTATGAAGTTCATCCCAGGGCATCTTTTTAGAACAGCTAAGTCTGATGTTTCAAGTGACACAAAAGATCCTTTTTAGCAACTTGTGGAAATGTGTCCTAAGAGCTGCTGTTTGCATACAGAGTTGAGAGCTAGCTTCTATGTCGTCCAAAGACAATTCATGTTTAGGTGACTTTGATTTCTCTCCCTGTCTCTGTCCTCAGCCTTGGGTGCCTGCAGTATTCCTGGCTTCAGCACTGGGAGCTGAGTTGCTTGGAAAATAATTATTTTTCAGTGCAGGAGAGGAAAGGAGAAATTCCTTTCTGTCTGGCATCTATTCTCAGCTCTTCACCTGGGACTGGCACCAGATTGGGGGCACGACTCTGTGTGGGAGCTGAAGGCCATTAAGCTTGTGAGGTCCATAGCTGGTCGCGTATGTTGACACTAAAGGTGGAAACTACTAAAAATGTGTTCCAGGTGAGGGCAGCTCTCGCTAAATCTCTCCTTGCACTAAGTAAGGAAGTGCAAAGGCAAGCTTGGTCATCTCTTAAGGATAGTTAAGTGGAGAAAATGCTTGGGAACCTGCTTTTACTCACAATACTTCGGAGGCTGGTGTCATTGTGCTGCCTCTCCAGCTGAGGTGATGTGGTTTGTGTGGGACTGTGCTTAGGCCTCTGATAACCTGGCTCTCTGAATGCTGCAGGTTTTTGCACCGTGCAGATACATCTTCAAAATCTTTTTATGTCTGGTGAGACATTTTCAGTGATTCTTCTGCAGATTTTTTTTTTTATTCAATTAGAATCCATACAAGTCTGGTGTACGAGGAACTTGATAGTCTTTGATAAGGCAGAACTCTTAGAAATTGATGTCTAACCTGTTAGATAGTTTTGGATTCAGTCAGTTCACTACTGAAGGAGACTATAATTAAAGTAGAAAGTTTTTGAAACTCAATGTTTCACTAGTTATACCATAGCCTCTTAAAGTTGGATCTGGAATTCTGAACAATTTTGTAGCCTTTCGGTATAAGTAATACATGTTACGGGAAAACCAATGCTGCTAAGCTGCATTTTAAAGGTGTTTTTTTTTCTTTACTGTATGAATGATTCTTTTCAATTCTAATTGAAAATAAAATATCCAACCAGTGCTCACTGAGGATAAGGCAAACTAACAAACTGACTGTAAGGAATGAAGTACTGGTGTTTTCGGAAGCATTTTGTTAGCTGGTTTGAGTTGCATCTCGTGTGCTTGTCTTTGCCACCATCTGGTAGAACTGGCAAGCTGCTCAGAAGAGGGCAAGCTCTTAAAGAGTAGGTCAAGATTGCAAAATGCTGGCAGAGCTGAGGAAGAAACCTGCATCTGCTACTCATCTCTGCCCTCGCATCCCTGAATATGCAGTTGGCTTAAACTGCGTGGCAAAACAAAGACGTGGCTGTTGAAATTAGAACAGTTTAGAAAAGAAAAGCTCTCCGTCCTGACTAGTCATCCAGCTTGCCTTGTCCCCACTGAATGCTTGTTGGTTTTATAACAAGATATTTTGTCTTCGTTGGGAATTGAAAAAAGTAATTTTTGAAGTTTAATTGTCCTGCAGAGTTTTCAATTATAGAATATCCATAAGTGAAAAAAAGAGACATGATATCCCTCAAGCTTAACTAAACGATGTGCTTTCAGCCAGGAAAGAATATCGTTAGAAAGCTAACACCAGCTTTTGATGTGTTAGTGTGGAAAGTAGTGTCAAAGGGATTACAACCCATGTCTTTTGGGAGAATTCATAAGTTACATGCTTTTATATAATAATTCCATAAAACTGTCTCGGCACAATTTAGAGATCTTGAAAAACTTCAATTAAAGAAAAAAAAAAAGCTTTCAGAATTGAAAACACTTGTGAAGTGTAGGAACAAAGGAAATACAAAACAGTGACAAGCTGAAGGATGGGAGTAAAATAATTAAAATAGATTCTTCCTTGGTTTTGAAGAACTTGATATGGTGTGATAATTCTGTAAGCTTCTGTCAGACGAACTGCTATTGTCCTTGGGATAAGTTGTGGCTTCTGTGCAGTTTGACAGTTCCTGCTGCACTGAGCATTCCTATTGTATAGGATTACTTCTTTTTGCATGTGTATTGTAAACTACAGACTTAGCAGAAGATGATTGCCTTTCTCTTCAGTGCCGGGGGAGAGTGTGTAGGGTGTCTCTGCTTTTCTTTCTCTTCGTAACCCTGTCATTCTGATCCTGCGGTTCTTTGATGTTAGTGTTTCTCTACGGCGCTGTTTGCAAGACCAAGACTCCAGAGAAGTAGAGAGGAAGCAGATTTGGCCTCCTCTGCAGCCAGCCCCGAGGCCCAGGGCATCTTCCTGAGCAGACCTGTTTTTCCTCTCTGTTGGGTACAGAACTGTGGCAGTGACTGCTTGCTTAGCCTTGCTCAGGAAGTTCTGCTTGTCGGCCCGGTGGGCTAAAGCCCTAAATACTGAATCCAACACCAAAAATGAGGTATAGTGAATGAAAATATGAGGAGCTTGTAATAGGTCAGCCACATTTATAACTACTAGCTTCATAGCGGGCCGTCATGTTCCCCAAATTTTATCTAATGAGTGAACAAAAAAATAGTGTGTGTGATTATTGGATAAGTTAGTAAAACTGTCAGATCGGTTGAACAAATGATTTTACCATGAAGTGAAAGACTAGAATGAAGATGAAAAGTTCTTCTATGAATGCTCAGTTAAAGATAAAAATACATGTGTCAAAGAACAGTTTTGAGGTTGGTGTTGCATGACTCTGAGTGCTTAGCAATGTAATCCTAATCCTCACCCAGCATGTTTTTTTCCACAAAAGTTGCATAACCTGTTATAAAATAAAATAAAAAGCTAGGCAGTAGTAAAGGAAAAGCAGTGACCTTTTCTGTTTGAGGTTTACCCTTTTTCTTGATCTGCGGAATCTGCTGTCTCAAAAAGGTATGCAAACCCATTTTCCTGGTTTATAGAAACAGAATAAAGGCTGAAACACTTTAGCCTTAAAAGGCCTCCTACTACTACTTGCTACTGTCTAGGAGAAGAGTTCTCTGAACAAAAAGCTTCATCCATTTGCAGCACAAATCCTGTGAAAAGTTCTGTGAATTATGTGAACGGTTATTGGATCCATTAGACCTCAGTCTAGATAAGATTGTAGCCTGAAACAGGTAAAGTTCTGATTATGCTGTAGAGTCTCTTCTCGAATCCAAGTGTGCAATAAGCCTGCTACCCTTAGCTGCATTCCAGTTACAGAGGCTTACTGCTAGGAAGGTAAATTTTGTGTCCCGATGTTTACAAAGTGTTTTTTTCTCTCTCACATATTGGTTGTGGCAGGTTCAAAGACGCTACCTTGTCTGAACAGAGGTAGTTTGAGGCACTCTAGGGCCCTTGTGACATCCACATAGGCACTGGCAGGTTTGGCAGAAGAGCCAAGGGAGACCTTTCTAAGAACAGCAGCCAAAGGCCAGGCTGGATGCCATAGGGTCTTTCAGAGGGCTCTGCATTCCTATATTTAGGCAATTGAGTCAAGTCCTGAAAGCAGGATTCGGATCATCATACCGTTTCAGATCACTTCCCTAGACTCCACCGTGCCTTCCATTCATTGGAAACGTGTGCTTGCCATGAATGAGTCCTGTGTCCCATGCAGATGTCTGAGGTGCAGCATCTTGAATAGTATTAATTATACAGTTGTGTTTAGGCATCTGACTGCTTTCCAAGGGTGAGAATCAACCCTTAGAAAAGAGGGAAGAAAAATGTACTCCTAACAGTGACAGAAGTTATTGTTCAGAGTAGCAATTTAGTTGTGCAGCTGGATACATTTGATTAAGACCATTAGATGGCAGCATGAATTTGTGTTTTGGTGATTGAATTTCAGAGCAGAAGCTGGCTCTAAAAACTTACGTTTCTACTATACTATATCTTTTTCATTACTTAAATTGTCATAATTCCAGCATAAAACAATTAAGAACAAGTTTGCTGCAATATTTTGTCTCCTTGTTTTCCTCAGGCTTTCTCTGCCCATAATGAAGGGAACTGTAATGCAGTAATTTTAATGCATATAAAAGGTGCCTGAATTTTAATGCATATAAAAAGTGCCAGTTTGTCAGCAATGAAAGTCCAAGTGTTTGGTTTGAACAAAGAGCTCCAGCAAAAGCAGCAGGATTCTGGGATTCACTGTGGCATTTCTCCTAACCTACTGCCATTTCCTTAATAGGCTGTAACTCAGTCTCCAAGCCTGAGGTCTGTTCATACTAGTATTGCTTCTTAGTGGCATGAACAGCTATTCACTTGCAGGGAATTGAGCTTCCTAACAGATATTTTATTAGGGTTTGTGCCTTACCATTTGAGGTAGAATTCAGATCACATCTTAAAGCAAAAGCTTGAACATTCCAGTATTATTACCCTGAGTAATCCAGACCAGCTTTAGTGCATCAACATTACAGAGTAATAATCCACCCAGAGATTTTAATGAATTCTTTGTATCCATCTTCTGCATGTTACGTTTCACTTCCCCTGGTCTGTTTGTTCCCAGTCATTGCATGCCTCCCACACAGACATATTGTTATAAGGCGAGTGTTGAGTACAGCTGTGCTAGATTTCTCTTTGCTAGTATTTGTTTCTAGGAAAGGAAAAGGGAGAAAGTCAGTCCATTTCCTGTTGGTTTAAAACAGCAGAAACATCTGTGCGTCTTAAGATAGTTTTCCCAAAAGAGCTATGGCAAGGGAGCCTGCAGGTGATGAGCTTTGCCATTGCCAGTAGCTATCAGTTTAGGAGATGGTGATTAGTGTTGTCGGCTTCAGAAAAGAAATTTCCGAAGTCTGTAGGAAAAAGACAGAAAATATTTATTTCGGCAATAAAAAAATTGACAGCTAATTTTTAACTTCTACAATGTTTTCAATCATAAAAATACATAGAGTAGTATCTGGGATCAGAAAACCTGCATCCCACTGAGGATTCTCCAGAATCCATTAAGGGTTTTATGAAAGCTGTTTTTCTCTACTCCCCTCGTCCTGTTACGCTGAAGTTCCGCAGCGCACGACGGGTGCGAGGCAATGCCTTGACACACGTGCATTGGATCCTTTTCACAAGTACACACTATTGCTGCCATCCACAGCATTAACGGGTGCATTCAATCCCTCAGGCATCAAATATATATATATATATATATATATTTTCTTAACTGCCCCTACGATATTACATTGATAGCTGTTAAAATATTGTTGCAGGGGATAAAATGAAGCTGGCAGAATATAGAGCTAACTGTGGATCATATTCCTGGTGCTGTGTATCTTTATTCTCCTTTTTAGCCTCAGCAGTATGTAAATGCTTCATTGCTGCTCAAGAATGACATTTTACACCATTACATTCTTCTAAACCATCTCTTACTCCTTGCTAAGTCATTTTGCCAATGACTCTTTGACCTATTTTTATAGGGGAGTTCTTGAGCCCATCTACTTTATACTTCTCTCAATTAATCGTTGTTTTTCTTTGTTCTCCTCAGGATATAGTGAGTCCCCCCAGCCACTTCACACTTTCTTTGGTAAATAGATACAGAGGGTCATCTTCTTTTAGGACTTCTCTTTCCTGTTCTGGTCCTTGACTCAAATTTTGATTATTTCTCCTAAGGCTCCCTTCTGTGAACAGGTATAAAATACCTATTTGATAGATTCTTTGCTCTGGAGTAGGTACCTCTGGATCTAGGTCTTGTCTCCAAATATCAGTTATGACTTTTCTTGTTCTTAATTGGTCTGGAAAGCATAAACATATGAAATACAAATCACCTTCATCTTTGGTTGCTCCCAGTGTCTCTCCTTCAACCTTTTTTCTTCCCCATGTTCCTCTGAATCCCTCTGACTCAGAAATCTTCAGTGTCAACAAGCTGCCTCAGGACGCTATGAATCTTCTTTAGTCTGTAGTTTTTCAGTCTTCTCAGTGTCCCACAGTTCTTGTACTGTGCCTGATTGTATTAAGTCCATTTCCAGAGAAAATACTGAAGACTAGAAGACTTCTGAAGACTAGTATTGCTGGTATGTGTAAAAATAAATCCTGGTCCAGAATGCTCATATTAGGAGTGTTGCATTCCTTCTACAGTTAACTTTTTGTTCACCCTTATCTTGGTCCTCAGAATGATGATCTGCTGAATTTTGGGTATTTCAGCCAAGATACCTGGGAGTTTTTAGGTTCAATGGAAGCAAACCTAGATCCTGTTATGGTCTTTATGCTCTGTCCGAAGCCTAAACGTGATTATCAGTAAATAATTCTTTTCTTCCCCTACTTCTTTGGTAAGGACACAGACAAACTTATGTTAGATTTAAAATAATCGAGAGACTGACAAATTTCCTGAATTTGAAGCAACTGAGAGAAAGTTGGTGGGTAATTTTTAACTGCTTATAACCTGATTAGACCTGACCGGAATTACACAGGAAAAAAAAAACATCTCTGTAGGCCAAAGTCCTTCTCTGTTAAACTGAAAATTCTGTCACAGAGTGAAGGTATTAAATTTTCTCAAGAATGTTTTAAAGACTTTTTTATGAAAAATATATAAGGCAAACTAAATATAGAACTTGTCACCAGCAACCATGATATTGCAATTCCTCTTAATATCTTTTTCAGAGTAGTAATTTTGGTGACTGCTTGTTGAAAGGAAGTACAGTTAACAGCTCGTCAAAAGTTCTAATTCTCAGGATCTTCTGAAGATCTGGTTTTGATGCTAGGATCTTTGTAAAGAGGAATGCCAGTTTGAGTTGGTTATTGTCGGAGAGAAGTCAGCCAAACTTAGGGGCTGTGCACTCTGACATGAAATTTGTTTGGATTAATTGTTCCCCTGAAATGGAGCTGTATCCCCCAACTGTGTGGTCAAAAGGGAAGTCATTTCTGAAAAAAAAAAAGAAGCATCTCTTACCACTGAGTCCTTTTTTTCCCCTCACAAAAGGGAAGAAGAGTCTACTCAATTTACTCATTTAGATTCAAGTATGACTTTCATGTCAGTGAAAAAGTGAGAGTTGTTAGGGAGACAGATATTAGCAGCTGAACTATAGAACAGTTAAGAAACCTCTCTACACTGAATCTGTTTTTCAACTGTCGAGGATTATATTAGCCATTTTGGATATGCATATGATCAACAGTCCATGTTAACTCGATTCTCTGAGTCCTTTTCTGCATCCTTGCTTTTTAGAATACAATCCCCCGCCATTTTATAAAGATTTTCTGCATTTCCTACTTTCTAGGAAGTATATCATCTTATATTTTGATATATTAAGCTAACATGATGTACCTTTTTTTCCCTATTAATGTGCAGTACTGAATTGCACCCAATGGGTCAGCTGAGTCAAGTCTCTTTGTGTCTCTTAGCAGCAGCGCCCACTGCTGCTACGCCTTTATTGTCGTCGTTTACAAATGTTGTTAGCAGTGACTTCCTACTTACTTGCAGATCGCTGCTGCAAATCCAGTATGTCTACTAAAGCTTGATAATTGAGAGCATTGAAAGACAATGTACCATTCATGGATAAATTTCCCTATAAAATATGAGACTTTTTATGCTTTTAGGTAGAAAAGAATAAAAACTCTTAAAGATTTCACCACTGTTCTTTTTACATTACTATCTTTTTCCCCCCTTCAAAGCTACGTTTTAGGTGGTCAACAAACTTCTTCCTTTTTGAGTTAGGTGTAGCTAAGGCTTCCTTTGTAAGGCCATCCGTATTACTTTTGTTGTTGAGAGGATCAGTGTAGGGCAATACAAAACACAGTGCTCAGGAGTTGAGAACAGACTCATTAAGCCATAATTAAATGGGATTGTTCAGTCCATGTTCATAGTTTCAATCACTTAATTTGCAAATTTAAAACAAGTTAGTTTTTTTACTTTTTTCGGAGTAGTGTAGTTAGTGTGTTTTTGTATTCCCACAGGTCAGAACAGAATGTAGCTCAAGATAAACTCAGATACTCTGTTTAGGTGTATTTGGATGGTGAATTAGAATCATTTCAAGGTTTTTTTGTGTGTGTATGGTAAAAGTGTGAAAGTAAAGATGTCGTTAGTAACATTTTTATTGGTATTATATTAATGATATAAGTCTATGACGATTAGGTGAATGAAGTATTTTGTTCTCTCATTTACTTAGTCCTAGACTAGCAAGTAACAAGTCTTCTTCTGTGTGAGTTTCTTATGCACAAAGAAAATGACATTTTAGTCAGATATTCGACATTGTTTATGTTCCTTTACTGTAATGGGTATTTGGAAGTAATTCTCAGCAACCACTCTGCATGCTTGTAAAGATTAGTGAGTAATACAGTTCATGAGAAATTTTATGAGCTGAAGCAGATAAAGAGTTTGAGATGTTTGTCTTCTAGACGTCTGTTTTAACCTTTAAGTCTGCAGTGTACATCACAGCTTCATTATGATTTCCCTTTTATTCCTGTTGTACTTGTTTTTGTGTTACTGGGAAGAACATTTTACTTTATATTTATCTTTTCCATATCCTCTCCTACCCCGACATCTCTATTTCAGCATTGTCCACTTGACATTTCCCAATGACTTAAGCTGTGCAGACAGTATTCCTGCTATGTTCTTATATTATTTTTGCTATTTTTGTGGTTAAGAATAAATTGAAATTGTGTCAACCATTTTCATTCCTTAGTTATTTGGTTGATAGATAAAAATACTTCTTCAGAGTCACGTAACATCTCTCTTGCTTCTGATTATTATTTTTTCTCTTGATTCTTTTACCCTTCCTTTGGAAGGTTCATCCCATGATTTTATTTTTTCCCTAATTCTACTGCCTTTTATTGCTTCTGGTTTGTTTTCCTCTCCTGTTTCGTGCACTAGGTTTTCTTTGTTTCCTAAGAAGGAATTCAGGCTGGCATTGAGACAGTTCTGCCATTTGGAAAAGGGCTGTTTCTAAGATGGGTGTTAGATTGAATCAGTGCGTAGAGGGGGATATAAAGGTGCAAGCAGAGATGTGAATTTGCTGTGCGTGTGAGTGGCTCCATATAGCCAGTGTTACAAAGGCAGCTCAGTAGCTATAGTATATTTCGTGTTAGGTTATCTATGAGTTTAAAAGTATCCTGTTTATAATTTCTGTATAATTTCCTTGTTGTCAGTGTACAGACTCTTTCCCGTCACAGAGAAGTGGTAAAAAATGTAGCGGTGTCCGCCCAGAGTAAATATTGTAATTTTGATTTCAGTCAAATGTCTTTCTTGAGCAATTTGGAATACAGAGATATAATGATGTGGCAATATTACTGTCTTCTCATAACAAGATCTCCTGGAATGATTCCACATTAGGTAATGTTATGTAAAAGTGAATTCCCATTCCTTCTGTTTTTGCTTAGAAGAATTTTAAAATGTTTGATACTGCGATAGCAAAAGTATGAGAATTCTTGATAAACCTAATCATATTGTATAGAGGAACTATGTAGCCTCTAATCCTGAATTTGCAAACTATGGGTATGGAAGCAAGTATTCTAAATAGATCTCCCAAGTTGTATGTGGTAATTGTATAACTAGAGGATAGAAAGCTTAGAACCACATAGGATAAGATTAGAAAGAAAGGAGTCTATGTTAATGTCATGTAATATTCACTGACTCAGCATAAAGTTTGAAAAAAAAATATAAAGATGTGGAGATAAATGTAAACCAGGATAAAATTCAACATGAAGCTGCTGTATACTAAAGGTAGAGAGCATCTGACTTGTTATCTAGGGGCATGTTAATTCATTTTTTCTCTGGGATATTTGTGAGATGAGTCGAATTTTGTGGGATTCAGTTAAGTTAAGCATTTTGTAGCATTAAATAAGAATACTGCTTTTATTAAACTGAAGGTTTGGGGCCTTAGTATGAAAAATGCAAGATAGGAAAGGAGAAGAAAAATAATTGACAATATTAAAAAAACAATCTTAGAGGAATGTTATTAAGTGCAGTTTTCCTTCTGGTTTTAAAACCAATCCTTTTTGTTATATTGTTAAAGATATTTGCACAAAAGGTGGGAACACACTCGTAGCATTTATAACATTACATCAAGACAGAAAGATTAAGCTGTACAGGGAGAGTTGGATAATCCCAAGGGCTGATACTTTAGAAATGGGATGAGATTAAACTTTGCAGTATAGAATGCAATGCGTCTTACATGGCACATGGCTATATACTGGTAGGAAAAAACTGCTCTCAGATGAGCATTATTTAGATGAAAATAGTAGAACAGGAGAATTATCTAATGTTAACATTTTTTTGGAAGATGAACTGTGAACACCTGATGTGATGGAACGATAAGAGAGCTAAATGTGGTATTTAGGATATGCTCTTTAAGAGAGCACTCTTAAGCTCTTCTGTGGAATTTTGCCTGCCAGTTTTGTCTTGGCTCTTATGGTTGACAACAGGAGCACGAGAAGCACTATGAAGAGCAGTCAACAGTGTGGACAGGTTTTATGCAGAATACTAAAAGAGGTTGACCTGTTCACTGTTTTGTAATGAAGGCTGAGCAGGAGCGGGACTGCTTGCCCTAGAGGGCAAGCACAACAAGAAGGAGAAGAGCTATTAAGGTGAGTTGCTGACCCAAGAAAAAATGAGTAATGCAGCTAGGTTGAACATGAGAAGAAAATTCCTGCCTGTCACCTCAGCTCTTTAATATCCTCCTAGGAGAAGTGTCGGAAACAAGTAATCCAGCTTGCTCTCATCTAGACTCAGAGAGATAAAGGGCTCTCATACTCAGCTGCATCCAGCTCACAGGAGTCAGACTGACTGTAGCCCAGGATTAGTTTATATTCTTACATTTGAAACAGAGATGGAGTTGTTTTTTGTATGCTCTAAAATGAAAAACATCTTTGTTATGTCTTCACATTAATTTTAAAAATTTAACAGTGCTTTGTAATTTATTTCTCTTAATATTTTTCCATCACTTAGTCATAAATTTTGACATAAGCAATTACATAGCATTTTGTTGCTTAAGGGATTTCTACAATCAGATCAAAATGATTTCATAAAGTGAGCTTGGCAAAAATTACATATATTAAAATGATAAAAGAATCTAGAATTAATTACAGTAATTTCAATTTTTTAAATATTCAAATTTTAGTTTAACACCAAAGAAAGAAAAGTCTGGAACATGTATAATTGATTTATATTTTTTTTTAAACTTATACACGTGGCTGGAGGGTTTATCAGGATTAGGAAAGGAGAAAACAGTGTCAGGTTGTATAAACAAATGTGCACAACAGAACTTTCAGAAAACAATATCCCTATCTATCTAGGAAGGGATGAGTGTTGCTTTAAAAAAAAAAAAAAAAACCACCACTAACAGGGCTTTGTCTTACTAGTTTTACAATGAGGGGGGGTTTTTTGGGGTTTTTTTGATGATGATGATGGTGATTTTGGAGGTAATCCAGCAGATGACAACCGGACTGATTCGGGTTAATGGACTGTAGCTCTCCAAAGGGGTTCTTGGAAAAGGGTCTCCTTGTTCCCAGGCGCGGTAGTGGAAGCCGCACAAAGGCACGGAAGGTGTAGACTGCATGAGGATGAACGTGGCTGTACCGGACGTTTCCTCCTTCAAAACGTGGAGCTGACTCACATCTGTAAGAAATCCACGTGGCTAATGGACTGCTTGGAAAAAAATAGGGCATGGCCAGGGAGCAGCTGCACTGAGCAGCTCGCTCCCCTAGAGAAATTCCAAGTGTTGTGCAGGGAAGGTTGTTCGCAGGGAAGGCTGCTGGCGGCTCGTCCTGTCCCCTCTCTCCCTGCCCCCTCGCAGCGTGTTCCCTGCTAGGCAGGGTGGGCAGCGCTGCCGGCCTGGCCGAGCTGGGCCGGGAGAGGTGCCGGAGGGAAGAGCGCGGAGTAGGGCCCTTGGAGCAGGGAGCCGGCTCTGCTGAGCAGCTCCCCGGTGCCGTGTCGCGTCTCCTGACCTGGTGTCCTTCGCCTTGGACACATCAGCCCTCGTTCCCCTTCACCAGCCGTTCGAGTTTGGCATAGCATAGCACTTTATTACAGCACTTCTGTAGGGGAGAAATAATTGGGCTTATTTGTTTGTTTTTTTATGTAGGTGAAGGATACATTGGCCATTAGAATTTAGGCAGAGCCTCACTGGAGTCTTTTAACAGGCAAAAGGAGGCTAAATCTAAATACAATTCACAGTTTTCTTGAGCTTCAGATTGCACTTGTTTCTTTTTTCCCTTTCTAAGAATAAAGTAACAATATTTAACAGAAACATTAATGCCATTGAGGAGCCCGGAGAAATACAGGAAATGCAGCATGAACACACAACGCATGCACTAGTGCTGTATTTGTCTTTGTGTGTGTGGATTTGATGGCCAAAAAGGAAGAGGCCCCAAGGGCTCCTTAGTATGCAATTAATATTTTGGCTAGAAAAGCAACAGATTGTTTCAGTATGCTTACATGTTATGACATCATATTCCAGTAAAATTATAATGAACAGAATTTTTGTTTGTCTCTGTGGCAAACCAAAATGAGTTTTGTAATTGTCAACAGACCTTGGTGATTTATTTAATTATAGTGGCGCCCGCTCACACCAACTTAGTTAAGGTCTGTCAGCATTTCTGTTATGAACCCCTATTTTTAGAGGTTTATAACTAGCTGTAAATATTTGCTCTTTGCTGAAACTTGGCATTCAAGGTCACGGTCACAGAGCAAATTCCTTTTTTCAGGTTGACCATTCTAAAGTGATACGAATGGAGTTGCCTAAAAAGCAGATTTCTGATGTAGTGGAACTTAAAGGGAATAAAGAGAATCTGCTCCCTTACGTGAGGCATGTTCTTACGAATCTCAAACATCCCGGAGAGATAGATGAAAACTGGCTTGTTTTTGTAGGTTAAATGTGACCACTTGTTACAAGTGTTATCTTTTATTGTATTTTTATCTATAAATTGAGTGTATCATTTCATATATTTATTTTTTGTCCTCTGGTCTCATAATTTTTTGTGATTTGGTTTGGACAGTCTGTAAATTAATGTTCTATGAATTGTGGCTGTATCACGTAGGGTTCTTCAGTGAATATTTAAATTCTGTCACTGAACAGATCATTAGGGAATTAGGAAGCATAGGATGAAGTTTAGGAATCCTTGTGAAAGCAAGTGCAGTGCTAGTGTGTTACTGTGAAATAATCAACAAATTATATGTAAATATATCCAGGATTGTTAATGCTTTCAGTGCTTTTAGGAGATCAAATGCAAAATATAGGGCAACTTCATCAATGATGAATCTTTGCATGGTGCTGTTCCTTTTGTTAGGGTGCCTCTTGAATGTACAGAACTACTCTAGTGGTTGCACTCTACTTAGAGATTGTTGTATTAAGATTACTCTTAAGGATGTCACTAATCTTGTCCCATTCTTCTTTCTTCACTACTGAAAACTTGGGGATATTTCTTTTCTGTATGACACCATCCAAGTTGTAGAGAAGCCAAGATACTAGCAGATTGAGTCCATTTTCCAAGGACCTCAGGTGCTCCTTTATGCTTTCCTGGCAATGTTCATATTATCAGTGCTCTGTTAACTCTGCTTGAGGCCAAGCAGAGCAAGAAAAGTTTAATGAAAACCATGTAAAAACCTAATCATTCTGCCAATGCCAAAGAGCTGCATGAGGCTCTAGAGCCACAGGCTGAATATCATTTTTCCATATTATCACATAAATAGCTCCCTAAACACTCTTTAAAAGAAAAGATGGGGAAGGGGAGGGAAAAAGAGAGGGCCTGTTGTGGGACCTGAGTTTATAAAGTAGATTAAGGTTCATATGCTTTCTTCCATTGCACGGAATGAGAGGGGAAGCCTACTAACTCAACAAGAATAGGAACTTATGACAGATGTGGTATTTTTCCCCAAATGTAGGTAGTTGCTGACAGATCTACCATTTTTTATTATTATTATTTCAAGAGAACTGTGAATTAGTAAGGTGGGATGGGTCATCAAGATACCTACTGCTTTTTCATTGCAGAATTTATCCTTCGTGCTGCAGCCTACAGAGCACCAGTTTGCTGGCTCTGCCTCTAGATCTTCTGGGAATTCTGGGATCCTTGAAAGATTCCTGGGAACTCTGAGAAATTTCAGGACACCTGCTGGCACAGGGATGGGAGAGCTGTAGAAGGCTGTAAATTCTAGGAAGCCCTAGCAGCTTCTAATGAGCTCTGTCAGCTGTCGCTGTGAAAGATGGACTTTGAATTTTTGTTGCAGCTGATCCCGAGGATCAAGCATCCTTTTTAGCAGATACTGGAGAGAGACATATATAAATGCTGGGCCTAGAGTACCGCTCCTCGAGGCAGCGCAGGTTGCAGTGCAGGTCGCATAGAAAGGGCCTAGAAGCTCTGCTGGGGACAGTGCCTGTGAGGTCCGCAACAGTGTTGAGGCACTGCAGGCCGTGGTGCCCAGCGCCAAGTGGAGCAACTGTCCCTAACGTTTCAGAGACCTTGACTCGGATCATGCTCAAGGGGGAAGATACAGTGTTGTAGGTCTTGGATTGCAGGTAATGCTCAGTGTGCTTCATGGAGACTGGGACAGGAGGAGACGGCTGCCTTGTCGGTAGGAAGTGTGCAGTGAAGGAAGATCTGTGTCACCAAGTAAAAGGGCTGTGAGAGGAAGTCAGCAGACTATACATTGCTTAGAGGTGATCAGAGAGACTGAGTCTTCTGCAAAACCCTGCAGGTACAAGAGTTTGAACCCCCCGCTGTACCAAAGCAGGGACAAGCAAAGCTGATACTCTTGGGTGTAGGAAGCAGAGACTCCAGTGATGATGAAGGCTGGAAGCTTGCGACTTCTGGCGCCAGGAGAAAGGCTTCTGCTCCACTTGCAGATCTGTGACTGCAGAGTAAGTTCAATACCCTGACAGCAGGTGAGGGTCTGGGAGCTCTGTCCGACTAAACATCCAAACGATCTGAGCCTGAGCAATGGAGCAGCACCAGGAGGACGCAGCAGGTAGTGGTAGGAGATCAATTCCGTTCTCCGTCTGCCAACCTAGCCTGCTGTGTCAGTGGGTTTGGTGCTTGCTTGGGTCAGGACACAGTATCGAGCCTGCTAAGGCTTGTCTGGCCCTTGAACTGTTATTGCCTGCTGCTCTTCCTCGTGGGCACCAGTGATACAAACAGGGGACACTTGGAGCTTACCAGGCATGGCTCTAGGAGTGATAGTCAAAGGCATGGAGACCTAGATGGTTTTCTCAGCACAGCAGGTGTTGACAGCAGAGGGTTTTTGGTTTTTTTATGACCAGAAGTAGATGAGGCGGCCTTCAGATAGATGGAAGAAGGCACATTTTCATAGGCACTCATCCTTACGGGGGACACTATAATCAACCCAAAATCTGCTAGAAGGGCAGAATGACAGGGCACAAGCGGGAGAGGAGGTTTCTGGCATGCATCCATGATAACTTACTAGTACAGATGATTGAGAGGCCAGTGAGGGGAGATGCTTTGGACCTCATATTTCAACCAAGGAAGAACTGTCTATAGATGTTGAAGCTGGGGGCGGGGGTAGCCTTTCTGCAGTGACTATGAGATAGTGGAGTTCAGTGTCCTGAAAGGTAGGAACAAGACAAGTGACAGAATTATGACTCAACCCTTCAGGAGAACAGGCTTTGGCCTCCTCAGGGATCTGCTTGAAATAATATAGGATATGGTCTTAGAAAGAATATAATAACTATATTCTGTATATCCTATATATAATATATATAATAAAGAAGATGAACCCTTCTGAATGGTATCCAATGAGAGAGAAAGAGGCAGTGGGCACTAATTAAAATACAGAGAATTTGTGTTTGAAAATGACTGTGACAGTGACTGAACACTGAGCAGGTTGCCCAGAGAGGAGATAGAGTCTCCATCTTTGGAGATGCTCCTGAGCAGCCCTGCTTTGAGTGTGGAAGAAGTAGAATTATGAACCTAACTACTCATCTAATCCACTGGTAGTGATTAAACTGACAGAGCATTCCTTTATTTTTCCCTTGATTGTTCAGTAAGTAATATTTTCACTCTTTCTGAGATACACTGTGAGCTATGTTTTGTGTCAAAGGCCCATGATTCTTAGACTTGCTTTCTTCCAAGTTATTACTTAGATTTACTGCCTTTATTCCCTGCATTTATTTTTAACGTATTCCGTGTAACAGTATTGCAATCTGAATAAAACTAGTAAATCAAAGTGTTGATATAGGGTGAATTTCATATAAACTTATGAAGTCAAACGAGACGATGAAAATCTACCCTTAAAAACTGTGAGGAAAAGGTTACCATTCTTTTTGATGTAAATCTCACCCTGAAGCCACTATTCTTTATCCGAGTAAGAACTGTGGATTTTGCCACATTTGTGTTGCCTTGGTTTTATTTTTGTGCTTTTGGTTTTATTTTTGTATATTTGGTAGTATATAGAGGAGGCAGAAGGGGATGCTATATGTCAAAACCAGGGAGGAATAGAGTGGAGTGAGTTACAAATTAAAGTTTTAGGACTACCCATCTGTTTCTCTGCTTTGGTTTGTCAGCAGCTTAGTTAATAAATAGCAGTATCATATTTAATATTCATGTAGGGGCTTTGTAGTGTTTCCAGAAGGTGCCTGTGTTCTATTTTATAGTTCTTTGTAATCATGTGTGGATGATATAATGTGTCGTATATATTACATCACACATGTATATAAAAGTCTGCATACTTTCTTAAAATCTGATTGCATATCTTATAAAGAAACTTAAACTTAGATGAATCAGTTTAGAAGCATCTGATCTTTTTTCTTTTTTTTTGGTGTAGGTTTTTAAAATAAAATTTGGTTCAGCTAGTATACCCTTCACAATGTTCAGTATCTCTAATTTCTCTTTATGGGAATATAATGGTTATTCCTAAACGGAAAGAAAGCAGTTTCTAATTTGTTTTCTGTGTTTTAACTCTTAAACTCCTAATGTTGGAGAAATTAAATCAGCTAGATGTGAGCTCAGTTTTAAACCTCACTCAAACTTGCACAAATCTGAACTAACTTAATTGAAGCAGTGGAAAACTAGCAAAATAATGCCAAAAAGATAATATTTTTTTTTTTATGTGTACAGTGATCACCCTTGGTAGGACATAACATGCTACCTTGAAATGTAGGTTTAATGGGGCTACTCACTAAGAGAGTCATGTTTCTGGTTAAATATAGAAAGCCGAAGCTCATTGGAGATGGAGCTGTCTAAGGGTGTGAATATGACTAAGAAACGCAGCAGTTCAGCGGGCTGTATGGAGCAAAGGACCTTGTGCTGGAGGTACTCTGTGCTTCTTGGTGCCTGCTTTGCCTTGGCCTTTGCTGCCAAGATCTGGTCTCAGGCTTCCTGGTGCCCAGTGGCAGAGTCTGGGGGAGTAAATTACTAAGCGTGGTAGGGCAAGAACTTAGGGATCCAGAGGTACAAGTCAGCGATGAGATCTAATGTACTGGGGAAGCTGTTTTTGTCATTGTAAAGGCCAATGTCTTTTTTAGCCTGTAGTGGCTGGAGGAGGTTGGATGATGGGAAGAATATGTCATGTCCACCTTTGAGAAGTACAGGGGATAATTGGATCTTGCAGGCTACCAGCTAATGAACCTGACTTTGTCCTCAAGGCAGAGGAAACAAATCCATCACTATTGTAACTGAAAAGTCAAGAAATTGTGAGGGGAAAATGGGTTTGTCACCTATATCGAGACAAAAATGAAGGGAATATGTTTTAGTAAGAGAATATGTTTTAGTAAGAGCAGGAAGGAGAAATGCTGGGATTTTAGGTGATTCTAGCTTTGTTGTGATGGGTCCAGCTTTTGGCCAAGCTGTGAAGTTTGGGATTTTTTTACCCTACAGTAAAATATATACAAGTTCTATACCATATATGAGAAACCATTTTCAATACACATAGAATTCTTCTGAGAAAGAAATCTCAAGTCTGTTAGAAGAGCTGTTTTTTTCAGGAAGGAACCTCTGGCATACTTGACCACAGAGCATAGAGTAGAAAGGGAACTATCTTTACTTGGATTTTTTTTTCCTTAATTTTATGTTAAAAGATTATAATTTTAACAGCGACAAGAACTGTGTATGTTGAATTACTTTTCCTGGGTCAAGAGGTAAAAAAAAAACTTCTTTACTCTAGAAATTGCTTTGGCAAGCTCTGATTTTTGTGATGGGATATTGCAAAACCAAGAGTGGCACTGTCTCACTCTCTTCATTCTATGCTAGCAGGAGGGATGTTTCTAGCTATGTTGGGGTAGGAATTTTTATTACTGAAAATAGAAATGTGGAGTTTGCAGTATGAGTAAAGAGACTACATCCTCTGAGGTAAAATCTGAGGCTGCACTGTTTCATAGGAAAGCTTCCAACTTTTTACTTTATCATTCTTTCAGTGCTCTATATTTAAAAATATTAATAAAAACAAGCCATTATATTTGAAGATTTTTCTTCAAATTACAACAGACAGAGTTAAAAAAAAAAAAGCAAAGGAGAAAAGCAATGGTGGTTAATGCCTTTCTTCAATAGGCCTGGATAATGCTCAGTGTAGGAAGGGAGCTTCTTCCTACTTTTCATCATGCTCCATCATGTCCTTTGCAAAACTTTCAAAAATTGTACTTTAAAAAGAGACTAGAAGTGTGTTTTCCACATCTCAGACCATACCCTCTGATTTCCTCCCCAAGACCTGAGGCATGCAGGCATGTGGGAGAGACCTCGCCTTCCTGCTTCCCCTCTCTGAGTTCCCTTGGGAAAGGCACAGCTTCTCTGGGAGCTTTCAGTTCTGCTTTGGCTTAATGGGCTCAGGACAAAAACCACAGAGAGCAACTACTGTTGTATATTACATAAAAATACACATTTAAATGGATAAGTGGTATTACTGGTATGGAGAGTATAGAAATGTGTTAATTTGTTCATGACTTCTCTGCAGGTATCACTGCCCAGTGCCTAAAATTTTCTATGTCCAGTTAACTGTTGGCAACAGTGAGTTTTTTGGTGAAGGAAAGACTCGTCAAGCTGCTAGACATAATGCTGCAATGAAGGCCCTTCAAGCTCTACAGAATGAGCCTATTCCGGAAAAAATACCTCAGGTTTGTGTTTCAAAAAATATACTTTACCTAACATTATCTTACAATTTATTTATCATCTTTTTAGTGTTTTATTTAGCTTCTTTTCTTTTAACCTATTAACATCAAGTGGAGATGCAATAGTAAAAATCATTAGTACTATTTCTGAATAAAAGCACCCCTAGCATGAAAATAGAATTAAATAGTAAAAGTAGTAATTTAAAGATGAGAGACTTATCAACAATGGTTAAGTAAAAAGAAAGAAAATATTGGAGATTATCCTGAAAATAGAAAAAATGTCCATTTAATCAGTGGCTTTACAGAGAATAAATTACTGATTTTGCACATATGTTGTGCCATGAATGTGATCTTTACAGTTGAGATGGCTTTGTCCCACTATAAGCCTAAGTGACCATCCTGATAGCTACTGAACAGCTAACAGATGATTTTAGCCTTTTATCTGCTTAGTCTCCTTTGAATAGGTAGTTTTTCACTGTTGTGTTTGCAAATGGTATTTATTTTTGCTTACAAATACTTGTAAATATGGTGTTATATTCTGAAAATATATTTTGCGGAAAAAGTATTCTTTGGATAATCATTGCAAAATCAAAGCAAAAAATAATAAATGAACCAAATGAGTCAGAACAAATGTGTCAGGAGACAATTCCTTTTTTGTATTCACTTTTCCAGTGACTCCTACTGAAATACTGTGCACAGAGCAAAGCATTACTGAAAGCACCTTCTGTGTGGTTGTTTAAAGCTGCTCTTTAAGAATGGAAATAATTTTCAATATCAAAAACATCCATCTGCCTCACCCTATATCCAAATGAGTTTCTTTTTTTGCGAAGAGTACTTGACTCACCCTTGTGGTTTGGCAATATCATTTTTCTGGATCAGGAAATTCTCTATAAAATCCCTTGCTAAAATTAGTATTGATTTTTTTTTTTAAACTGAAAAGCTGTTAAAATGAATGTGTAAGTGAAGTCTTAAGCAGAATCTCCCTTTCCTTTCCCTTCCTGTTTTTGATTCCCTTCCTTTCTCTTTTGATTTCCAGACAAAATTAGAGGTTGATGGTGAATGCTAAGCATAAAGCTGAGAGAGAATGTCATATTATTGAACTGTACTTTTAGATTAACATACCCTTATTTTTTGAAAATTGCATATATAATATTATACTTTATAAAAAGAATGATTGAATTCAAGATATCTATTAATCAGCATGGAAAGTTAACTACTGTTATCTTCGTGCATAGGGTAAGAAGAAGATAGGTGGGTTTAAATGCTTAGTTTTCATAGCCTGTGCCTGTGAAACCTGAGTAACATTTATTTACTTAGCCAAAGTAATAGAAACCTAAATTCATATTCGTGTCCAATTTGCTCTAGTTAGTGTCTGTTTAGATTAGTGTCTCTTAGGATATGTAAGCTTTTAGGAGAGGATGCAGTTGTGGCAAATTGAGTTTCCTAAATCTTGTAGCAGTCCACATCGTTTTCTCCGTCTTGAGCTAATAAAATAACTTCATTCTTCTCCTCGCCACCATCAGTTGTGTGTGTTGTGAGACAAGGGGGCAGGGTGGCGAGGGGCCGGTGCCCTGGCACTGCCGAGGTGTTCCCGCACCGCCGGGACGCACCGGCATGGGCAGCAGCAGGAGCCGGAGGGGGTCCTGCCGCACCTCAAGTGGCAGATGCCTGTGGGTGGGAAACGGAGTTGAGTCCGCCGTCATGCTGGGGGCAGAGGTGTTGTGTGGGAGAGGAGGCTCTGTCTCTGCCGTGAGTTCGAGCTAGAGATGCCTGTGTGAAGGTGGGTGAAGGCCTGCTGGAGGGGAACCTGTGCTCGCATGGAGGTGGAGCTGGGTGCAGCTCCGGAGCGCTGCCGGGCCAAAGCACTGGAAGGGTTTCACCGTGCTGGGGGGGGCGCTGCCCCCGCCCAGGGGCCGTGTGAGGCCCGCACGGAGCTGCTCTCAGCTGCAGAGGGGAGACGCGTGCCCACGGCGTGGGCCCAGGAGCAGCCCCCCGGGGCCTCCTGCAGATGCTCTGGTCCGTGGGATCTGCACCTGCCGTGGGGGTGCGTGACTCGCGTGCCACTCTTCACGCGCAGGTCGGAGCGAGTTGGCCTTGGTCTGGCTGCCCCATCAGGCGGACCGAGGGCACCTCGCTCTCCCCCAGCACTTGCTGCCTCCAGGTACGCCGGGAAGGGCAGAGCTGCCGAGCCAGACCAGCCCTGCACGCTGTTAAGTCGTGAAAAGAACTTCCCTGGGGCGGGATCCCTGGAGCAGAGCACCATGTACATGATGTACGTGCCTTTTGATCTGCGTAATTGTGTTTGCTTAATGCACATTTATTTATAGCCTTTCATTCAGAGATACCAAGTGTTTCATTCTTTAAAACTCAGTAATTCAAATCCAAAATCTTTTTCCCCTATTAGAAGAACACTGAAGGAAAACCTTGTTTTAATACTTCATCACACAAGTGTGCGGCAAGCCGAAGGTGAACAGAAACAAGACACAAACAGCAAGCAGGGCAGGGGGATAGGTGCCTCGCTTGCATAAAAGAGCTATTGTACGTCTGCCAAAGCAGCCCTGCTGCCTTGGAGGACAGAGGCCGAGGAAGGGCCTTGCAATTGACGTGTCAGTTCTGGAATGAGGGTCAAATTCAATCCAGAGCACCTTGGACACTTTGGGACGTATTTCGTCTTTCTGAAGTTAAGGGAGGTAGATGATGAAGACTAGAAACGTTATTGCGCAGTGCTAGGGTCTGGGCCTTGAGGATGTATCCTCCTGAGTCTCCACTCAGTTAGGCTCCGTTGTGCATGACGGAAGACTAGGCAAGGACCGAAATTTGTTTAAGAGTGGACGTTTAGTGATTTGTTAGAGTGATGTGCTTGTAATAATCACGAAATTTTAAACAGCAGTTTCTACATTAGACTCTGCATATGTGGTTAAACCAGAGTATAACCTAAAAAAATCTTGACTTAAAGACCTAGTCGCAGTCCAGTGGACCCAGTATAATTTTATGTAACTTACGCCAGTGATTGATTATTCTCCCTTTTAAAGATAAATTATATTTCTTCTAAATCTACTTAGCTTTGATTTCTGATCGAATAGATCTTTTCATGTCATTATTAAATCTAAGAAATGACTATAAAAAAACCTTTTCCCCATATAAGTTTTATCGACTATGCTCACGTAATTTTTAAATGTTCTTATATAACAGATTGTTTCCATAACCTATCAGTGGTAAAGTGCTTTTTCCCATCAGTAGTTCATTCTTACACCTGCTTTTCTCTGTTTTTCTGATTATCACTCTCCTTCATAAAACACAAGCTTACTTGAATGCAATATTAACTGAGGTCCTCACTACGGTTGTTTATAGTGATAACAGTATCCCACAGTTTCTGTTTGATATTTGTTATAGTCCCCAAATACACGTGTGGTTTTAAATGCTGTCCTTTCATCTCTGTTCAGCTGATTGTTCACTGTGAACTGGAGTCCTTTACCAAATCACTGCTTGGCCTGTCCTGTAACTAATGACCTGCACTCTTGATTTCACTAGTACTTTACATTTCATTGCATGAAATGAGCCGGAGACGCTACGTTGTTTCATTCTGGCTCCCCTTGCTGTTGCTGAGTACTGCACCCCTTATTTTTTTGCATCTTCTGCATACCTTATCAATTTTCTGTTTTATATTTAGCTCTGTATCTCTGGCAGGGAAATAAATTGCATTTTCCACTCAAAATTTTGTGACCACTTAATGAGAAAAAAGGCTTCTCATGTCTCATACATTAAAGTTGCCTATTTCTGCTGTATTTTGGTCTAGCTTTATTTTAAATAATAATATATTAAGAGTTAACAAACAGTAGATAAAATCCTGATAATTTTCATTGTTATTGTGAAGAACTTTTTTTTTTTTTTTTTGGGTGATGTTATTTTATAACTTCAGTGTCTGTATTTTGTATTTATACTAGTGGGTAAAGATTTATATCAGTCTTTATTATGCAAGACTGAAACTCTGCAGGAATCCACCTAGTTCAGCCCTGTTGGTTTGATGTTTACCTCCCCTAATAAAAAATTAGGAGTCTGGCCAAGGCTACAAGGTTGTGGAGCGATCTCAGTTTGAAACCTTCAGGGCTTCATGTTTGAAAGGAGCTGAAAGTTAAACCTCTGACAACCAAGGAGAATGTGGCCTGGGGTCAAAGACCAAAAGGTAGAAGTTGGAGAAGGCACAAGCTGGTTGACTGGTCCCCATACTGGTAGTTTTCTGAGAAAAAATGTGACTTACCTAAATTGCAAAGCAAAGCTGAATTTTAGTTAGATTAATGTTTATATGTTCCTTTTGTTGTTTTATCCCTTATCCTCTCCGTTTGTTATGTTCCTATGGATAAATAAATAATATTTTGTGTTGAGCAAGCTGTTCTCTGTCACTACCTTTTCATACTGGTCAAACCTCCCAGAGGGAAGGCTGTGGAGGGGCCATTAACCAGCTGGACCTGCTGGGGACACCTGCAACCTGGTGACCCAGTCCAAGTGTAGGGGTGAATCACTGAATTTCCCATGTGAGAAGTTGCCCATTGCTTGGAAGGGGTGCCCACGGGGGCAGCCTGGGAAAGGATTTTTAATAGTCATCTTAATAGTCAGATACAAGCCATGTGCATCTAGTTGATTATTATCCATGTTATTAATAAGCCTAAAATCAATAGAAGTTACTTTGGCATCTAACAGGCAATAATAAGCTGATGTCTGTGTGTTCTTTTAGTATGAGCAATATAAAGTATGACTACATTTTATGCAGCTTTGGGGCTGCAAGAGTGTGTTCAGTAGTTTTATCTTCTAAAAAATATTTTCCTATGGTCATGTTGTATTCATTTTTTTCAGAATGGAGAAGCAGGAAAAGAAACAGAAGAAGATAAAGATGCAAACAAGTCGGAGATCAGTGTAGTGTTCGAAATTGCTTTGAAGCGCAATATACCTGTCAGTTTTGAGGTATGTTTTTCTATACTTATTTACTTGCTATGAAAGAGTTTTAAAGAAAACCCTACCACTGCGGTAATTATAAATATGACACTTTTAAATTAATGCAGATAATGAATAGAAATGTTTGATAATACACTAAGACTAATATGCTAATACATTAAGACTAATACACTTAATACACTAACCTAAGACTAACCTGAAAATTTCTATTATTGTGTTAGTTCCTCTGCCAGAGCATTGTAGATCTAACATTTGAGTGGTAACAAGTGGATGACAAAGACTGTTCAAACTCCCCTGTAGTGTGTGAGACTTGGGTGTTAGTGGCCACATTCAGTCTGAATTGCAATCGTTTTGCAGAATGGAGTCAGCTGAGGTGTTTGCTGTAGCTGTAGGAGATTTTTGTAAGGCATGCGTACACTACAGAAGTCCCACTGAGACATTTCACATCTTAAGTGCCATTTTCAGAAACTCGTAGATGTGTTTTTGTCTTGCACAATGTTCAGTGCCTTGTCAATCTCTACTTAAGATTGCTTTTTTTCTTTTTATTTTCTTTTTTATATTTCATACAAATTTATCTGTGAATCTGCTCTGTCACCTTTGTTTACCTTAAGTAATAAGGACTTTTTGGAATAGCTCCAGTACAATCAATAATTTAACTGTGGTAGGATGAGTAATAGTAACAGAATTTTTCCGATGAGAAAGGTTTATACAAACTGCTTGTGAAAGTCTAATCTTATTATAGTAGAATCCAACAAATTCCAAATTTTGATTGTCATTTAAATGTTAAAAGTCCTGTTCTAAATGGAACTTTACAGTTGTTGGGTTTTAATTTCATTTTTATTTTATGCTTTTACTGAATACTTTGAAGGACATTGGTAGTGCCTCTACTGGTAGTGGTGATTTTCTCCATTTTTTTTTTTTTTGTGCATGAAGTACATATACGTATTGACATGCCAAAAACATATTGCAATGTAGCATGGTGTGTACAGTTTACTTCCCTGTGCCCAACCCAATCCCATAAGTTGGCTAATGTCAAATGAGTTGTTTAGACCTTTTTAGAAACCATATAGTAGTCAGGAGACCAAAGCTATAGAATTCTTTTATTGATTGAGGATATATATTATATGTATATACTCTTTTATATATATATATATTTTCTCCCTGTGTATTTGTGTGTATAAACACACCTATGCATGCATTACATATACATATATATATATACACACACACTAAAGCAAATGGACATGTGTTTTGTGGTCTGTGATTAGAAAAAGATATAGTATGGGTTAATAAGAAAATGAAGAGCACGTAAAATCTTAGGGGTAAAATTGGAGGTGTTGGTGTGTGAATTTGCAACTATATGGAAAGACCAATGTAATTTTTATGTAGAAGCAGACACCGTGGAAACACATGTCTGGGCTTCAAAAAAGGAAACTCACAGTTAATGTTTCAGTTTTCCCAGATCGTTTTCTGTGTTAAATATTAAAAGCATTTGAAATAGTGCCTTGTAACTCAATGCACTAAAATATAGAAAGATGAGAGGTCTTGGATCACAGATTATTTGTGAAGTTGGAAGGAAAGAAAGAAAGATGGATAGTATTTTGAGTATACCTTTAACCTTGTTCCTGTGTTTTAGCCTCCTTGAGATACAGCATTTAGTGAGGGAAGGGTGATGGTAGTAGAGGAAACTGTCCATAAAGTCTAATGAGACTCTTTTATAGAATGCTGAAAAAAGACAATTTCTTGCTCTGCCAACAGCCTTTGTGTTATTTCCTGTCTATAAGTAGAGGCGATATTCTTAAATAGAGTTCTGGTTTACCTTGGGTTTTAGAAGATGGCTTTTATTTCAGTAAAACTACTGAATAATCTCAGGATCTGGTGTTTGCAACGGGGTTCTTTTTTTACAGATGGTTTTGTGTTATTCCAGGCATGCTTCAAAGCTTTTCTAGCTTTTTTTTTTTGGTGTGTGTGTGGTAGCTATAAAATGAGCAGTTTTTACTTCATCTGACGAATGTTCCAACAGTGCTGTGTTATGCAACCAAGTAATGGTCATAAAGATATGTGCAGTCCTATGTAAACATGTTTTCAGAATTGCATAATAGGTGGGGAATAGGGCGAGTATACAGAGCCCACGTCTTGCGTGATAATGTCAGTGTATCCTTTGAAACCAAGTGTATGGGTTTCATCCCACCTGCTCTGCTAATGCAAGTTATGCACTCAGTATCCCAGAGAATTTAGAAGACCAAATACAATAATCCTTTTCCTCATCCTTAGTATTAGAGTTGAGGAAATGTAGTGCCTGAACAAGCTTTTTTTTCTGCCTGTTGTGCTCTTCTGGGGAAAAAAAAGAGTTGGTGTTTATCATGTTCCAGTCTTACTGTAGTGACACCAGCCCAAATTCTGTATTTGGAACTGACTGTGAAGTTGCTGACTGTGAAAAACTGAACAAGTTCTCGGCATTAAGTTTCACACCCCTCTGGCTGCTGCTCTCCTGGCAATTAAGGCTTTCAGATTAGATTATGAATTTACTGAGTAACCCTCCTCCTAATTTGGGAAGAAGGGAGGGCAGTCTTCTCCACTACAATTTTAATACGCTATCCAGACTCTCTCTCTTTTGTTTTTCCTTTTAAACTGGGAAACTGTTGCGTGTCTGTCTGCTGGCACAAGCTCGTGAAAATATAACAGTATTTTTAAAATTCTGGATAGTCATGCATATAGGTGGCATGCTTTAGCTGATCTTTTATATGTCTTTTTTTTTTAAAAAAAACCTTTTTCTAAGTCCATGTAATGTTGTCAAAATCTGTTGCATTTTCTACCTGTACTCCTGGTAGTAATTGGAGCAACATTACTCTGTCATGGTAATTGTGCTGCTGTTTTCCGTTTGTCAGCATCATTCGTTAAATTGAGCTAAATTCACTCTCGATGTAACTTGACCTTAGACATATTCTGTCCCCGTGTGTTTTCTCTTGTTGGAATTATTTTTTAAATCAGTGGAACAGAAAAAGGAAAGCGTTTTGAACTGTCACCCTTAATCAAATTCTCAGCTTTAAATTAGCTGTGATTTGGTTGAATCTTTCAGCTGAGGAAATGGTTTAGTGTACTAATACAAAGTGTTCTTGGGTAGCAAAGACTGAATTTCTTGTTAGTGTTTCATGTCTCTAGGCTTGTAGATCAACCATTTGAAATCATGTGGTGTAAAAAGATCTAAAATCTGGGATTAACCGAAAATGGTCCTAGGCTAATTTTTTTTTTGCCAAATTACCAAATTTGGATATTGAGTTTGATCTGGAGCCCACCTGAAGCCCACGGTATTCATTCCATGGACAACACAAAGATTTTTTTCATTTACACTCTTAACAGAAACAGTTTTGAGTATTTTTCTTGTATCACACACTTAAAAGGTTAGAAGGTTAAAAAACACCGGAAAACATTAGTTTTATATTAAGAATTATTTTTTCATATGTATGAAAATACAATCTACTATTAAAATTCTTTTTTTTCTATATATACTTGTGTGCATTTATATATATGAGAAAACATACATAAAACCAGTATTTTAGGAGCGTGACAATTACAGTTCCTAAACAGTTACTTTGTCCTTTTTCATCTGGTCAGCAGAGACTTTCTTGTACACTTTATTAATACATTATATTGAGTGTAAGTGAAAACACCTATGGAATGATATTAACAAGGTGTACTCCCGAGAGGATTAAGGGCCTTGCAGTTAGTTTGGCTGTGTTTTGGAGGCGGTGTGCGATGATGCCTGGAGAGCAACGCGCAGTCATACGTTGGGACGCACCTGCAGAACGGAGCGGCAGCCGCAGCGGCAGAGGGTGACGAAGGTGCTTGGCGCCGAGAGGCGGCCTCCAAACGGATGGTCCTCCAAGTAGGTGCTTGACTTCTGCGGCAGGCAGCGCCTGGCAAGAGAAGCACGGCCGAGTGCCCACGTAGCGAAACACTCAGGGGCCACTTCTGAGTGATGTCGTTTTGAAAAAACTTGTGAGATTTTTACCTTGAAACTCAGAGTAAGAGCACTCCTAGGCTGCAGTGAATAAATCCCATGCTGGCACAAACACCGTCTTGTTCTGGGAAAGCAGGAGCAAAGTTTTCTGTTAATTTTCATTTTGTGTCTTTTTATTAATATATGCTATGATAATTGTATTTGCTGGGCAAAATTGCCGCAAAAGAGAGGTTAAAAAAAGAAATACAAGCCTAAGGAGACCTCATTACACTATAATGGTAAAAGTAAATAATGCTCGGGACATGATCTTGATGAAAAGAACTTTAATACAAAACATGCTGCAGTAATATTAAGGTTGAGGGTTTCAGCCCATAAAAGTAGTTATTGCACCAAGGGCACCCCAGCACCGTTGCCTTGGTTCCCTTTCTCTCGGGCATTGCACTTCTACAAATGCCTTGATGTTACTGCACCTGCTGAGAAGTGTGTGTCCCTGTTGGTTTCGAGGCTAACACGAGGAGGTGCCTGTCAGAAACCGTGCTGTCGTCTTTATACATGTTACATAGCAAAAATTAAACTAGGTAGCTGCTTCCTCCTCTTGAACAAAAATAAGGGAACCTTTTCACAGATGAGGTGTCCAGTACCTTAGAGGTGCTGCCCAGAGCAGTACGTGCTGCATGCGTGACTAGGTGGCTGTGCGAGCACTAGCACTGCTCTAGTTTAATAGTAAATGTACCCTCTTGGTTTAACCTTCTAAAAAAAAAGTCTTATTTTGTGGAAGGGTGAAGATAGGAAAGAGCTCAAGGAAGATAGGCCAGCCAGAACTTCTTTGTTTTATTTCATTATCATATTTTAATTTTTAATATTAAGAGATATTTAAAGCAGATGTTTTCATTGATTTTCATCCTGAATATGTCTGGAAAGGAATGTATGAATTAAACTTTGCAGAGCTGTTTGCCTCTTGCATGTGAGTTACGGAGGCTCTGTTGATGTCTCCGTTAGTACTGGTGGGAGGCACAGCTGCTGAGTTTGGAGGCTGGGCTGTGGCAGCGGTTCAAATATCCAGGATATCGCTCCAAGCTGTCTGCTCTGGCAGGATGAGCAGGGAGAGCAGCCAGGCTGCCGGTAGCCTGGACAGCGTAAAATTACTGATATTTGAGCCCAAAGCTGGGGACCTTGCATGAACATCCTCATTTTTTTGTGATGATGAGGGGAGGGAAAAAAAAAAAAAGGCAAAGTGAAGCCTTATGAACATAATTCTGAATATTGTACCTAGAGAATTAGTTTGAGTATGGTGGCCTTTGGTGAATTGAGGTATGTGAAGTTCCTTGCAAGGCAAACTGTGCTTGCCTTGGTCTACATATGTGCTGTGTTATTGTATACTGCATGTTCTGGAAAGAACTGAATAGAATGTTTAGACTTGCTTTACCCCAGCAGCTTTAATTTTGTATCCTCAAACCTGATAGTTTCGTTAATACCTGTCCAGACTATATGAAACCTCATATGAATGCCTTCGATAAGCAGGAACGTGGCATTCGTGGTAGGTGCCTTGTGTGGCATAGTGAAGTTGCAGAGTGAAGTTGTGTTCTTACAGGGTTCTTTGACTCAGTGTAACTTCTGTTCAACAGGTGATTAAAGAAAGTGGACCTCCTCACATGAAGAGCTTCGTCACGCGGGTTACCGTGGGAGAATTCACTGCAGAAGGAGAAGGGAACAGTAAGAAGCTCTCAAAGAAACGTGCTGCGATGGCTGTCCTGCAGGAGCTTAAGAAGCTTCCTCCTCTTCCTGTGATTGAAAAGCCCAAACTGTACTTTAAAAAGCGTCCCAAAACGATACTGAAGGTGAGTGTCTGCCTTTGTGCTGGAAATAGGAACATTTGTCTAGGAAGTAACAGAATTACTCAAAATATAAATTGGGAAAGACTCATTTGCTGGTTTTTGTCCCATGTACCTTTTTAAATTCTAAGAATGGTGTGAAATTTTCACAAGTAAGTGTTTGTTAGATGCTGTCTCTTAAGACTCAAGCTTACATCAGTGCAGGAGTTTGTCCAAATGTGTAACAGAGGACAAACCCCTAGAAAATCACTACACATTTGTGTGAATTTGCAGCATTGGGAGACTCTTCTGGAGTGTATGACAGTGCTCTTGCCACTCTTGTCTCCCCCACTCATGCCCATGAAAGGTTTCTTTCAAAGAGTGAGATATATTAAGGAGCAGATACATAGGGAAATGGTGCACAGTGCAGCTTCCTCCCTTTGGGAAGCTGGATTCGGGATTTTTTTGGTTTCAGCCTCATTTTGATTGTCAGGAGAGCTGAAAGAAGCCCAGCAGTTTATTCATCTCGGCTGAGCGTATCACTTTCCAAATTCCAAAGAAAATTTCTTGTTTGTTTCATATGGCTATGTTGAGGTTAATATTTGTTGATAACATTCAGTAGCTCTCAAAAAGATGGAAAATTGCCTGGGGCCCATGAAAGACTTAGTGGCTTTGATCCATCCCTCCATTAAAATATGCCTTTTCTCAGAGGGTATTAGTATGTTTCTTGCTGCACTGCTGAAGCTTCCTTTAGAGGCTCTGGGTTCAGAGCTCAGGTGTCTTAAATGGTGCTTTTTAGTCTCCATAACAGTGGGTGTATTGTTGCTTTAATCTATTAAAAAAGTGTAATTTGTAAATAAATAAATACTTAGATTAAACAAAGATATATTTATTAAAAACCTCTCTGTTGAGTGCAGTGTGCTCTGAGTGGAGGATTCCATAGGAGTGAACAGGAAAACCATCTAAAATAAGCAAACACTTTGGAGAGGGCAACACTAGATTTGGACGTTCCACAAAGTCCTTCCCCAGTCTTCCTCCTCTTTTCATTTGCCTTCAAACGAGATATTTTTCAAAGAAATCAAGACTAATTATGTATCCAGTTCATACTGAAATTCTGGGTGACCAGTTTCCAAAGACTTAGAAGTCTAGCAAAAAAAAAAAAAAAAAAAATTTAATGCAAATTTGCCAGCATTAACGCAGGTTTAAAGTGTCAAGACCTGAAAGTCAGACCTGTTGCAGCAGTGTTGGCTCTGGCTGTCTCACTTTGGTAAATATTGCTCAAGTACATGGTAAGTAGAGTTAGAATGAATATAATTAGCAATATCTCTTATATTACCATATCCATATAATGACCATATCCCATTAAAATCTTAAATTGAATTATTCAAAGTTGATCACTTTTGGAACAGGTATTAATAGTCAAAATGTGTATGTACGGAAGGTCTTTATTTTTGAATATCCAAACCTCCATCTGAATGTGCTTCAAGCATTGAAAAAAAGTGACTTAAAAAAGTATGTATAAATTTGCAAGAATATATCTTATTGCATGCACTTTATTTAGCTGCCATTTGTTTTGCCTCTACCTGTCTCCTTGCTCATGCAGCTGCCCTTCTGCATGACGTTGTCCTGGTATTTTCACCTGCATGTTATCAAGCACCGTGGTGTACAATAAGAAAGGTTTGCTACACAACTTTCTTAATGTATTTTCTCTCTCTGATCTTTCTTTTCAGTTTCTGTTCTTCTCTTTAGGGTCTTTAGCTTATTCTTTTCTTGAAAAGCACGACATCTGATCTTCTCTTATTCTGCAAATGCCTTCATTAAAAAAAAGGCATAAAAATATAAAAACAAGTCTATGTTCACATTCAATTTATGTTTATAAGTTCTTCCTTATGCATTATGATATATAGCTTAGCCATGTATGGCGTCACATAAATACTTTTGTATCTTAATTCTTTCTCCTTGCCTTCATCAAGCAAGTATTTTCATAGCTATATGCTCTGAGTGAGCCTTATACATAACGTATTGGAAAGATTGCAAGGCTGGTTACAGGGATTTCATAATTTTTCCTTTTGTTTGCCTCATCACGTCAGGGCATGCTGCTGCCAAACATACCTGACACCGTGAGGACTGGTGTCTGTGAAACTTTTGGAGTCCTTCCATGGGTGGCTCACGGAGCACAGCAGTGGTAGCCTTTGTGGGGAATTCCCTCTTTGTCTTTTCCAGCTTTCCTCCATGGCAGCATTTCAGGGATGTATTCCTGTGTCAGGCAGGCAGCCTCCTGCAGCTTCCATTCCGTTGTAGGATGGAAAGCTGCCCTCCCAGGAGAGCTGTGACTTCCTTGTTTTATGGCAAATCCTTTGTACCCTGAGTAAATCCACCTCTTAGTGCACTGCATGTTCCAGCATTGTATCAAGCTGTTTTAAGGGGCTGGGGGCAGGGGTCACAGAAGTAGGGCAGAGAGGTGCAACTGCTGAGTCTGCTTATTGTCATCCATCCTTACAGGACCTATGTGGATAATTAAGGGCATTAGTAGTCTGCAGATGTTGGACATGCACCCTTCCCAAAGCAGAGGTGGGCAGCAGGCAGGTGTCACTTGATGCACTTTAGAGCTTGAGCTTTAGAGCTTTAGCTTGTGTCGCATGACCAGAAGGTCATAGGAAATTTATTTCTTATTCCCTCAAAACAATTTTTTTTTAGAAGAGAGGACATGCAGTACATGATTTACCAAAACAGCATAACAGTTGTAGTGGTATTTGCTGAAATTGTGGTTTTCTTTGGATTTTTTTTTTTAGACCGGACCAGAATATGGTCAAGGCATGAATCCCATCAGCCGCCTGGCTCAGATCCAACAGGCCAAAAAGGAGAAGGAGCCAGAGTACGTCCTCCTTTCGGAGAGAGGAATGCCTCGTCGCCGGGAGTTTGTTATGCAGGTACAAACTGCTGTTGCATTAGAGGCAATTCTCATGTTCAGTTAGGTTAGAAGTCAAGCAAAACTGTGGCATAATACAGAGCTTCCTCTGGTTGTATAGGTTCCTCTGTGTTGTAAATCTTGTAGGACCTTATAAGTCCTCCCAGACTGTCCCTTTCTCCATGACTTTGCTAGTACCTGAAATGCTACAAAAAGTTTTTCATCACCTGTGTTAACCGGTCCAGTGACAGGGCCTAACGGAGAAACCACAGATGCTTAATGTTCCTTTAGTTTTTAAAGTAAGAACATTTGCAAAAATTTAATATGACTGTGATTTTTCAGTAGCTAGCACATCAGGCTAAGCAAGATTTAAGTTTTTTATGGTTTTGTTTTTGGTGTGTGTGTGTTTGTAGGTATGTGTGTTTTCACTCAGGTGATTTTGTACTGGAATGGTTCAGAAGAGCATAGCAGAACATGTTTTGACTTGTTGTCTACAAGCCACACAAAGACGTCGCTTCTGATCATAAGTTGAATATATGACGTCCCAGCACCTCCTTTTCTACCAAATCAGTTGTATTTTCACCAAAATCTTTATATCCATCTTTTATGCCTCTCTAGATTTTCTGATCTTTGAATCTCAAATGGTCTTTCTTGAGAATTTAATATTTTTCTTTCTATATGAAAGTTTTGGGGTTCTTTTTCTGTCTGGAGCTATTGTTGCAGAATCCATATAAATATTGATAGTATAGATTTGGATTTCCAACTTTATTAGGTAGTTTGAAAGTATTTGAAAAAGAGTGGTCTTATCATAGACCATTTTTCTTTCCTTGATCAGCTTTGCTTAGGGGAATCCATGATCTGAGGTGGTTCTTTGAGGTCTCAGGAAATGGTTCCGTGCAATAATTGGCAGAGAATTTCTTTCCACTTTGAAGGATTCTCAGTAATAGTAATCATTGCTCTGAATCAAAAAATAAGCTTGCAGGAAGTTAATGCTTAGGAAGTTCCTTTAAGAAGACCTATGAAATGGAGAATCAAAGGAATTCAAGTACACAATATTATGTGTACTTGAAAATAAAGTAGCCTGATTTTTAAACTTCTTTCATATTTATACACTAGAATCATTCTGGTGTTTCCCTGTCTTCAGGAAGTCTCAGTGGATTCATTATGACATTTAAAAAAAAACCCTCTTATCAGAATAAAAAGCCTTTGTATAAACTACTTAAACAATGTTTTCATTTAATTTAATTGAATGTGGAAGTAAAATATCCAGAGATAATATGTTCATTTTTATCTGTCACACAAAGAGCAAGTTTAGATGTGATGAAATGGATCCAATTACTTGTCCTTACCACTAAATAAACAGAAGAAAACCTCTGATGACATTAGTTAGTGTTCTGTTCCCAAAGTCAGTTTCAGAAAGCTCCTTCTCTTTGTAGTCAGACCTTTAATCCTTGATAGAGGTTATAATAATAGCTGAACCAGTTTTACAGGTCTGAAAAACTGCAGCACATTGATTTATTGTAAGCTCTGTTATAAATTATCATTTTCTCTTGTCCCATTAAAGTCCTTCAATTTTATTGCATGCAAACTTACAGCAGGTTATCTGTTTTCTAATCATGATTGCAGAGCTGCATAAAAGATTAGTGGTTTTTTTTGTTGTTGCTCTTTCATGATTACTAATATTTCTGTTTTATGTGACAGAATCTTTTTGTTTGCTTATGTATATATTTATTTCCAAGGGATATTTATAGTCATTCTTATTTATTGACTTTTCTCTTGTATTTAAAGTTAATAGTATTTGAAATATTTTTTTTTTTATTTGAGGAAAGTCAGTAATTACTGAATAAGAAATCTTAAATAGCCCATTTTTAGTTAACAAGTGTATGTGTGTATATGTGTGTAATTTTTTTTTAAAGCTCCTTCCAGAATATTTCAGCCCTTTCACCTGTAAGGTTCGTTTATGCAGATTGCCTTATGTGTAGTATTCTTTTTATTTTACTTCGATTTCCTTTTTGAACATGCTTTTGAAACCATCCACTATTTTTAGAGATAATTGAGCAAATGCAGTGGCTTAGTGCACAGTGACATGTAGCTATTAAAGAGCCATGAATATTCTGCAAACAAACACAGATGACAGTGCTGATATCATGCAGAGATGAGGCACATCCATCTTATCTAGTGTATGAATGGTACCAAACCCAAAGAATAAATATAGCTGCACTCTTGATGGATATATTGTCTGTAATACATTTTCATTTTTAGATTTTTAACTTCTAATTTTATGAAAAGCATCTTGCTTGTGAGAAAACTGTAAGGTGCAACGAGGAGCAGGCTTTCCAAACAATGTCTTGATAAAAACAGGTCAGGGGCAAGCACTGGAGAAGGACGCAGCCCTCTGTCCTCCTTGCACTTGTTCCCCTGGAACTCTGCTCCTGTGCCTCATTCTGCCACTCTGGGGCAGGAGTATGCACCTATTTATATATCTATTGACCATCTTTCTGTAGAAGCCACTGTCTTAAATTTCCAGGTCCTTTGTTGCATCTCCCTTATTCTGGATACTGTTGTGATCATGCTGGGGAGTTGCTGCAGGCCCCGCTTCTACAAGAAGAGGAAGATCAAATCCTATAGCATCTTCTCCTTTGAAAAATATTGGAGAGCAAGAACTGGGGATATTTGGCAGGGAATGGGGCTGGTAGGAGGGAGAGGGCTCTATCTGTGCCCCACAGATAAACAGAAAGATAGCTTCTTGACCTTCTAAAATATGCAAGCAAGCTCGCTTGTGGGAAGCCGCCCCATAGTCCCCTTTTGTGCTGTTCTTGTTTTTTGGAGACTGCACCTTCATGAAAAGAGCTGATAAAGCTGTTGGTAGGTCAGCAGGTTTATTATGTGGTGATATTGAAGGGTCATGTACTTATCATGTTTATGATCAATATTTTGTTTTTAAGGTAAAAGTAGGTAATGAGATTACTACTGGAACAGGCCCAAACAAGAAAATAGCTAAAAGAAATGCAGCAGAAGCTATGTTGCTACAGCTTGGTTATAAAGCCTCTACTCCTCTTCAAGATCAGCCAGAAAAGGTGAGAACCAGTTGTTTTGATGGCACCATTTTACCCCTTGTCCACTTGTCTTAGCTGTATCAATATAGGAAAAGCAGAACCTTAAATATGTGCACCCAGTGTTACTGAGCTGAATTTTGGGGGCTGTTCTTCATTCAGCTACAACTCTGCAGCCTGTGCTCCTCAGAGTGATTAAGAACAGAAATGTAGTTTCAAGAGCATAGTGTGTGTGCAAAAATGCATATTTATGACACACATGCAAATGTCTCTACTTAATAAAAGAGGTCAAACATGTCTGATGCTTTTATTCCGTTTTTGATCTCCATGGTAGGATGTTTCTTCCCTTTCGAAATTGGGAAGTCCTGCATTATTAATTTGTATACGTGATGTTATTAATATTCATTTGTGAAGTAGTCACAGATGTTTGTCTTACTGTCTACTGCATGTGGACTAAAAGCATTATAGAAAAATAATGACCAAGCAAAAATGTGTAACTAATTTTTGTGGAGAAGGAATAGTTTATATTTTCAATTCATTTTTGTTGCAGGTGTGCATTTCTGTGCTAGTCATGTACAGTGTAGCAGTCCTCACCTCTCTTGGATTTGTTGATAAACCCGACTGACAAATTTGGAGTATTAAAATTTTCCTTTATGTTATCTTGCAAAGACCAGGACAGGGTGTTTGGCTAAGCAGTAGACTCAGTGTGGCTCCTATCATATGCAGAAACACAGAAATTTGATTGCAGCTTACCCCTTTGTTGTAGCTGCACTAGCTAGTTCAGGTCAACACGGTGCGCTGCTGTGGCTTTATAGGGCTCACAAAATAAACCCGTATACATACAGTAGTAGTTTCTTGTAGTCTTTTCTGAGTAGTGGCTCAGTGGTGACTTCTATTTAGAAAAAAAAAGTGTATGTATATATACATATGTATATAGACACACTTTTATATGTATAGATGTGTATTTTATGTATTTATTTATTTTATGTGTTTATGAGTATACTTGGTTCCATATGCTTTTCTAATTTCTATTTTCTCAAGAAATACCTGTTTTAATCAGGCAGAAACAAATGCTGTATTTGTTAGTTGACTACCCCTGCTTCTATCACCTCCTGCCTGGAAAGGAGGAGCTGTGTAAAATATTCACACGCCCTTAACTGCATCTTCTACTGTGTATCTTACACCTTCTAGCCTCAAATTATGCAGGTGCAGTACTTGAAACCAGGTACTTCGAGACGAGATGGTATTTTCAGTGAGAATACATTGTGCAGTTGTTACCATTTTCAAAGGCCTATGAAAGAATCAAGTGAAAATTCATTTTCACCAGAATGCTGGAACTTCTGTCTTGTCAGAGTTATTTTCTGCCAATTTCAACTTTTGTTCCCCTCCAAATTGGCTGAAGGGCTTTTTGAAAAATAAAACAGAAAAGTAAACTTATTTTATCATAGGAAAATACAGTTTTTCATTCTTGAATTTCAAACTGGCTGAACTATTTTTATTCAGTAATTCTCAGAGATAAAGCCTCAAAAAATTCAGCCCACAGCATAGTTGCTTTGGAGAGCTTTGCACAGTGGAAACTCATGGTTTACATTGAAATCATTAAAAAGAACTGAGAGGTTAGGAGTGGGTGCTGCTGCTTTATTTTGCTATATTTATTAGCCTGTTGCTTCCAAGTACCTAGTTATCAAGAAAACAGGCTTAATTACATACTCTGCAGGAGTAGATACTTTGGAATTAATAGAACAAATCATATAACATCCTAATATTATTCAGAACATAATAAGCAAACATGATACACGAAATGTGAACTACTCAGATTTTATGACTATTCAAGACGCTAGAACAAATATTTAGAGCTTCATTGAGGTCAAGGGCATAAGATATCATTAGAACATCTAGTCTCATCTTCTGCATATACTAGACAATTTTTAAGGCAGCTACTCAAATTACTCTGGATAGATTAAAGCAATTTAGTAAGCTGTGTTCCCTACACATAGCGTAAACAGTAGTTCCTTGTTCCAGCATAAATTAAACCTGTGTTTGAGACTCTTATTACCAAATCAAAACGCTAGTGCCCCATGAGACAGAATAATCAAAAAAAAAAAATGTCACCCTGCTAGTTCAAAATACATTGGAACTTTTCTTATTGGTTAAATTTGTATTGCTAGACCTTATTTCTTTTGACACACATGCAGTTTTGTGTCTGTACATCATGTCGATGAATTGTATTCTTCTGAGTGGTCTGAAGGGTACTTTAATTCAGTGTTGAAAATTGTAGAATCCTCACTTGAGAGCCAGCACTGGCTGGGAGCTTGTTCAGCAAAATCTGCTCAGATGATCTCCTCAACCAAAATATGTCCAGCGCTGGAGAAGAAGGGAAACAGCCTTTAGATCTCTATCAGTTTGACCATTGCAAAATTTTGTTCCATATAAATAACACAATAGACATAGTTTATTATAAGATATTTCTCTCCTTAGATCACAAATGGGGCCCCAGAGTAGATTACCTAGACATATCAACTTGGCATATAAAAAGAAAATATTCATTTTTCCTCTTTTTTTCCTGAATCCTTTCATCACTTCCTCCCCCTACACAAAAGAGGCAAAATCAAATTCCGTGTACCTTCCTCACCTCCTTTTGCTTCAAGTTTGATCATATTCGTATTCATCATTTTAATGTAGAGTTAGGAGTGTTGCATCACGGGGCAATGCATGGTGCTGATGGCAGCACAGATATTCCAAGTAATATAAAAACAATAAAAACTCTGCCCTTTTTCTGAAATAATCAAATTCTTGGAAGAATTTGCTAGCATTTGTGCAGAGGCCTGAGGACATCAATTTGAGTGTGTTTTTGGGTTT
>PTEX01000015.1:2509142-2721054 GCA_003342815.1 Eudromia elegans | reverse complement strand
TTTTTCAGCTATGAGAATTTTAGCTCTGTGGGTAGAATTGGAGCATTGTAATATTTTTGATTTTTCATGCTTTCATCTTTTCATCTTGACATTTCTTTGGGAGAAATATGTAGAAGTAGATGACATATGTGTGAAACAACTACACTAAAGCTGACTTATTGATACATGAATTCTTGTGAAGTTCCCAATCTTGATAAAGTTAATAAACAGTAAAAAAGAGAAGAGCAGAGCTGGATTTGCTATTCTTCATACCCTGGTGGCGTGCTTGGCAGATTCTGTTGTGCTCTGGATTCATGATCAAGCCGTGCTGTGTAATAGACAACAGAAAATACAGACATACTTACAGATTTCATACTGTCTATTCATTCGAATAACTATCTGTCCTATGTTTTCCAGTATGCTTTTTATCTGCTTCATGGCAAGAATTAAAGCAGTTCTGTGAAATTAAGGTGCGTGGAAGTTGGTGACCAATTTGAGAGACAGCTCTTAGACCTGTTCTCTTTCCACTAAATATCCGCTTTGTTTTCTCGTGCACTGCCTGTACCTCAGCACAGTGTAATGCACGTAATGAAGAAAGGCAGGAAATAGTCACTGGAGTAGCTGCTTTTGCTTCTCTCCTTCTTCCCAAGGAAAACATATCTTCTAGTAGCCAGCCCTATAATGTAATAGTAACATGAAGCGCCTCGACTTGACCTTGGAGATGCAGGCATGGAAGCATGGAAAGGTTTCAGAGGCAGAGGCCACAGGATGGATCATGATGGGAGGACAAAAAGCAGCGTTCCGACCCAGCTTGTGCACCAGACAGGCCCTCTTGCAGAGGACGAGGCTCTGTCAGGTTTCAGGCTTCACGTTGCCCTTGTTGTCTCTTCCACTTTCCCAGAGTGAGACCTTGTCTCCCAGAGTGAATAACTATGGCTCTGTCCTGGCTTACAGGAGTAGTTTGTAGGCTGCGTTGCTGTGAGGTTGCTCTTCCCCTGTGAAATGCTAGTGCAATTAGAAAAGGGGCATCTGGCTCACGTTCACCAGGCTGGCTGTCAGCAGCTTGTGGTTTCCGAGGAAGCCCGGGCTGCTTTCTGCTCACTGACACCAAAGTCCATTGCTGTTTTATCTTCTCTGCCTTTCTTTTCGGGGATGGCCGTATTTTGAACTTACATGTTAATTGCTTCTTTTTTTCTGAGTCAGAATGATACCCAGTGTTAAACATAATGAAATCCAATTGTAGGCAATTAGCCTCCTCAAAAATGATCTATATCTTAAAATAATGGAAAATTGTGGGAGTCCTTATTGCTTCTACTTCAGGAAGCAATCAAGGAGCTAAATGGATTCCTAGCGAGTAAATATTTTTAAAATTATACCCAAAGTACTTTATGGTGTTTATACATTCCTTCATAGACAGATATTAGGTTCTTCTCATTTCAAAATATAATTTGTCTGTTGCTTCTGTATGTACTCAAATGAGAGCTGCTTAAAATATTTGATTCTGAGTATGATTTGGGTAACATACTGAGCTGAGTCTGATGCTTGGGGAAACGTTTATATTTCAGTGTTTTGCAATAGTTCTAAATGTTTATTCATTAAGAGTACAATCCTCAAATAACCTGTTTAGACCAAAATTAAAATAAGCATACCCAGTAATCCTTTTTAGATTTTTTCAAACACATTTTAAAATCTGAGTATTTTGTTTAAAGTATAGTTTGCCCTTTACTTACTTGTCATTTTCTACCTATTCCAGCTCGGAGATAATAAGAGTTGGAATGGCCAGAATGTTGGGTTTCCGGAGCCAACGAGTAACAGTGAGTATTACTTTTTATATTTATATTCATTCTTACTTCTTTTTATCTCCTTAGGTTTTGGATTACTTCATATATTAGACTTTTCATTGAAATTATATTCTAAGCTTTTTATTGCAATGAATTAACTCTTGGGGTCGTTTGTATGAGTATAGGCATGAATGAAGGCAGGAATAAGAAGATTTTTATTTAGTAAAAGATCATAGAAGCCTTTCAGGTTGCAAGGGACCGGAGCTCATTTAGTCCAACCACTCACTCAAAGCAAGACCAACACTGAATTCAGGCAAGGCGACTTAAGGGTTTTTTTCCGCTCAGGTTCTGAAAACTGCCAAGGAGAGAAATTCCACAGTCTCTCAGGGCCACCTGTTTGAGTGTGTAATTATTCTCACAATGATTTTCTTACTTTGTTTTTACTCAATCATACCTTTCCTGTTTCAGTTTATGACTATCATCTTTTGTTCTACTGTGCATCTTGGTAAAGTGCCTGGCTCCTTTTCTCTGGCTACCTCTTCTTAGGAAAGCTCTTACTAGGTCCCTCAAAGCCTCCCACTGTCCTCTGAGCTTGATCATCCAAACAGCTTTTCCCCATCCGGTAGACTGTTCACCTATACTATAATATCTCAGCTTGGATAAAATGATGCTGTTGGAGACATGGCATAACCCCAGGCACCAGTACAGATTAGGGGCTGACCTGCTGCAGCTCCCTGTAGAGGGATCTGGAAGTCCTGGTTGACAGCAAGTTACCTATGAGGCAGCAGTGTGCCCTCGTGGCCAGGAAGGAGGAGCCTTCTGGCCTGCATCAGGAGGAGCGTTGACAGCAGGTCGAGTGAGGAGATCCTGCCCCTCTACTCAGCCCTGTTGAGGCTGCACCTGGAGTGTTGGGTGCAGTTCTGGGCTCCCTAGTGGAAGTGAGACTGTCCAGACGGTCTAGAGAAGGTCCAGCGATGAACAACAAAGATGATTAAGGGACTGGAGCATCTATCGTATGAGCAAAGACTAAGCGACTTGGGCCTGCGTAGCCTAGAGAAGAGAAGATTGAGAGGGAGTCTTATTAATATGTGTAAGTACCTGAGGGATGAATGAAGGGAGGATGGGACCAAACTCTTCTCAGTGGTGCCCAATGATAGGACAAGGGTGATGGGTACAAATTAAAACACAGGCAGTTCCATGTCCATGTGAGGAGGAACTTCTTTCCTGTGAGGGTGACAGAGCCCTGGAACAGGCTGCCCAGAGAGGCTGTGGAGTCTCCTTCTCTGGAGATCTTCCAAACCCGCCTGGACACCACCCTGTGCCCTGTGCTCTGGGTGTCCCTGCTGAAGCAGGGGGGTTGGACTAGATGATCTCTAGAGGTCCCTTCCAACCTCAACAAATCTGTGATTCTGTGAATTATGGAGCAGCTTCCTCTATATATCTCTGCTATATCTATATATAGAGAGAGATACATCTAGATATATCTAGATATATAGAGATATGTCTCTATATATTTCTGCTTATAAGAGAAATGTGTAGCTTGCATTTGCCCTGACCCTAAAACTCAACTGAAAATCGAAGGCAGGCTGTGAGATCCTGCATCTGAGACTGCTGCATCTACTGTTTGGTACATACTGTTGGTTCAGATTTCCAGTAATTCTATTACAGGAAAACCACTGTGTCTAGTTAGGACAACATAGTGTATATCAGTTTCCTTTTGCAGGCAGATAATCTGTCTTAGTGTGCATAATGTACTATGTTTCCATCTGAACCTGGAATAGTGAAATGAACTTGTGTATTTTAGTAAAATAAAACCAGAAATTGTCTATGTTGAAGAACAGGTGCCATTATTTCTTTATTATGTTATTTATGTTTTTACTAATACCCTTCATTCTTTATCCTTTAACATACCAAATACATTTTTAGTTTTCTCTATTAAATGTCCTTGAAAACTAACTTCTGTTCCTCTCTATTGAGCACTTTCACAGCTATCCTTGGAGCAAAGCTTCTTCCCAGAGATCTACTTCTCTACCTTTCTTCTTCATTTCACAGTCTTAAAGATTACTTGCAACAAAAAATTATTTGTTTCTTGTTGTTGGATATGTTAGAAGATTTTCACATGTGAAATATAGAAAGTGTTGAAAATGCGCTCCCATGGTGGTTCTGCAGGAGACTATGGAGAAGCTGTGGGCAGATCACAAGCATTTCAAGCCCATCTAGGAAATGTTTACTGTCAAGAAAATTCTCATCTGTTTGTCAGTATTTGACTTAATCAGGTATCAACAAATTCAAAACAAAATCAAACAAAAATGGAATTCTCTATGGAGTATATTTGAATTCTGATTTGATGTTTCTCAGTAGGGACTATCATTATTCATTATGTGTCCTAGAAAAAGCTGTGGATTAGGTATGGAGTATGAAAAAGGACACAATCAAAATGTACACAACTAAAGGGAAAAAAAAGTAAATGCATGATTTTTTAAAATATGTATTACTCAGAAGGAAAAAAAAAAAACACCCCATCAACTTTATCTGTTTCCTCACTCTCCATTTTCCAAAGAACAGTTTTCCTGTGTCTGTTCCTGCCACTTCGGGGGAGCCATGGAGCAGTTACTGGAAAGCTAAGGCTCAGACATCACGTTCAGAACGATCCTACCTCTCTGCAAGGGCAGTCTCCTTGTTTTTCTTGCTGCACATTTTATTGCCTGGGATTCTGCATGACTTTACAATCTTTGTTCTTCCGAGCACATCTGCTCCTGCTGTTTGTGCGCCACCTGAAATCATAAGCATTTCTTGGTGACCTCACAATTAGTTACTGTGAAGATGATTAGATTGTCACCAGCAGATGATTATGATTTCAGACGGTAAATGAGCAGCAGGAGCAGATGATCTCCTAGGGAGCAGAGATACTTGACCTCATGCAGTTGTTCTCAGGGAAAAACAAGCAATGAGGAAAAAAAACCTCAGATACTGAGAATGAGTTTTGCAAATCTGTGATTAGGAAGTTTCAGCATTTGTCCACAACTAATAGGTATTTTAGTATTTTTACATCAACCTAAAAAATAAGAAATACAAAGTTAGGGATAAAGGAAGGATGGAAGTACATGGTTCTTGCTATCTGGGTGCATCTTCACCAATTTTATAAGAGAAAAATAAATACAAACTAAATTGTATTTTCATGAAATTTTGCATATGAATACATCACTTTGGAGGAAACTATTCCTTTGAACTCTATAGTTCTTTTATTGAATAGTTTTATGATTTTTTTTATAGTCTTCTATATGTTTATTTTTCAACTGGTAGTTCCTCCAGTAGCTAATTTAATACCTACATATTTGCATGAACAGTTAGCAGTTTAGGGGGGTGAAGTGTTGCGGGGTTTTTTTTGTTTGTTTGTTTATTATTTCAGACACTTTAAATTACAATGAATTTATGTTATATTTTACTGAAGTATTTGCTTTGGGAGAATTTCAGAGGTGATTTGCGGTGTATGGAATCCATTTTTACTCACTAGCTAGTGCTTTGTTGGACTTTTGAACCATTTCCAAACATACTAAACTGTCAATTACAGTACATGGTGACCAGGATATAGAGCAATACATCAATAGTTTCATTGAATTATTTGCCATTCTGAAGAAAATAGTAAGAAGAGTTGACGACACTGCTCATTTGAGGTATCACAGGCAGAACAATATCTTTCATTCTGTATATTATTTTGTTTTTCTTTTGTTTGTTTGTTTTAAGCAAACCTACTGTCAGGTTAGCCTTGTATCATTACTGCATGTTCCTGAAAGCAGTTTCACCAGCTCATTCACTAGTTTCATGGCGTATGTGTCACCACCTTGACTAGAGTCTTTTGAAGTGGGCTATGCTTAAGTATTACCTTACCTATTCAGTTTATATACTGTTTTTAACAGAGATTCATCCTATCTTCTACAGAGGATCTGAGATAATGATCTTTTCTTTCTAACTGAAGACCTAGGAGAATCAGATATAGAAACTGAAGAGATTTTTCCAGTTTTGTCTCTCCCCTGGGTCACTGAGCATTGCTGTTCCAAAGAACCTGTTTTGTGGCTCTTCAGTGGTACAGATTATGCATATAGAAGAAATATACCTTTGGTCTGTAGTGATTGTGGTTTGGTTGCCTTTAGGCTGAGAAGGAATTGAATCGGGGCCTTCAGCTTCCTAGGAGACTGCTTAACCCTTGAGAGGGAGCAGCCACTATGACAGTAGACACTCCCAGAAAAGAGAGGTAGTTAAAATTTCAGAGAAATTCATCTTTTGCATTTCTCAGTGCTTTGAAGTTCTTGTATCACTTTTGTTTGTTCATGGTTACTAGACTTTATTCCTTTGAAAAAATTGCACATTGCATAGCAAGGCAAAGCTCTTTCCTGATGTTAATTCTCAAATTGAGATTTAAGAAGCTAATTCTGAAAATGATCTGCATGTCTCAGCCTCAGCAAACTGAGCAATATCCCATAATTAACCTTACTGATAGTAACATGTTCTAAATACATTCACTATTCTGATTTTTTTTTCCATTTCCCAGTCTCTTTCTCCCACACCCTGTTCTCACCTCGAACCCCCCAGATGCATCACTGTTAGACTATGATAGTAATTTCCTTGAAGAGCCGAATTGCTTGAACTGAGGCTTTATTGCTGTCAGAACCAAGACTTAATTCTCCATCCTCGCCTCTCTGCTCTTTCCTTGCATCAGACATCTTGCCCCTGTGACTTCCACTCCCCCACTGCTCCCGCCTCCTCTGATTCCATTTTCACTCATACCTACGCTGTGCTTGTCGATGTCCCCCTTGACCTTCTTAGCTTCAGCAGCCTCTCTATCCTCGTCTGCTAGGGTGGCTTGTTCTTTCATCTTTTCTATGTGTAGGTCATGCCTTTGTTTTCATCATCACAATTCTCATTCCCCTCTTAAGCTGTTAATGAATGGTCTTGCCTGCACAGGTCACTCTCTGGTTGCACTTAGGCACTCTCCTAATTGCTTTACCCTCTCAAAAATCACTTTCTTGCTGCTTTTACAAGCACCTTGATGTTTCAGCTCACTAGCTTGACTTGCTTCTGCTCCAGAATTCGTTGATTCTCTCTACTGATAAGAATACTGTCCTTTCTTTTGCCTTTTAACGGTTCTTTGCAGAACCTGCTTCCTCTTAATCTTAGTGTTTTCTGGTGCACTGAAAAGTTCTATGAATCTTCCAATGCAGAAAATATCATGTAAAAATAACAGTATAGGTGTCTTACCTGTGTCTATAACAACATTTCAAAGGCTTTCCTATGGAAGTTCTCAGTTACAACTACTAACAATTATTTTTACCAAAGTATTATGTTCCTAAGTGGAGAAGCAAAGATTCTGAATTTCAAATTTCCGAACAACTTTATCACATAGGTTAAACTCTCCTGTCTAGTACAATTTTATTGTACTAACTGTACTGCAGTACAAGGCTGTACGGAAAGCGATTTAGTAAAATTAAGGATATAGAGACCTGAAATCTTGAAGAAGCAAAGAATATTTACCTCATTGTCTTGGTTATTTTGAGGTTAAAGGAACTATTTTTTCAATGAAAGGTTTTATATAACATCAATTGGCTTAAGGTCATGTAGAGAAGGTCGTTTGATTGAGGAACATTGTGTAATGGCAAAACATTTTTTTGATGTCTGAATCCTGAAGTAGTGGGTGACTTAAAAATACCACAGATAGCTGTGCTAAGTGAATAATTTGTATCAAGGAATTTCTAGCCAAGATTGTGGGTAGATGATTGCTGAGAACATAATGTCCATACTATATACCTATTTGGTTGATTGACTGGTATTTTCTCAGATTCTCAGGTAGTGATATACTAAAATATTTAAAAATAATTATTATATAAATAAGCTTCTACAATTAGTGTAGTATCAAGTCATAACAATTACTTTTTCCAGCAGTATTTATATTATTCAATCTTGATATTGAAATATTTACAGTTATAAATTCTCTTTTGCTCTAGAGCTTTTAGTAATAGGCCATATCACAGAATCACAGAATGCTTCAGGTTGGAAGGGACCTCTAGAGGTCATCTAGTCCAACTCCCTGCACACGCAGGGTCTCCTCGAGCATGTGGCACAGGGTGATGTCCAAGCGGGTTTGGAAGATCTCCAGAGAAGGAGACTCCACCACCTCTCTGGGCAGCCTGTTCCAGGGCTCTGTCACCCTCACTGTTGTCACCCTCACCAGGGCTGAGCAGAGGGGCAGAATCACCTCCCTTGACCTGCTGGAAATGCTCTTCTTAATACACCCCAGGATCCCATTGGCCTTCTTGGCCACGAGGGCACACTGCTGCCTCATGGTCAACCTGTCATCCACCATGACACCCAGGTCCCTCTCTGCAGAGCTGCTCTTCAGAATATCGGTCCCCAGCCTGTAGCCATGGCCTCTCATTAACCCTCCTGGCCAGCCTGCAAGAGCCGTGCAAGGTCTGGGGGACCTACAACACCAACCACCACCATCCTCGGCCCTATCCTACAAGTCTGACAAAGGGAAGGGCTTTCCAGCAGCTTAAATCCTGAAGAACGCATATTCTAAGATATGTTGAGAATCTGCCGTTTCTGTGGAGAAGTCATTCCTTTTGAAAGTCCTCTGAAAATATTATCTGCTTTGACTTGCATTATGGTGATACTGATTATCACAGAAACATGGAAGAGCTGATAAAGGAAGGGACCTGTGGGACATTATCTGGTCCACTACCCCTGCTATTCAAGCAGGATCACGTGGAGCAGGTTGCCAAGGTTTGGTCAGCTTTTAAATATCTCCAAGGATGGAGATGCCATAGCCTCTCAGGGCAACCTGTTCCACTGTTGTTCCACCTTGACAATAAATAAGTGTTTTCTTGTGTTCAAGTGCAATTTCATGTATTTCACATTGTTGCCTTTCATCCTGTCCCTGAGCACCACTTACATCTTCATGTACACAATGGTCTTTCATGCAGTCATGTGTTATACAAAACACTCAAGTGTTAATTTATGGGAATGTCATGTATATCATGGTCCACTTTGCATAGCTACAGAAAATACAGAAGTGCTCGCTTATGCTGGTGCCCTATGCCAGTGGTCATAGTAGAGCTCACCAAGGATATCAGTGCAACTCCTACATTAGCTGGCAGCACTTTTGACACACCAAGTGTAGCTTTCCTGTTGGACAGATCATTCCTTTGCCCCAGGAGCAAGTTACGGTTGCTCCACAAAAGAGCAAAGTTGTATTTTAGACCAATTACACTGCATGACCTTGAAACAGGAAAAGTCACAGAGGGAAGGCAGAGGGAAAGCATCTCAACAGTGTCGTTCAAGCAGGGAAGAGAATTTAGCTCCCCTGTGCGTGTGGATTAAAATACAAGCTTGTTCCTTTCAGATTTCAGTGATAAAAACAATCTCAACCTTTCAGTCTTCCTGACAGAGATAAAAATGTGAAAGTAGGATACCTGTTATTCATGTAGAGGTTTCACAGAATCACAGGATGGTTGAGGTTGGAAGGGGCCTCTAGAGATCATCTAGTCCACCTAGGGACACGTGGAGCATTTGGCACAGGGTCGAGTCCATGTGAGTTTTGAAGATCTCCTGAGAAAGGAGACTCCACGTCCTTTCTGGGTGACATGTCCAGTGCTTACAGTCAACAAGTTTTTCCTCGTGTTCAACTTCCTGCATTTCAGTTTGTGCCCATTGCCTCTCATACTGTTGCTGGCCACCACTGAAAATAGTCTGGCCCCATCCTTTTGACACTCTCTCTTAGCATATTTGTATACCCTGATGAGACCCCCCGAGCCCTCTCTTCTCCAGGCTAAATAGGCCCAGCTCTTAGCCTCTCCTCACAGCAGAGATGTTACAGTCCCTTGATCGTCTTTGTGACCCTACACTGGACTCTGCAGTAGCTCCATGTCACTCTTGTACTGGGGAGCCCAGCACTGGACACAGCACTCCAGGGGTGACCCCACTAGGGCTGAGGAGAGGGAGGTGATCCCCTCCCTTGACCTGCTGGAAACACTCGTCCTACCAGCTTAGGATCCCACTGGCCGCCTTGGCCACCAGGGCCCGTCGCTGGCTTACGGTCAGTGTGTTGTCCACCAGGACTCCCAGGTCCTTGTCTGCAGAGCTGCTTTCCAGCGGCTCTACTGGTGCACAGGGTTATTCCTCCCTGAGGACAGGACCCTGCCCCTGCCTTTGTTCAACCTCAGGAGATTGATGCATGCATTTAAAATGAAAATGCATTTATGCATGCAAGCAATTCTGTCCTCACTATGAACATTTCTTTATCTTATAATGCACTGTGGATAAACTTGACATTGTCCTTGTAGCAAAAAAAAATCAGCTCATGAGGAGTGTTTCTACACAATGGCTCATTCAGTGATCCTGGCAGTTTCTGACCCCACAGACCCCATGCTCCGTGCTCTGCAGAAGTTTTCCATGAGCTCCAGATGGAGTGAAGGTCTAGATGATAGGAAGTACTTCTATGGAAAGATTGTCTGTCCTCCTAGGTAGTGGGACTCTCTATAAAAAGGATCAGGCATAAAACCAGCACCGCTCGAAAAGAGCATTATGGTATTATGAAAAGTGGAAGCAAAGCACTTCAAGGGAGAGGACAGGTTGTGAGTGACAGCAAGGCCCTTTGGTAATTTAATCAAACATTTGTGGTAGAATCTAAGCTGCTTTGGAGTTGTCTAGCATGTAATGGCAGAAGCAGACAATGGAAGATCAGGATTTTTTCTTTCTGGGTTAGAGAGATTTGGTTTGGTTGGGAATTTTCAGAGGTTATAGCAGATTTTACACACTACAAACAATTACCACCAAAAACAAGACGTTTTTAAACGTTAGTGATTATAGAGCACAGCTAGCGTGCCTATTTTCCTAATGCATTTGCCCACAGGTTTAAATAATATACATGGAAATTATTTTAACATTGATAAGTGTGCCTCTAAGTCATGTCCAGCAGAAGGTGCAAAGTTATTGGTGTAAATAGTGGCATTTTAGTTCCTGTAACTGTCTCAGCAGTTGCACTGTTACCTTTGGAGTAGGTTGAAGGTAGTGTCGAATAAATTTATGTATAGCAGACATCATGTAATTTTTTTTCAGATGAATGATTAACAAATGTATGAGACTGTCACATAGTAAATGATATTCTAACACAACATGGAAAATTGTTAGAGCCTGGGTTTTCTTTTTGTTGTGATTTTTATTAAGGTGCTTGTTTGAAGATGAGTTATGGTAATTTCTGAAGAACTCTTTTGTTCCTACAGTTGCTCCTCTCTTAACGTCATCCTTCTTATCTTGTGATAACATCATTACCACAGTAATTAAGTTGTTATGTACACACTTAGAATTCAGCAGAGTTGCACTGGCTAGCAAAGAGGGAAAATTATTAAGAAAAATCCTCAATAAGCCTTTTGGTTAATGGTAAAGAGTTAGAATAAATACGTGCTAGATAGAAGTTTTTTAGAGAGACCAAGTTTCACTGCACTTTAAAGTAGGTTTCTAAGTAGCTTCATGACACATGGCACTGAATATAAAATCTTAGTAGCTTGCAACTATATTAATATAATGTCTGTAATATTACATTACTTGGTTTCAAGAGAGTCAGTGATGGTGATATAATACCTCCTGGATCCAATGTATGTTTTAATATCATTATTGCTTATAAAGCACTTTGAAGTCTTCAGCTGAAAGGTGTTACATAAGTGCAAAAGTCCTATTATTATTATTAATTTAACATCACCATTTAAGTAAAGTCAGTACTTTGAGAACATTTGCTGTATTATGCTCAATAACTTTCTTTTTCATCATATGCTGCATATTAGTTATTTTAACATTTGGGAAGCTTAGTAATCTGGAAGTGTTCCAAACTATTGTTCCAGACAGCAGTTAGATATTTGGGTGGATCATGTAAAAACAGTGAAATGGCTGAGAAAGCATGTAAAATGTTTGTTTTAAGTAATATTGCATCAATGAAACAGACATCTGCAGTACTGGTTCTGGTTTTAAGCTTCTTTAAACTTTTTTTTTTAAGTTAACACAGTACTTTTTTTTTTCTAAAGTTGGTTTTTTGGGGGTAATATATTATTTCTTAACAAATGTATTGTTTTTATATCCTCCTGCTTACATTTTCATTTCTGTTTCTCAAGTATTTGTATAAAATCAGATTTACAATAGGTGAGATCTTAGGAGGTACTGGACACCTGTTAGTGTTGTTGCTACTGTATATTTTTGTAATAAGACTTTAACTGCCGATACCTGTAATAACTACTTTGAGTGTCATTCTTGCTGCCTCATGTACCAGGCTATGGCAGACCTCAGAAAAAGAAAAACAATCACACTATTGTATGGATTGCACACTGTAAACTAATGTTGCCTGTTGATACGGTAGTTATATTGCAGGGTTATATTGTGAATGTCACACACAGGACAAAAATTCTCCTGGGAGAAAAGAAAATGTAGGGACTGCATCCTCTATCATGAATTAGTGCTCAGCTCTGGGGTGTTCAATGGAGGAGCCTCTCCTCTTGGAGCTGGCGGTCAGCGTGGATGAAGGGCCCCTGGGTTAGACCAAGGCTCCGCAGCACCAGGTAGGAAGGGCAGAGGGTTGGTTGCTCAGTTGAGCAATAAGCACAGCACAGAAGTCGAGTGCAGTCGCTACTCAGGTGTTACCTGTTACCCTCCCTTGCGTTGCTCAGAGCAAACACGGTCAAAATCCGGGGCCGTGTCCTTCTGTACTTAACTCGTTCAAGTTGTTCTGCCAGCATCAGTGGAATTAACTTGGCTTAATACAGATTACAATATGAGGCTTTGCCTCCTAGGTTTTCCTGCCCTAATGTAAAATTAATAGCAGCGCTCTTTAAACTATTCATGCCTCACGGTGTAACCAGATGCTTGATGAAACTTTTTCGGGCCTTTTAGGCTGATGTTCTCTCTAAAGCCAGCATTAAGCTAAAAGCCAGACATGTGAGGATATCGATTGAAAGATTCACCAGGAGGCAGTTTGCTGGGTCAGCAGTGTGGAAGTGCGATTTTTGCCATGTAGTCGAAGATACTAATTACTGGTAATATTTCTGAGTCTTCTCCTTGCAGAATTCATTCCACTGAAAAATATTACTTGTATTGTTAGGTTGTGAGGAATTCTTTGGAGGAAACTAGAAATTCATTCCCCTCTGAGAATTTATTTTACATTCTGAAAGGACTTATATATGCACTGGAAGTGAATTAAGCATTGAAACAGGAAATCTTTCAGGGAATCGCTAAATCAGTTAAGAAACAGGTTTATCATTCCTAAAATGAAGTACCTTATGGCTCACATTCACAGACATTGTTTCTAGTTACTATAATAAAAGATTTAGGTGTGTTAATAATATGATATTAAACATTCTCAAGATTACTTTTTAATTTATTAGTCATTATAAAGCAATTTCTCTTTTATATCAGCAAATTGGGTGTTCATGTTTAAAACAAATAGTTCAGCGTATATGAAAACCAACAAAATTCTGCCTTAATTTTTCATACAAGAATATCAGTAAAAGAGCTTAACTATGTATGCCTGTGTACAAGTGAGCTGAGTGTCAAGATGTTCTCCAAGAATATGTTTGAATATTTGAAATTCACACAAATTATCCCTAATTAAGATGTCAGTAGAAGTATTTAGAAGTTTCCTGTAATTTATGTGCATGAATTAAGATCTTTTTGATATTCTCCCAACTCCTGTTGATGTTAATCAAGAACGAAGAAAGCCTTTTTTGTTGTCCCAAGCAAGCAGCTATTTGCAAGCTATAGAATGCCATGTATGTAGTCAAATGCAAGAAAAAAAAAAAATTCTCTTCACTGGAGAGCAGACAGTCAAATAAGGGTCATTAGCACAGTAATGATGTGGCCGCGGGGCTATTTGAGAATATTTAAGCACAGGCTGCTGTTGTGATTCAGAAAATGTTCTAAGCCGGCGCTGCTGCTGCTGCTGCGTGGAGTTGCAGCCCTCCTGCCTCCGACTGCTCGTTCCCACGCGCGGCCCCGCGCGGGGCTACAGGTGCCTGCGCTGGCACGAGACGCCGAGCAGCTGGAGAGGGCAAACAAGAGCTGTAGGTGGGAGAGAAAAGCACTGCTGCTTGTGGTGATCGTGCTGACACGAGCTAGTTTAGATTATTTGTCAGACAACAGCCTGAGCTGTTGCATCAGGTAGGAGGCACAAGACTGTAGTTAAATATTGTGCTGCTGATTGGAAGCAACAACATTTCCTTATGGTTTGTGTATCTGCAGACCATAATTGTTCAGTATCCTGTGCGTGCTACAGTTTTAAAGTACAGGTTTATAGCCTGGGAGGAGTGGGAAGGAGGAAATATAGGACATTTCATATCTGCTTTGTTCCTTAAACTAATTATGCAATTTGAGTTACAGTTTCTGTGAAAAGAATAAACTGACTTTTAAATATTGCTTTATTTTCAGGTGAAAAATATTTTAATGAAAACTGTCTAGCTGCCAAACCCATGCTAGGGTAATGAGGCTGGTCTTTGCTTTTATTTTCAGCACCAAAGGGAATACTCCATCTCTCTCCTGATGTTTACCAAGAGATGGAAGCAAGCCGCAACAAAGCAGCCCCTGGTACCACTGTAAGCTATTTGCCCTCCAAGGAAATGAGCCAGACTTCTAGCTCTTTCTTCAGCATATCTCCTACAACAAATAGCACAGCTACCATTGCCAGGGAACTTCTCATGAACGGAACGTCCCCAACTGCCGAAGCCATAGGTCTGAAAGGAATATCTCCTGCTTCCCCCTGTTCTGCAGTGCAGCCTTCGAAACAGCTGGAGTATTTGGCAAGGATTCAAGGCTTTCAGGTATGGGAAGGGGAAAATGAAGCTCTTCAGCCAGAATCATAGCATTGCCATCAAGGTTTCAATGTTGCCCTCTTGAACATGGGCGTGCATGTAACTTATCTTGTAAAATTAGCTGGTGTCCAAGGCAGTTTCTGGGTCCAGGGGATATAACCCTGCTCCATTATCCATGTCCCTTCTTCTCTTTTTTGTTCCTTCCTTCCTTCCATCAACTTTATTCTGTCCTTTGTTTATTTTCCTTAAATAATTATAGGCTTAAATGATACTTTTTACTTGCACTTCTTTGAGTGTTTTCACCTCTTGGCGTTAGAAGCTTTACATCCCACTCTGATGTTGCTTTCTCTCCTCCAACCTGATGCAGAAGATACTGACACAGTAACTTCAGTGTTTGTCTTCTTCTGGTTCAGGTTGTTAAAAACTGTTAGTCTGGTTCCCATCCTGCACCTGTCAGTTATAACTGGTAGAACAAAGTTGTGGTCAGAAGGTGCAACCTGAGAGCAGACTTGGTGTCAGAGCAATGTAGAATGTTCTCAAATTCACACTCAGCCCTAGCGAATGTAGGATCTGCCAAACTGGATCAGCACGTTAGTCCATCAGCACTGACAATCTGCATCCAGCACTGGCAAATGCTGTACGTTTCATATGGCAGTGAAAGCCTCTGGAATACATTCAATCATTTCAGGAGTCTAGAAGATGGGAAAAGGAGGCCTCTTCCTAATCACCATTAGAAAATTACATATATAATTCCATGCGTATACATGGACAGTTGCTCATTTTATTGTGTTGCACCTCTGGAGAATAGGACCAGCTGCGTAGAAATACTCTCATTCCTGTCTTAGGGTCTTTTCTTCCCCCCTTTTCAGAGTTGTGAATTTGTTTCATTTGAAAACTTGGCTTCATATGTTTTAGCGTCTGTAATTTGATCATGTAACCAAATTATGGAAATTGGAGGTCACTGTGAGAATTTTTGCATGCCTGATAACGACATTTTTCATCAAAGCCCATGTAATTTACCAAGTATGCAGTTGTTGGAAGTGATTTAAAAGAGACTGCTAAAGTTTGAGAAACAGTGCCAGGTATTTCGTTGGCATAAGCACTGTAGCTCAGTTACAGATAAGTAAATCAGATATCACTAGTTATGGATCTGGCCCAATGTTTTTTCTCACTGAAATGTACTTCCAAATTTCTTTCAGTCTTCATTTTTAAAATGCATCATTTTTGATTAATTAGTTTATGTTTCTCTTAATACAAGAAACAGTGTAAATCATATTGCAGAATAGTTGAGCTGCTAACAGGAATTCAGTTTCTCTGAGTTCCGTCTGTTATCTGCCTACGCTAGAAACAGATGAATTCTCATGAAAAGAAATTCAATCCGTGAAGTTTTCACTGCCTGCTTTCACATCTTGTCAGACTGCTTGTGTCTACTAGTAACACTTTATTTTCATAGAACCAATGCACAATTTATGTTACTGTTTTGATTCCTACTTGCCTACATTATGTGGTTACTGTAAAATGCTTAGTTGTGTTTGTCCTGGTTTTTTTCATGCTTCGATTCTAGATGCTTATGTAGAGATTGTTTTTAAAGGGTCTTACCTCGAGCCAAAAATATAATCCGTTTCACTCATAAACTAGACTACTACTTTTTACTTGGCCCCGAAACAATACCACAAGTTTGATAGAGCATTTCTATTACTCCTATATATCCTCTGTGTATGTGACTGATGTTTTTACATCATCTTAGCATGCTTTTTAACACCTCGCTTGAATAAGTCTGGTTTTGATGTGAAACTCTGCCACTGCTGGATCACTGAGCTGAGGTGGAGCAGTGAACAGAATCTCTGTGGGAAATGGCTTAGCGGCCTGTCAGGTGCATATCACAGGTCTCTTCACCATTTCAGTGTAGAAAGCTCTTTGTGTTTAAGAGTTTGAAAGCCTATTTCTTTACAGGTTAACTTTCTCAGGCATATTTACTAAGTAGAAAACTACTGCATTTGCAAACAGGTAGCTTGTTTCATGTTGACCCAAAATGATTTTTAAATTGTTAGCATGTATTTGTATTCTGGTCCAGATGATAACCATAGTTCTGTCTTTTCATTGAAGAACGTATACATTCTGTTCTGTTACAATGTATTTTTGAATTTTTAAAAAATCAATAAATACGCATATGATGTTTCATTTGTAAATGTAAAAAAAAAATGTTATTTGCTTATTTGAATGTTTCTTTGAAATTCTTTAGTAGAGGACACTTCTTAAAAATGTGACTATTTAAATTCTTTTAAATCATTTGTGTGTGATCTCAGTCATGTTCTGTTGTAAGCCCTTAATATTGAGAGTTATTGGGACCAATATATGGAAAAATACTAAAAAAAATACATTCTACGTCTTATGGCTTATTATTCTCAAGGCATTTGTAATTGATAAGCAGCAGCTCAGTGTCACTGAAAAACAGGTGTCTTGCTTGGGTACTTTCAAGGCTCGGGCTTCAAATTACCAGTGATAATTAAACCAAAATACTTCTCATGCAAGCCTTTACAAAGTCTCAATAAAGCATTTTTAGTGCCTGCTTCATATTTATGGACACAATCTACCAGTTAATTATTTTGCAGGCTTTGCCCAGGGATTGTTTAAAGGAAAGTTCATCTTTGGTTAGAATTGTTATTTTTAAGAGACTGTGGTGTTGTAGTCATTGTTTTGGAAGTAGGAAAGTTATAGTTACATTTACTGACAATTTAAGTGCAGTAAATTATTCGGAGAGTTTGTTTAATCTGAAGCATTTTGAGAAACTGCTTACACATGAATAACTGGAGCCTCCAGTCTCTACTGAGGCTAAACACAAGTTGCAGGTAGAGTCCAGCAGGAAATTCCCCTGGGAGTTTCCATGAAGTAAAGGCTATAAAATTTAAGAGGCCGTTGCTGAGAGCCCGCGATCACCATGCCTGCATGGACCCGTTAATGGGCACGGTGGTGTTAGCTTTACATTTGCCTTGCTGTATTGGCAGGACTTAGGTACCTTTAATTTTCTCTGTAGCGGCTACATGATGAAAGCTCACACAGAATATAGTTTCTGTTTGATGCATCTCATTGATGGCAAAGATTACAAAATTAATCTGTTTTGTTTTGTTTTCCCCACATCTGTTTAGTTGATTGATTTCAATGTTGTACGTTGGGCATTTCCGAATGTTTCTCACTTTCCCAACCGGTAGTGAGGAGTTTCCTTTCTGAGCGGTTGTTGGTGCTTGAGAAGTGCTGCTCGATGCAATAGATGTAGGGTTACTTGTAACTCGTGCATTTCAGCCTGTGGGTTTCAGCTGTAGCCAGAGAGGGGCCCACTCCTGTGTCAGGTTTGATGCTGAGGCCAGGCCTTTGCCTACAGTGACTTAAAGGGAAACCCAGAGTCCTGCTTTGTGGAAGCTCCAGTCTTGGAGTATTTGCGTCTTATTCCTGAGCTCTGTGTGTGAATCTCAGGTAAATTGTAATCTCAGTGAATTTCAAGTAGAGATGTACATTTTTTGTCTGATCTCTATATAATTGCAAACCTTGTGGAGCAGGACCCACAGGTCAAAATTTAAAAAGCACCTAAATACCATTTTTATACGTGACATAGGCACTATGGATGCTCATGGCAAGTTTTTTTTGAGGTTGCAACGGTGTCTCTTAGATACCTGGTTTCTCGTTCACTCGGAACACGGGGAACCCTCTGTAGCATTTTGCAAGTTGGTCTCTCTTGTGCCGCCCTGTGAACGTGTTACTGGAATGAGCTGCCTGCTGCAGATGCGCCTAAGTCTCCCGAGACTTCCTCACCAACATTGTTAGTGTGATGGAAAATGTTTACATTCCCTGGTGTCTGCTCTGCTCTCCACCAAAGGCTGTAGCCACTCTAACAGGAAGAGCAAAATGCACCAGTCTGGCTTTCATTAGGCCCTGCAAGTTCAGACTTGGCGTAGTGTTTGAGTCGTCAGGTCCAGTTTATGCTGGGCTGTGAGCTGTAGGGACTGAGGCTCAGAGTTCCTCTTAGACATAACTGAAGCTGCTCAAGGCTTTTAATGCCCCAGAATTGACACTTGGCTCCCAAGGTGGAGGACAACCTCCTTCTCCTCCACTCCTGCTGAATTTGCATGGGACTGTGAACCTGAGCCTTGCTTTCATCCCAATCTCTTTCTGTTTGTCCAGTACTAAGCTCACTGGTAGCACCCGTTAACAGTGTTAAAGAAAGTTTTGTGGTTCCTGGTACTTCTAATACTGGAAAAATTAACCCTTATTCAAGCAAAGCTCTCAGAAGTGAGCATGACAGTAAGATCTGAACTTGGTGGGAATTTCTGATACCAAAGGAATAAGCAAGGTATCCAAGGATAAGCCAAAGAAAATAACTGGGATATAAATAGTATTCACTTCTCTCTATATATATTTTAATATGTATAAATATATATATATCTATGTATATATGTACGCACATCTCCTCAAAACTCGATGCAGGTACCTTTAACTTCCTTCATTAGCATTTTGTTTCCAAGTATGACGGCTCCTCAGTGATGGATGAAATAACAGTTTCAATTCAGAAGTTCTTTTCAAAAGCAGGCCACAATTAAGGAAAATTGCTTACTTGGTTAAATTAGAATTCATTGCACTTCACTGGCTGGAAGCAGCTTCCCTTTCATGCGTTCTTGTTAGTTAGACGACCCAGTGGCATCCGCGTATTGAGTTTGGCAGAGCTCCCTGGGAGTGTTCACGTTAGCTGTTTCCCTCCTCCTATCTCAGCTCTGAAGCTGCTTTTTACCTCAGTAAAAGCAACACCTTATCCTTTTTTTTTTTTTTTTTTTTTTTTTGGTAATGCTTTTTCCATTCCCATGGAAAGCAGAGCACTTTTTTTTCCATTGAAGTTTGGTCAGTCTCTGCACATAGGTTAGGATATTTCTTTTTAACAATCCTTGGTGTAACTTCTGACTACAAAACTGAAGGCAGATCCTTTACTTGCAGAAGTTAATGCCTCTCTGAAGGCAACAGTTTGGGTCACTAGGTGTGTTTGTGTAGTAGCACTGTCCTTTGAAATTTTCCATAAACCTATTACATTCAAAAAAACAGCTATGAGAAAATAAAGATGAGGAGAAGACTGCAGCAAGATGTTTGCCAGTCCTTAAAGGTCTTGAAGAACAAGAATCTATGAATTAGTTTTGAAAATGGCAAGAATTTAGTGGTCTCAGTTGCAGGAGGATTAAAAAACTGCAGAAAAAAATGCTGAACATTCTCCATCACTCCCAAATTCAAATAGCTGCAATAAAAAGAACTGCTGATTTTCTTTGGGCATTCCAGTGAATGGAAATAGGGTGAAAGCATGCTGAAAATGTTCGGTATTGCATCTGATGCTTGCAGAATCCTCCTGCTGAAGAGACCCTAGGAAAATAGAAAAGAGATTAATAAAAACGTCCGATGAAAGTGAAAACTGCCAATGTAGAGCCTTGAGGCAGCACATGTCAATGAGGTTTCATGGTTTTCCAGAAAAGCTGCAGGCTTTTGCTGTCTCTGTGTCTCTGATAGAGTATAGATCACCAGCCTTCCCATCCCAAATGTGCTCTCTTCATTTTTAGAATAGGCCTTCTCCATTTTCTGTTGCTTTCCTTCTCATTTCTCGCTCAAGGTGGGATGTGACTCCTTCTCCTTTCTTCTTTCACCTTTTCTCTTGACCCACTGCCATGGGTAAAGTGATGCCCCACTCTGCCACTCACATGAGCTGTTCTTCACTAGTTATCCTACCTTGCACAAGTTCTAGTTGCAAGTTTAATCATTTTGTGATGTTTGTTTCAAATGGTCTTACCATATTTTGAGGCAGGGGCTCAATATAGTGAACTTACTTAAAGGTGTTTTTAGCAAGTCTCCAGGTAAAGCTGACCATGGAAAGCAGAGCAAGTCCTAAAAGCTCGAATGGGAACCCAAATGGTTCTGTTCTGTCCTTGGACCTTTCAGCTGCAGCAGCATTGCAGCGTTGCCAGCTTGGAACTGAAATCCCAACAAATGTTCAAGTAGTGAGGAGGGCAAAAATCTCATCACTAGGCTCACTACTTTTCCATCACCAATGGAGAAAACATAAATAGGAAGCTTTTGAAATTGCAGTATTGGTCTTCCTGGCATCTTTAATATAAAATAGATTAATGTAGTTTCAGCAAATAATCTTTAAACAAATGTTTTTGTTAAGAAGATATTTCCTAAAATTATGGCATTTTAGGATAATAAAAAAATGTAAAAATTGTTAAGATAATAGTTTTGAAATCAGACTGTTAAAGCAAATTTTGCTTTATCTACAGTACGGCTCAAAAAATCCACTGTAATTCTATGCATGTAACTGTGCATCTGGTCCCATGTTGAATTCATTGGAGACTTCTTAACAACTACATTGACCAGACTGCAAACATTTGTGAGGTTGTTTTTAAATAGCAGCATTACTTTAGACCCCAGAAGGAGCTGAGATCGGGTGATTTACTTTAATGTTAAGACTGGATAACAGCGGATCAAAGGTCAGTGGGAATGACTGACCTTCATATTTAAAAATAATAATTTGTGAGACATGTTGGAGAAGCTCTAGAATGACTGCGCTGCCGAACGTTACAGCTCTCTTCTTCTGCAGAACACGCCGTAATCGAGTTTTGGTTCCGGTCCCAGTGCCTTGGACCCTAGTCAAGTGTGTGAGCGCTGTACGTGCCCGTTGGGCAGATCGGTTTCTGCACAATGACGTGTGGAAGGATGTGGTGCTCCATCGTGACTGGACGTGGTGAAACCTGGCCGTTTGCAGAAGGAGTATCTTCCTGTGTGTTCATTCGAGGTCGTGCTTAATGGCCAATACAGTAACCTCTACAGCAATATTTGTCTGCTACCCACAGAGAGTTTAAACACCTGTAGAATTAGTTGGCCAGTTTCTTACCTTCTGAACACTTCTTTTTTTCTTTCTTGTGGTTTTTGGGGGTTTTTTTGCTAATACAGAATTTTCAGTTTCATCAAATGTCTGATGTTCAAGATCTTACAGGCTGTCCAAATTTAACTAGCATTTTTACTACTGTTCTGTACAACTGGACAGAAATCAGGAAATCAGAATTCTCTTACCAGGTTCACTTATTGTCTTTGTGCTCGGAAGGAAATATACTGTAATATAGCAGCTTATTTTTCCCCCAAGTTCCACATCTGTTCAAGATAACTGTTGTTCTTGTCATAACAGCAATACAGATTGAGAGAAGGAAGCTTCCTCTAAGCAAAAGCAGTAGAAAAAATCAGGATTTTATTTATAAATTTAGTGCCATCTAATTTGCGCAACTAGGAGTTTATTATCTCCTATTAATGGAAACTTGCAGGTGTGTCTTGCTACAATGAAAATCACCTTGAAATCAAATGGATATATAACATAGGTAATGGCTTCAAGGCCAATGCTGCAATTGTACATGACTAGAAATAAAATAAAAACAACATTGAGAGGGGGGAATTGAGAGGGAGAACAGAACAAACCCATAGCAAGAATTGCTCTTGAGAGCGCTTCATGTAAAACTCAAACACCTGGACTTCATTGCATTCTGTCTTACAGGTTTCTGTAATCAACTGAACTTCCTAAAAGAAGGTAGGCAGTATCATGGTGGATGCCTGTGATCCAGAGTAGGTGTATAAGATGTGGGTTTATTAGACTCCGTGTGTTTCAGAAATGCTTCTGCGTTTGAGGCCTATTTTTGTCCTCAAAGAAGTTAAAGTGGTAGTAATTCTGCAAAAGATAATAACCAAGAAGATCGTTCTCTTATCAGTTTATTTAAAGAAAAAAATGTAAATTGGGGAAATTTAGTGTATTCACAGAGTGTAGCATAATATTTGCTAGAAGATGTTTCTAAAGTAACTTAAAGATGTGCAGAATTAGAGAAACAAGTGCAAATATATCTGTAAGTGTCACTGCATTTTCTGATACAAGGTTGTGGTCTGCAAGTGCCTGGCTTGTTGAAAATTCCAGGTGCATCTTTTTATTTCTTTTTATTTTTTATTTTTGGAATGAAAAAAGTAAATGGAGGAAAAAAGACACTAAATTGTATTGTGTGTGACCACAGCTGTGGTGGGTATTTGACCTGAGCAACATTTAGCTTTTGTTCGCAGCATCTTGCAAATAACAACTGAATCGCTCCCACATATCCATGCACATAACTTGTCAATGAAAAAAAATGTGATTTATGTTTCCATAATCAATATGAGGATTTGGGGATTTTAGAGAGAGAGAAAGTTGAAAAGTTATCAGGATCCACCAAAATATTGTAGCCAGCACTAAACACACCAGGCCTTGCCCCCTGCCAGAATATTTTTAAATGAATCCTAACGTGACTTGATAAGTTAGTGACAGACTTGGACTTGGAAGGAAGCCGAAAATTTGAATGACTGGGAGTTTCAGCTAGCAAAAACGTGCAAGTGTGATGCTGAATTCAGAGCAGGCCGTGGCTTGGTGTTACTCACAGTAAGGGGTCTGGTCTCTGAAGCAGAGGCAGGTTACGGTTACTCCCCTCGCTGTGCCAGAAGACCTGGCATTCCAAGAATGAAGGGGTTTTTGCTGTCGTCTCGTTCAGTCTCATTCAGAACAGCGACACAAAGAAGCAGTGTTGTTTTCAGGCATGGGATGATTTTTTTGTTGTTGTTTATGCACTTCATTTAGCTTGTTTTAAAGTCCTGTGGTTCTTCATGTGCCGTGTGTCTAGGTGAATCCACAGTGTCTGTGCATCCCTGGATTTTTTTCGCAGATTCAGGCACCTGGCTTTGTGTTTGCGGTTCCACAGGGATGCTCTTCCGTGCTCATTAATGTAGTGTTTTCACTTTGGGCTTTCATTTGCAGTTTGTAAACAGAGAAGAGGTAACACATCCTTAATTCTTCACTTAAGTGAGGCCTCGTAATGAAAGAGAATGTAAAAGAAAACATGCTATATTGTTGCTATAATATTTAAAACTTGAATGATTTTCTCTCTCAACAGCAACCAAATTCCTCTCTGAAACAGGGCAGTTTTTCAAGGTGGTAACTGAGGCACTTGCTCCTCCACAGATAACCCAGAATAAGCTCTTTCTCTGCATATTCTGTTAGCTCATCACAAACTCTCTCATCTGCCTCATTTTTGTAGGCCATATGATGAAAACAGGATATCACAGGGATTCCTCTGTATGAAGTTGTCTTTTTCATATTTACTTTGATCATGAAATAGAAATTTAATGTTGATTCCTCTCCCTGGAAATACACCGATTTTCCGAATAGCTACATTGAGTTATAATAGATAAGGTGTCGGGTGTATCTTAGGTTGCTGTGCAGGGCTGTGCAGTGTTTTCCCCGTGCATAGTTCGTTAGTGGTTCACCAGGTGTTTCTCTCTGACTGTCCTCGGTGCTTGGGGGAGGTCGTGTTCAGTGGCGTGCTGAGTAACGTTAGCGTGTCCCTGGGTACGTGTGTGTTTGGAGCACGCGGGGTCTGCACAGGGTGGCGTAGGTGCTGCCCGGCGTCACTGGGTTGTTCTAGGGGAAAGCCACGTCCCGTCCCCTGATTCCAGGTTCCCTGCGTTAGCAGCTCTTCCCTCAGCTAGAGGCAGGCGTCGCCGGGATGGACCGGCTTCAGTGGCAGGATGGAGCTGGCTCTCCCTTTTGCCCCTGCACGTGATATGTGGGTGATCCCGTATTTTAGTGTTCCCTCTAGGAACTGTATGGCATAAGCGTTTTCAGGCCCGCCCGTGCGTTACGCGTTCATAGGTGGCAGCCGCCTGCCTTTGCACGACGAAGGACGTGAATAACGAGCACGTAGAGCTGCGGCCGCCTCTGTCGCCTGCCTCGTGCCCTGCACTCACGGCGCGGCGGTGGCTCGCTCCGAAGCCTTGGAGCGCGTCTCCGCGCGGAGCCGGAGCTGCCCGCGGGGCCGTCAGTCTTGTCGCTTCGCGGGGCCGTGGCAGTAGCTGCAGCGGAGGCCTTGCCCACCGCTGGGAAGCAGACACGGCGATTAATGAACCTGAGGCGAACTCATCAAGCCCGTGTTTTCTTGACACGGGGATTGTGTTATATATCACATGTGAGTGCACGGGCCTTCATCTTCCCTTAATGATCTAGCAAGGGGGCTCTTTTAAATGCGGGTGTTTTTCATGCGCTCCTTAGATTTGTTCCGCGGGGGGCGACCATTAAACACATCTGACGGGCATGCAGTTAGCCAGCGTCCTGCTGAGATTAGTAAAATACTATATTTAGTAAGCGCACTACATCAAGGAACTCCAGCATTGCAGGAAACAGTTTGATTCAATGCTTTTTTTTCCTGTTTTTTTTCTTTTTATTTTATGTCTTATTTTTTCATCTGGGACAATTTTTTTTTTTCTTCATCCTGGTCCTGTTTTTTGCATCTAACTTGTCATGGAAGACTCCCTTCATACTCTAGGATATCCCCTAATTTTGTTTTCTTTGTTTTTATTGTAGTCCTGCCGTCTTACAGAAATAAAGTCTGTGGAACTGGAAAACATACTAAGAATGCCATGCGGTACTCTGAATTTCTAGTATGCTACTCAGCTAATCCATTAGTTGTTGGAAAATCTCTATAGATGGTCTGCACTTTTAAGTACTAGAATAATATACTCTGAAAAGTCCTTAAATGCAGTTTGAGAGAATGATGTGCAATTATCAGGTATATTTAAATTATTTTAGCATCAGGCATATTTCTTCCCTGTTATATAGGCATAAGGCAGAATCTGAGCACCAACAGTGTTTTTCTGTAGTTTTCTTTAATTTTCTTTAATTGAAGATCGCATGATTCCCAGTTGGTAAGTCACAGAAGCAGTAATATAAAGATAAATATGGAAAAGAGAATAATCTCACCAGGAAATTAAAGGAACAAAACGCTTGATGAGTCTGTTGCCCAAGTCAAAGCTACTTATTGTAGCATTTGATTTTTGAGTCACGTTCCAGCTCGTTGGCAACTGTAAATCCAGAGCAACCTCTGTGGAATCTCTGAAATTATCCTGTAAATTCAGGGCAAGATTTGGCACTTTCGCTTTAAGGGGTGAATTTAAAGGAATGCCGACCTTTGTTCTAACAGAATAGTCCCGGCTTGTCAATCCAGAAGATTTGTGCCCTGCTGAACATAATGGCATTTTATTACCTAGTTTATTTCTGTCTAGCATTCTAAGACTCCTGCTGATGCTTTGACTCAGAGTAGTTTTCGGTTTGGAAACGTGAACTCCAGTGTCACAGATCACTTCTTTCTTTTAGTAATTCACATTATTTTATTTAAGGTAATAAATGTTCAAGAAAGAAAGTGGTTGGCTAGATTGAATTTGTATTTCAAACTGTGAACATCTAAGCAGCAATGTGTGAAAATACTGGCCTTTATCTTTGCTCGCTTTGGTCTCTCAATAATGTAGAGTTAGCTTGAGTCAAACAGTAGTTCAGTATCTTACAGTTGGGCTTAGCTGTTCTGTGTGAGTATAGCAGCTCTCCCCTTCCTGAGTTGTGAGTTGGTAAAACAGAAGCTCTCCCTTTGCCTGCCTTGATGCAAAAGGATGCATGCTTGAATTCAGGAGTGCCCGCTATGGACCGGGAGACTGCTCGTGTGCTTGAAGTTATGAGTGCTGTTTTGGGGAAAATGTAGTTACAGACTGACTATGGCTCTTGTCTGAAATTGTACAGTGACCCGGTGTTTTAAGCTTGCTTCTTGCAAGAGAAATCCTGGAATATTTTTGCAGTTTATGTGACCATATAGTAAAGCTAGATTCAAGGAGAATGTATTTGCATAACTACAAAAGAAATAGGAAATTTTTTTTTAGTTTTAGAACAGCAGTATTCTAGAAATAGCCTTAACTTCAATTTCTTGTGCAGTTTTATGCAATGCAATTTAACTTTTCCGTTATAAAAAAAAAAAAGAAGATTGAGAATTTTGGCTATGCCATTCCACATGCAGTTGTAACATTGCAAACATTCATTTTATGTCTTTCTTTATGGGGTGCTATAAATGTACTTCAAAATATTTGCATCTCTTCAGTAATGTAAAATATTGCAAACAAGGGCCAAATTTTGACAAAGTTGTAAAATGGATTCAGACCGTCATATACATTTCAGTATACGTATACTATTTAGTAGAAGCCCTGCGTGCATAGTCATGCCATACAACTTTTTTTTATTCCTGCCTGAGGGAATCTCTTAGGAGGGAACATAGTGGCAACTCATGAGAATATCAAGGATAAAAGCCCCCATGTATGATTAAATCCATGGCATGCGCTTATAGAAAAAAAAAAATCATCCAGAATTTACTTCATTATTTTGATGCCTGGGATGCCCTTTGCATTTCATCGTCAGAGGTTTTGTGCTGTGTCTCTGCAGAACAATGGAGCCTGTGTTTGGGATTCCCGAGCTAGTTATGAATGATTTATCTCGGATCCTACGGGTGTGCAGTTACCCAGGAGAAGAGCTCGCGGTGCTCTGCGCTTGCCTCCAGTAAATGAGCAGACTCAGAGTTGTTGCCAGGGCCGTGCTGTGGCACTGCTTGGTGCGGTGTAGACCCACCCTTGAAGAGAATTCCATGTCAGTCGCTCAGCCCGAGGCTGGATCCCTCAGTTACGCTCAGAAACTTGCACCAACCTTTCTAGCCATCAGTACGCCAACCTGGGCATTATTTTCCAACCAAATCCTGATGCTGTTCTTTAAAGCCTCCTATACGTTATCCAAATAAAACATTCTGGATTTTAATGAGAGAAATTTCATTGCTGCTTAATCCTGAAAGGGCACTAAGCTAATTTATGAATGTGCCTTAATTACAAAAAAATTAAAGCCTGAAAGTTAGGCACTGCACTTGTCTAGTAATTGCTTTCATAACCCTTTTATTTTTTCCCCTAATATATGGAAAGGGAAAATGCCCAATTGTGGTTAGGCTCAAGGAATTAATCATGGGTTATAGTCCCAGTGCTGCCATTCACTGCTGCCAATTTTGAGTGAATTTAGGCAACTCATTTAACTTCAGTCCACAAGTTGCCCTTACCTGCCTAACAGAGCTATTGTGAAGATGAGCAGTAGTTAAGCACTCCCAATCTTAAGCTATAGGCACTTAGTAACTTTAAAAAGCAAAGTATTATTGTAGTTATTAATCTTAATAGTCTTAATAATGACTGCACTCTTGGAGCAGTTGGCCAGCCTTCAGTTGCCACTCCTTGATCATAGAGACTGAGTAAAGCATTTGCTCTGCCCTCATGGCTCTTGCTTTAGATGATACCCTTAAATGAGTTTTATAGATATTCAGGTTCCTCTCATTCTTAGTCATGCTAGTATGGGCATATAAACTGAAACATTTACAGCATACTTCGGGATGAAAATCCAGAAGCATCTGCTGCTATTCAGACTATTCCATAGCTGTTAGACTACTACTATTTTTTCCAAAGAGTCTATTTTGGGCATTCTGCATGGTTGACAGAAAAGAGCCTTTAGATCATAGATCGTATATGAAGAAGAAAGAGAATTAAAATAGAGAGAGCTTGAGAATGTAGCAGCTGGACTGATTAGTAACAACACAGATTTATTGGGATATCACACATACACATGCCCAGAATGTGCAGAGGAAATCAGGGTGTTTCTGTTGACTGTACAGAGATCCGTAGCCTGGAGAGATTTGATGAAGGGACAAACTTTCATTTTGTTTCCTATTCAAAGTCTAGTAGTTTGTTTTTGTATCACTGTTTTATATCATTGACATAGAAAATGTTTATTTTGGTTAAACTGAAGAGCTCCAACATGCTATGAGATGACTAGAGAACTAGTGTCCTAAGGAACTATTAAGCAGTGGTCTGTATACAGCAAGATGAGGGCACAACTGCATCAAAAACCAGCTTGAGCAGCTTGAACCTGGAAAGACTAATGTTTAGACTTGCAGATTTATTGGGTTCTCATCTTGGAACTACTGAGGAGTCACAGGTTGAACCCCCCGCTGCTGCAGGGTATCACGCCATGCCGCACCTGGTGGGACCTTCCTTCTTGGATCTCCTGTTCTGGGGGCCTGTAGCCCAGGGGACAGGAGGGAACTGACTGCACCCTCCGTGCCCCGGCCCCCCAGCCTGCAACACGTGGCCAGCCCCACGGCTCCGTCGCCCCATCCTCCACGCATGGGGCGTCTCGCGGGCCTCGCGCTGGGCAGCAGCGGCTCCCCGAGGTCTTCCTCAGGTGGTCCCTGACGCTTAAAGAACTCGAGTTGATATTTGTGAGCCAGATTTCCTACCTTCGTACCTCTTTCGATTAATCAAACCGTTGTGTATGTGAAGGGGCCTCGTGTGGTTTCTGAGTGAGTAGTATGGCTTTTCTGGCAGGGAGCCACGGGCAATTTAGTAGGCACCTATTGCGAGGCTTGGGAGAGGAAGAAAGGAGGGACTGGACAGCGTTAGGAAGGGCTGAATTATATCAGGGCTTCTATCACAGGAAAAGGAGAACCCTGTGTGTTCTGTATGTGGTGCTTTTGGCCACAGCTGGCCTGTCTTTATGTGCTGTCTCTTGGTGAAGTTAGTTCTGCCGTGTACCAGGGACTTGCTTTTCCTCTCACTCGCTGAGTTTTGCACTGGTTTTGCTTCAGGTGGATTGTTCCCAGTCTGCACCGAGGGCAGATTTAGGCAAAACTGGTGTAATACGTGTGGTGTACACTGAAGTATCATAGGCATCTCTATATTGCTTTCACAGGAATGAGTCTAATACAGCTCCTAGTTCTCTTCAGAAGAACATTGTGCTTAATTTTGTAGCCTGAATGAAAAGATGAGGCTTTATGATACCGCGTTCCCTATGCAGTTGTAAATAAATATTAACATAAAAGGTCTGTCTCCAGCAGAGCTGATCTCCCTTTCCATTTCTGACAGGGGTCACACAGCCAATGTAAATTACCCCTATAAACTGAATTCCACCTCTGCTGTGGAACAAAGTGCTTGATCTGCCCGCCTTGCAGCCAGGAGCTGCGTCGCGGATTGCAGCATTTCGGCCGTTCAGCATGAGTGGCAGCCTGTTCCTAATAATGAAACACTGGCAACGTTTAAATTACTTTTGTCCCAGCAATCTAAAATCTGTCCTTTCTTTAGGGGATTTAAGAACTGTAGTAAGGTGACTACAAGGCAAGAAGAGCAATTTCAGCAGAAGCAGTGTCTTCCTCTGCATGTCATGCAAGAGTCAGGTTTAGGATGCACATCTAGACGTTAGTAAGGAGTGAATTACCCTTAGAGAAGGATAGCCTAGACCTGAACATCTCAAGAAGAATGTTCTCCACGCTATATGTCATTTTGATTTAATTACAGAATCAAGTTCAAATACACGACCTTACATAGCAGTATCGCAAATGTTAGTCGATTTCACTAAAAAGGCATTGCAATTGAAAAATTAAAACTATTATTGCCAAGTTTTTGGAGGTATGGTGATTTTTGTGGATGTTCTGTAATTAAGCTACAAATTGTTATTTAGATGACCTCTAGGTTGGAAACTCTACCTTGAAACTGATTCTTAGAGCTGTATAAATATAATGCCTTGAATTCAGCCCCAAAGGCCACAGGCACTGAAGAACATAGCACTTAAAAACTGTTTGACAAACACATCGCAGAAAGCTTGCCCCCAGCTCAGTATGTGTCTGCCTAGAATATTTAACACACTCCTTGTTTTATATTAAAGATGAATTCAATGTAAATGCACAGAATTCTTCTTACAAACTTGTTGAAAAGGGACAGAGTATTTTGGCATGACTCCCTTGTGCAAACCTGGTGTTTAGCAGATTACGTATGTTATTCTGTTATAGGTACACTACAGTGATAGACAAAATGGCAAAGAGTGTATGACCTGTTTGACACTGTCTCCTGTGCAGATGACTTTCCAAGGTATCGGAAGCTCCATTGAAGCCAGCCATGACCAGGTATAATACCTTCACCCACACTCCTCTAATTTTATTAATATCTAGTAAGGCCAGAATGTCAGCATTGGCACGTTTCAAATTTAGACACATCTCTGCTTTTCATATGGCATGTGCTTATCACTGGGATTTGCCTATGTTACCATAATGGGATTAGAGCTAAGGAATGACCTGGAAATAAAACAAAACGCTCTATGTGGCCATTTTCCAGATTTTTAAGGTATATTAGGAAAGCCCAAAGCGCCTGCTTTGGTTTTAGAGTCAGGCTGCTGTGAAGGTTTTGTTTAATGTAATGCATGCATCAGGTTTTGTCTATCCACATTTTACTGGAAGATTGTGGGTACATGGAAAACAAGTGAGACAAAGCCATCGTCTGTCACAAGAATCTGGTGTTTGAGAGGGGAAGGGATTGTTAGTCAGACTGTGCAAAACTCTCTTTGTTTGGCTGTTCTTAAAATGTTTAATTGAAGCTTCTGCCGGACAGGCCAGGAGAAGAAAATCTTTTTATTAATCGCTTAATACCCAGCTGTTTCAGGTGGGAAATGAGGGGAACTTCCATGCTGGTCTTCTTGTCCTTCAACAGTCTTACGTATAAAATAGATATTCAAAAAAGATTTCAAAGGAAAAAAAGGGCGGGGGGGGGAAACAAATAGAAGAAAATTTTAAGAGAGTCCTTGCGTCTTTCAGATCTTTAGTAGATTGGGAAAAACACCATTTCTGTTTCTCCTTGCAGTCCCTCTTTAAATTGGCTGTGCTAACATCTAGCATACATTTTTTTCAGATTATATGTAAAATTCTCTAGGGAAAAAAGGAAAAGTTATTTTAAGAATTATCAGAATTAGTTACTTCGGGGGAAAAGTTCATATGCTCTTAGCCGTATTTTAGATGGTGTTTTTTTTATTAGACCGTTTTAAGAAGTTAGTTGTTAACATAAACTAAACTCATCAGTTATTTACATGGTAACTTGAGGATACTTCCTGTCCATAAGTGTTTGGTACTTTACACTAATGGAGAGCTGTGGTAAGTCAGACCAATTCGACAGCCGTATTTCATTCAGTTCTCATCTCATCCAGCAACTGGTTTATACTGTTCTAAACTCTGTCAATTTTTCTTTCAGTAAGAATCTCCTTTTAAAATGCAGTTGTATCTCAAATACAATATTTAGACATTTCAACAAATTGAAGGTGGTCTCTGTCAATTTGGTAACAGCTACATTCTAGGCTAGCTGCCAGGTTGGCCTTTGTCTGAGCATTTATTTAGGCTAGAGTATGATATGTAAACAGAAAAAGACTATGTAAGCAAAAAGCAAGTTTAATCCATCTGAATAATTATATACTTAAAATTACTAAATGAGAAAACGTTATTGAGCCTGCAAAGTCAAGCACCTTGAGCTAGGAAATGCTGGATTATGTGCAGCAGTAGTTCCCCCATGCACTCATTCCCCAGTGCTGCAAATAGGCCACACTGAGAGAAAAAAAAGTACAGAAAATCACGTAGCTAAAGATTACAGCACTGCATGTCCCCAAATAGAAAGACATTAATTAACTTGTTTGAGCCATTGTGAAGCTGGAATTACCTAAGCTTGCTTCAATTTGCAGTGTGAAGAATGTTCCTTCGTCATTTTTCTTAGATATGTAATTTTCCACGGGGTTGTTGAAATTAAGAAGTTTATCTGTACGTGATTTGGTGGTTGTTGAATCGCTGAACCCTCATCACTTGTGCCTAGATTTCTTCTGAGCTTTGAGCAGACAAAAATGATCATCTAAAAGTCAAGTGGCAACTGGTGGGTCACAGATAGATCCAAGTGCTGGTCAGGAGTCACAGTTAGTCCCTTCCCAAATATCAAAAGAGTTGCCCCTTTCTGGGGAGGACAGATACTCTTTGCTGCTTGTGTTTGGTGGGGAGGATGGCAGCACTGGAATAAAGTCTTATTTCTCATTATCTAAACGGAGGAAAGTGCATCAACCAGAACAAAATAAAGCAAACAAAAGGTATGTCAGGTGTTTGCAAGGCATAGGAATTAACTAGCAACAAAATTAGGGCTCTTAATGGACTGACTAGAAAATGCTTGCCCTTCCCATTCCTTCCTTGATTTGGTGTGGGTTTTGTTTGTTTTTCTACCATTTCTCTCACAGCAGGTTTATTTAATACTTTCTTTATAAATAGGGTAAAATGGAGTGCTATTTATAAGTTTCAAATGAAATAATTGCAAGCTGACATATACAGTAAAACCTAAATTCTGCAAACTCTTCTTTAACTAATGTTTTCTGCTACTTTATATCATCTCTTTTATGTTGTATAATAATTAGACGAACCAACTGCCTAAAAGCCCACGATCTCAATGGTGGCATGTTGTTTTGAATCAGAGTGGCCATAGGATCTGTCTTCTCTGCTTGTGAAGAGCATTTTTCTCATTTTCATTCTAAAATATAGCCCCTATAAATTCTGACATAATTTCATACAAAGCTGTCTGAACGAGAATCTGGAACGGTTTCTCAGTAGGAAAGTGGTGGAATCTTTTGTATGAGTGCACCTAATAAACCCACTGTGTACTAGAATTGTCAGGATATTGTGGCAAGCGGATCATAGTTGGCCAGATATTTTTTTTTTCTGTCTATCTTGTTCTGCTTTTTATATTTGCTCTGTAGAAACCACTTGGTGATAAATTTGAGTGGTATCTTGTACATATGGCTATTCATAGTTAGCTTTTTCTTGGAAAAAAAGAAAATATTCCCAGTCGCATTTCCAGCACCATAGTGTACTTGTTCAAATGGTCTTGCCTTTTATAATACAGGATTTTTTTTTTTGTCCAATACTTGATACACTTCATAATTTCCGAGTAAAATTCCTATTCCTATTTGATATTGGTACTAATCAGTGTGCATTTCAGATACCTGATTGCTAAGACGTATGCCTTTGGTCATGAAGCAGTGTCATGGAGGCTGTTCTCGGACTGTACTTTATTCCCAAGTGTAACTTTTATTCTCTTTTTATTACAAACAATAAAAAGGGGAAACGTTTCTGTAATATCACTGCCATCTAACCTGCCACATGTTCTGCTGGGTTTTACATTCAGATATACCAATTTTGGTAGTAGAAATGCAAAGATTTTTAATTCTTTTTTTCTTAAAATACTCTTCTGCATTATCTGCCCTGTTTCCCAGTTCCAAATAGCATCCTTATGAACTTTCCTTCTTTCCCCTAAATGACCACTGCTTTCTTTTTCCTTTTCTGTGCAACTCTCACACACTTCTGTGTCTCAAAAAAACCAATGTTGAATACACCATCTACATTTGCTTGTGCATTTTGGGAACTTGCAGTGTTGCTGTCTTTTGTAATTTTATAATTACGGGTATTCTTCTGAGTGCTTCAGATCTGAGTCTACAGGACTGCAGAACTTCAGTGACTTCAGGGGGATAAATTTGCCTACACTTCTCCTAGCTGTGAAAAAACCCGAAAGAATCTCTTGGGCACTTTATTATGGTTTGCAGGGCAGAAGGCAAAGTGTAAAACATCATTTTAAAACAAGATCATTTTAGGTCAGTCCTGGTAAAGCGAAAGGAGGAGAGATAAAGCCCATCTTCAGATTTTTGATGTATAAGACTCTCTCTGTACAATTTTAAGCCAAAAGAACTTGATATTCTTTGAGGGTTGATCAGTTCTTTTAGCTCAAAGACCAGTGATATTCTTAAAATCTGATTACTTTAATACTTTGTAATAATTTTGAAAATTTTTTTTAATAAATTAGTTTGAATATGTTCTCTTTTTTTGGAGCTGGCATTACTGTCAGTTAATTTATTACTGACTTCTACTGTTTAGTGCACCCAGTAGCTCTGATAATGTGTTTCTGAAGTGATGAAAATGAATATTTTGTGCTCAGCTTGTATCTTGAGACCATGCTCACTTGATCCCATGTCACAATGTGTAAAGTAGAATGCTTTTATTTTCTAGGACAGGTTGCAAATTGTAATGGTTCCTTTATTGTGTAATGTTATATATAATCTACCACTATTGTCAGTTTTATTTTCAAGTGTAAAAATAGCTGCAAAGAGAATAAGCAAGGGTGGGTGGAAATTGTAGAGATGGGAGTATTAGTTATAAGATAGTTGTGATAAGAGTACAGCAGAGAGGAGGCTGCCCTGAAAGTAAGGTGCCATCATCAACAGTTTCAGGAATTGCTGATGGAAAATCAGCTTGTGGAGAGAGAAGCAGCGATAGCAAACAGCCTGGAATATGCTGTGTAAGAGACCACCACTGTCTGACTGCAACCTGGTGTTACTGGGCAGGAATGAGGGTGACACCCTGGGGTGAACAGCTCTTCATGTTGCTTGAATGCAGCAAAGTCCTCAAGGGCTGAGAGACTCAGGAGGTGGGTGAACGGGCTCGAGGGATGGGCCCATGGAAAATCAAGACTCAACACAAGGTCTAAAATGATCTTTGTCTTGAGAAAACAGAAGGCACGTGCTGGAGAGGTGGAGTTCGTATGGTATGAGGACAGTCTGTGGAGCACCCTTGGAGAAGTGTCTTCTCCTAGGGAGTGTATGTCAGCCGGGCTCCGTGATGTGTATGTGGTGAGGCTGGGCGTCAGGACGCGTGGTTTCCATCTGCAGTGCTACTTCTCCCTTCTCCCCGGATGGTACTGCTAGTTTTGCTGTTGTGGCTCTGGGCAATGCCTTCTTGCTTGTGCGGGACCAGGAATCCCAAACTGGAAAAAATCCAAGCAAACAGAAACCAAACAAACGAGGCTGTGGGTGAGTATGGAGAGGAGAGTGTGTGCACTGCTGTTACCAGAGATGAATGACTTTGGGATGTTAGTTAAGATACCTTTTCTCATCAGGTAAAACATTTTTCCTGGACATAAAATAAACTGATGTGGCTGCTTAAAATGAGTTTTGTTCTGAAGTAAATTAAATATTTTCAAAATGATCAGATTTACTTCATGGTAGATGATGGTAGCATGGACATAGTCAAAGAGCAAGTTATTGGGATTTTCTGGTATTCGGTCCTTCCCCTGGCAGCTCAGTTCTGCTTCACTCTCCTCTGTTCAGCTCTCAGTTCTTTGGGATGGTTTCTGTAATAAAGGATAAAAGCCTAGTCTGACCCAGTAAAAACCTCGTAGACAGTTTTCCAAACCTCAGTGATTCCTTCCCGGCCCCTTGGGAGTCAGGACTCCAACCTGTCCTTGTAAAAGTGTCTCATGCAGCTGAGGCTCCTTCTGCCTGCACTGTCGGGGGGGCTGCTGCCTTTTCCCTGGGGACTCCATAGCCCTCTGCGTGGCTCAGCTGTAGCTGTGGTTGAGCACTCAACGCTCGGAAGGAGACAGCTCACTGTGAAAGAAGTAGAAACTGCTTCTGATTTATAGCACCAAAATTCCCTCTTTTTTGGTTCGTATCTGGAAAGTTGCCCCTTTTACGCTGGCATTCCCATCAGGAGTCGTCCCATCATGTTTTAGTTATGCTCCCTAGGTTGCTGCCTGCTCCTCAGTGCTTGCTTGTCTGCTGTGTGTGGAAGCTTTAGGACATTCTCTCCTTTTTCTTCAGCTGCTGTTTCCCATTAACTCAACTGGGATGTACGTGACAGAGCATTTGCTTTTTTTCCCTCGCAACTGCCTGAGCTTGCCTTGATGAGCCTCACATCAAACGCTTGTATTTGTCCAGAATGTGTAATCTTTCATTTTCAAGAAATAAGTTACCAATTAAGGGCCAAATGGGAACAGAATGTAAACTGAAGCACTGCTGTCTTCCAGGCAGGCTCCTTCGGTGCTCTCCTTCAGAGCTTTGTAACAGGACTGCCTCTTGCTGAAGATGCAGAATAAGATTTCCCAGAGCTCCATGTACATATCTTTGTTTACACTGTAATGTGAACGGGGTATGAAATGCTACTGTTGCAGCCTGATGGTATCTTACGTGCTTGGTGTGTAAATGATAGCAAAACAAAGCTTTGCCAATGTTTTGGGTACTGTTTCCTCCTCTGTTGAGGGAAATAGAAAATAGACCATCCCTATGACAACCGTAGGTGAGGTTTCACAGGAGCAGCGAGGCTGCTCCTGCCCCGTGGCAGCATCCCCAGGCCTCGCTGTGGGCTCTTCTGCCTCCTAAACCACCGAGCAGGCAGAGCAAACTCCAGCCTTTAGGTGGGTTAGGGAGTTGAGGGTTAGGTGAGTGCCAGAGCTGAAGGAAGGGAGCAAGCAGGAGAGCAGGACCACACTGCCCAAGGAAGGCAACGGGCTGCCATCCCCTTCCACACCAGCAATCCATTAGATCAACTTAGCCATCTTGTAAAGCCTCACCTGAGGAGAAGGAGACAAACACATCAAATAGAAGTGAATTTTCCTGTACAAATTTTTGCCTGGGTTATCACCTTTAAAGCAGTTCTCTGTGCAATAGTAGGATCGGGCGTAAGGAAGGGAGCAGGAACACACATGGAAGGAGGAAGAGCGGAATTGTTGATGCCTTGACCTAGATAAGTTCAGCTTTCTTGAAACTGCACCCTTAATAGTTGCTTGTGTGATCCATTAAAATACTTTCGCAGGCTTGCAGTGCAGTGCAGTGCAGCATGTGGAAATGAAAAGAAAGGCATAAACAACATGCAGTGTGCCAACCTGCCACTGGCCGCTGCTTGTGTTCTGTTTCTGGTTTGGTTAGTTTTACTGCTACTTGATGCTCATCTGGCCGATAGTGAAATGAAAAATCTGTAATTTTCTTGTTGCTGCTGTTGCTGTTTGGGAAGGCCAGAAGCCTAAAAGTGACTCGTATTGGAGAAGTTTGGAACAGCTACACGTCTCAGTCTCTTTTCCATTTTGTCACATTGCAGCAGGAAATTCAGCCCATTTGCAGTATCAGCAAATCCCAAGAGTTTTGTTTGTTTGTTTGTTTATTTGCTGTTTTTCTGCAGCAGCATCGACCAGACATCAGGGCCAGGCTCTTCCCTGGCTTAGCAGTTAAAAACAGATAGATGGACATCCACCGGACAGAAGGTGGTAACAAATGTGTAATGGAAAGTGAAGTGAAAGGAGCCCCCTCCCCAGTAGCTAGTCTTGACCCTTGACACCAGCACGTTCATTTTAATAGCTATGTTCATTTTGATAGCTAGGGTTGCTAAAGTTACTAGAACCTTGGGAATTAAAACAGTCAGAACTCAGGTTTTAGAATGATATCAGCAATACAAATGCTCCCTTTCGTTGCCCACCCTCTACTTACCAAAGTTATTCGTGCCATTTTCCACACTCTAATCAAAGTAATGCCATGTCTGCTTGTTGATTTGTGTTTAGTCACATCCTTCAGCAAAGTTGCTTAACATGCTAATTATATAATTGGCATTTCAACATACATCACATTTCCTTAGCTGTTCTAGCAGACAAAATAATGATTTACACATGCTGCATCTGCAGAATTGTCTTTTTGAGAAAATAGTGTTTGTCACCTAGCTTTCTCACTTTTTGAAAGCAGTATGAAATGGCTGGCATTCTACATTCCCCAGTACAAGTTTCGTAGATTTTTGTTTGCATAATCGTCATACAACTAGATCTATATAGTGCAAGTAAAACCAAAATTTGACATCCTAGCCCCCTTCCTTTCAAAGAATCCAGGTTCTCATACTGAATCTTTTCACAATACACTTAAAGGGAAAAAGAGGTACCCAGGTTTTAGAAATAATTGTAAGGGGATAGCTAAGTTTATATGCTGGGATGTACAGTGGCATATAGTAAAAATGACCATTCCCCTCTCTCACCACTTTATCCTTTCACTGGAATTTGTTTGATCAAATTGCTACGTTTTCCCCTTGAGTATTTGCTCTGAGTATAAAACTGCTTTTCCTTTCTTTCAAGGAGAAATCTGCACTATATAACCAGCCCTGGTGTTTAACTAGAATAAACACTTCTGAAAATTTAGTGTTAGAGAGCACCATATTGTAAGCTCTTGTCATCTCTTGTGTCTAGATAACTTAGGTTGTTACTCACCTATATGCAGTTTGGACCCTGTTTTTAGCACTGAAATACCTTTTTTTCAGTCTGTTGGAGGTGAGATTACCAGAAGAGCACTTACTTCAATGTGATCTTGTAAGGTAATGCAAAGAGCGTCAAAACAAGCATGTAGGCATTCTCAATGAAACATGTGTCAAGTTCTTGTCCCATTTAAAGTTCAGTTCTGAATTTAAGGTACTTGGTGAGCTGCACTACTTAGAGCACAGTGTGTATGTTAGAGAGCTGGATCTCTGCTGAGTGGAAGGAAGTTGTGGAATTATGTTTAGGAGCAAAAGATTAAAATCAGTTCCTACCTATGTTGCAATGCCTTGTATTCTTCCTTAAACTGCTTTTGTGTTCCTGAACAAAAATACCTAATGAAGAGAGAACTGGAGGTCTGCTCCAGCTTGCTTACTGATAGTTTGCCATTAGAAAAGAAGGAGTCACCAGCTATTTTTTTCTTGAAAGCGTCAAATGTACAATATTCTCATTTAGTGCAGGACTTCCTACATGCCCAGGGTCTCCATGTGTGCTTGCGTTCTCCATCCTGTAGCACTTAAAGACCATGTATACCATCTGTGCTACAATAATAGTCCTTCATACTGTGTGCATCTATATCAGAGGACCTTTTACATATGCTAAATATAAGATTATTTCCAAGTTATATTACCCCCTGAATGGTCTAGGACTTGCGACAATAAACATTAAAAAGGAGGTATCAAGCTCAACTCAAATAATGAACTCTTGAGTTCAACTTTAAATTATATATGAATTTCCTTATATTTATTCTTTCTCTTTCCCATCATTAAAGAGATTGTGAGACCTAGTTTTCCACAGATCCTTTGGGCTGTACAAATAATTGATTTTACAGTCCAAAATCTCTCTCATCCTTCATCCTCTCAAAAAAAAGTTCAAGTTAGTCCAAAATAAAGAAAAAAAATAGCTCTAGCCAAAAAAAATTATTAATTTTGTACTTGGGTATTTGTAGTGAAGCTAGGAAAATGGCTGAGATTCTCGTAACTGGTGGGAAAGATGATGCATCAGCCTAGCTGCTAGCTCAGTGTGAGGGTGCTCGTGCAAGATGCAGAACGTGTGAAGTTTATTCTATCCCTGCCATGAACAGGAATATTCTACAAGAAGTCTCATTCTACAGGGCAAAATGGTCACTGGGACAGAAGTTGATGCCCCCAGTCTTCACTTCCCTTGACTCTCTGGATATTTAAACAGACTGTGCCAAGCAGATCTGCATAAACAAAAGAATTTAAGGGATTACCATATTGGGCTGTCCCACAACATGATGGCTAAGGCTGTCCTCTGAAAGATGAGAAAGAAAGGGTCAGATCCCATGTGGATCAAGGGATCCTGAAGCTATGATTTTCCACAGTTATCATCCTAGCTATGGGTTATCACGCAGTGTTGAAACCAATTATCATTTGAATCTTGCCTTTTGGTTTTAACCACAGATGGCAAAAGCTAAGCAACTCCTAACAGATAATTTCAAAGCTTTTTCAGTTAGTGTAGCATTTGCAGTTGATATTGTCAGAAGTTTGAGAACAGATGTCCCCGGACTGCTTTTTCTGCTGTTTTTTGTTTGTTGTTTGTTTAAGGAAGCAGATGCTTGCCTTGCTCGGCAAGGGAACCTGCCTGCCTGCCGCCAGTGCATGCCCAGCTGGTGGCGGCATTGATCAAACCTCCCCACCACGAGCTAGTGGCCACTGAAAGCTGCCACATGTGTCCCCGGCAGGGACTACCAGGGCGGGCCACCAAGGCAAGTGAAGGTAGTGAGACCTCTTCAGATGATAGAATTGCTTTCTTGCCCAACAAGGGAAGTGTCCTTCTCCCGAGAATGCCTCACAACACAACCTGCAGACCAAATGAAGCTTCACTCCCTCAAAATGCAGCTCTTCAGCTGTCTATAAAAGAGCATTGCATTTGCTTCCGTGTTTTCTAAAACTTCGTTGTACTGTATGGATTCATAACAAAGATCTTGGCACACACTCATAGATCTACTATTGCAGGATCTGTGAGATGGGCAGCTTGGTAAAGTAGGACACGTACTGAAGGCTGCATTCTCAGTGTGATGACAACATTGGAACTCCAAGAAGTACCAATCCTTATAGCATTCATGCTCCAAAAACTTACATATCAAGCATGCCAATTGTTGGTACTGTGTACAGGGCCTGTCTCAGTATTTTAAAGGGTTTGACTGGTTTGTGAGAGTATAAAAAAGCCTGTACAGCCATTACTTCAGAATGTTGGGCTGCTCAACAAGTGAATCCTCTTTCAGTCTGCTCCCTAAATATTTCCTACTTTAACATTGTTTAAAATAATTGGGGTAATATTTTTTAGCACAGCATGCTGCATGAAATTGTGAATTGTGGAGATTTCTGTGTTGTCATACTTGCTTCAATGCCCCATTGTCATGTGAATGGGTGCAGTACTGCACTGTCATTCATTTAGTCAGGCAACTGGAGCTCCATGAAGCTTTGTTCATGTGAGGGGGCTTCACAGGGGGCCACAGTTCGTCAAGGCAGATAGTACGGAAGCTCTGGGGCTTCATATTGGAGTGTGGCAGAAAACAGGATCATTCTTTGAAAAAGTATTTACAAAAATAAACAGGGATCAGTGTGGAGGAGAACATTTTTCAGTCGTCATGTGTATGTGCGTGCTTGTCGTGATAGGAAAACAGTAGGAATTCGAAAGGAGTATTTGGTATAGTCACCTAACCTGCAGAATGATTAAGGAAGAAGAAACAAGTTTGAAACGGAGGTAAAAAATGAGGAGACATCAGATGCTGTTGTGACCAAGGATGCTTAAAGTCCTATTTAGCTCTACAGAACCAAAATATTAGTGTAGAAGTCTGCCGCTGTGGAAGCTGTTTCACGAGTTAGACATGTCAAAGTACTCTGAGAGAATTTGCCAAACTTGAGAGCTTTTTTGGGCATAAGTTAGATGAACTGAATCTTGGGACGTTTTTCTTAACTAACACTTGAAATGAGTTTGGTTAAATAGCCATCCTCATGCAGTTCTATGTTCTTAGTTCAGACATCATTTCAAATGGTCGCCTGCTTCCTTCAGCAAATGCTCAACTGCTAGTTTTCTGATCTCTTTAAAAAAATGAGGAGAGTTTGCACAATAAATGTTCATTTTTTTATTCACAAATTAATTATTTTGAAATATCTTACAGATTACATCAGTTTCTTACTCACATTCATGTTGCAAGATGGTGACTATTGTAAATTGCTAGTGATGCGTTAAATTAGTTGTTTACATTATAAAATCTAAACATATTAGAATCTTTTGTGTTTGTCTTCAAAGATTCCTATTCTAATAAAGCTTTCTGAAACAAGTAAGGTTGTCTTTTTTGTTTAGTTAATGCATCAGTGGAGAACCTAAAGATTTGTAGCCTCTAGCCATCCCTGTCTGTGTTTAGTAGAGTGTAAGGAAATTGTGTTGGGGACAATATGTGTTTTCCTTTGAAATAGAAAGCTATACCTTTAAATGAGGCATTTCACATTTAGAAAAGGTAACACCTGAGCTGAATGTAGATAGGAAGAGTCTAAATTGATCCTCTTTTTTTTTGCAGAGATTCTGTTTTGCTGAGATTTTTAACTAAAATAGAGCAGTATGTACAGTGTACTGAAAAATGAAATTTTGACTTCGTCCTTAATATTTTTGATGAAGCTCTCCAGGTCAAATAGAGTCTGAGGATCAGTGTTACAAGATCAACATTGAGTAATGAATTTTTTTTATTTGTGATGTTAAAGAAACACTTCAATTTGGACTCTTGCATTTATTCTTTAGCAAATGTGTTTAACTGGGGCATACTGAAATGTGAGGAAGGAAACAAAAGCTTGCCAGCTTAATAAGGCTGAAGGTGCTGAGAAAAAGTAACTTTTGGTGTTGAAGGAAGAGCTTGAATATATTTTCAGTAGCGAAGGAGCCATGGCACTTCTTGAAGACACAACTGAGCAGTGTGGTGATGACAGTCTCCACACCTTCTCAACAGATGGTTTTTAAGTATGGTATGTCTTAGTTCTTCAACTAGAGAAATACTGTATTTGATATATTTGTTAGGTTATATTGCATTTACCTTATAAATCTGGCTTTTGACTTATTGAGATATACATCTGCCTACCTTAACGATGGCAAGTCATGAAAAAGAGCAGTATTTTATTCACCTATCAAAAAAAAAAGCACTAGATTTAAGTCTTTGTCAAAATACAATTGCCACAGTTTTATTTCATATTAAAGAATATCACTGAAAGGAAGAGGAGCAAGCTAAGTGCTAACTTCAGAAACAGATTGTTTGCTGCTTACAAGATAAGCCTTTTAGAAAAATAAGCCAAAAGTGCTTCGTATCTAAGTAAACTGTGGAACATACAGCAGTGTAACAAGCACCGAGTTATAGTAAGACTCGGCAAATCTGTCAAGCAGTGGATGGAAGAGAACAGTACTGACCAGCTAGAAAAAGAGCAAATATAGAATTTGATGATATTATGACATATCTCAAGGCACATCTTGTTTTCGATCATGACTCAACAGTGAGAAAAGTGGTAAGGAATAAACTTACTATTTCCAGTAAGCCCACAGTTTTAAATTAAAACCAAAGTGATTTTCTACTGAAGTCTGCTGTGGTTAAATAGGAAAAAAGCATTGCATTTTATAGTAAAGTGTAAGGTTGAAAGAAGTGCATAAAAACACGTTCCTCTTTGCTTCAAAGATTTTTTTTTTAAGGAAGAAAGCATGAGCAGGCAACAAAACAGATGTAAGAGCCTGCCAAAAGTTGTTTCAAGAGTTAGCACTTCTTAAGGTATTTACACAAGATGAGTTCCATCGGCAGCATAATGGACAACGCCGTATGTAAGAGGGTGGTAACACTCATAACTATCTGGGTAGTTGTAACAAAGTAAAGTTTAGCTGCGAAACATCAAAAATAATAGGGGTTTTAATACAAAATGCAAATTAAAAGTTGGAGAGAAAGCTTTCTCTCATTCTGGGTGTCTGATCTGAGATACCTTAAATCATGATATTTAGAAGGAGCAAGGACCTCTGCTTTTTAAAGACTGTTTGCTCTGTCTTTTGCAGGAGCTTTCCCTGTACAGTTTATAGTGATGCCAGAACACTGCTAGTTCATTAAGAAAATCTTACCAAGTTTCCTGATACCAGGACATTTGGGTGCTTATGTATCTGTACATATGAACTGACCCATTAAATTACCTGAGCTTGGTCTGCACAAGCAGTCAAATACAGTCTGAACTGCAGGTTCTACTGATATGGGTGGAGAGTGATGTGATGTAGGATACCAGACATGTACAAGCCACATTGTTTGTGTTTAGCACCAGCTCTTATGTAAGCTAAGGTTTTAATTAAGAGTGTCACACAGAGAATAAAACATGATATTCCAAGAAGTACGAAAAACTGAAGTTTGCATTCATGTCAAATATTTCAATAACAGAATTAATGGTTTTTGGTTTGTACTTCTGTACTTTTGTTCTTTCTGTCTTGTTTTACAAGTCACTGTAGAGAGCATTGGTGAGCCCAGTGCCTTCTGTTAGACGAGGGTTAAAGGAAAAAATCTTGTTTGTGATTTTAGAAAAAAAAAGATGGAAGTACAGAAAAAGAGAGGCTCATTGTTGGAATCAAAGTAATTCACAGTCCTTGTCCTGGAAACTGATGAATGCCCTGGGTTATATTTTTAGGAAGCAAAGAGTCTCGTAGTTCTTTTTTTGGTGATGCCTCTTACTTCCAACCTAGACTTCCCTTTGCAAATCTTGATCTAGACAGAAATCGTTTCACTATTGAAGGAGTAGCTGGCAGCCCAGAACATTGGAGCCAGTTATTTGGTTGACGGATTGCACAAGAGCAGATTTTTGGCAGTGGTGGTCTCTATCAGGTGGGAGAGGTTTTCGGTGTGTATGGTACATATACTCAAACGAGGTAACAGTTTCCTGTTACTTGACAATATTTTGACTGGGTGCCTTACGTTATTGTTTGATGTTGTAGCCATTCCATGACTTCTGTTAGTGTAGGTTGGTCCATTTTTTAATTTGTCTTCTGTGGAATAAATGAGTGACATCAGGATGAGATGGAACTTGTGTAGATCACCTGTTGAAGGCTCTGTTTCTACAACAATAATGTGTCAACATTGGGGGGTTGCTCTGAAATAACTTTCTAAAATAACTTTCTATTAACTCTTCCTCTTACAGTTCCTCTTAGAGGTTAGAGACAGAGCAAGAGTGTATTACCTGTGTTGGAACTAGAAAGTCTTTACACATAGGAAACAAGATTCAGTTTACCCTGAATTTCATTATTTCATGACTTGTATCCTTGAATCCTGGGAGTAAAGTTCAATTTTTGAGTCTACTGTTATGATTAGAGTTTTCTTTTGGTGAATGTGATCAGTGTAGAGTTGGGGGGCCAATGAGTTTCAAAAGTAAATGTCATTAAAAAGTGCAGACTGTATTTGTGTTCTCTAAGTAAATCTGTGGGATATTCCCTGCATAGCAGCCTTATGTAGTCTCAAAAATTTCAGTGAAAATAAATCTTAAAGTTCAAATCTTCAAAACGCAAATACACAGGAAATGGCATACATCTGGTTAATCTGATCCACTTGATTAATCCAGTCCTATCAAAATACTTCTACAATGTTGAATAAAATAAAATTGAAGCTCTAAGTAGGAGTACATTTCTTACAAACTACCAAAAAGCAAAAAGCAAAAAAAAGTTCATATACTGTCTGTAAGACATAGAAAGTGATGTATATATATTATCCATGCTCTTATACAATTTACCAAGTTACTTATACATCTAGTTACAAAAACGTTCTACGTATAGTTCAGGTTAATTCAGTGGGATTGCTTGTACACGAAGTCACTCGGTTCCATAGTGATTTCAAGATCCGGCCTAGGTTATTTGTATCTATGAACATACTTATAACAACTTGTCACTCTCGTATATCCCATATAAATTAATAATCTGTGTATACATCAGATATGCAGTCAAGTTAGATATTTTCTTTTGATATAAACTTCTTTAGTACAATGTTTTTCCTGCCGAAATCTGAGATCATCTCTTAAATTGTGTAGTGTTGTGTTTCAGTAATTCAAGTCACAGTGCAGGTGGTACATGCAGTTTACTGATGCTAGAGATAGTATTTAAACAACTCCATGCTCTGAGGTAGTATATCAAAAGTTTTCAAATTGAGGGTGACAGGAACTGGTGCTGCACTTTCATGTTTTCCAACAATGTGGAAGAATTTTGACGTACAACTGGAGTGATCAAACTGCAACAGCTTTGCTTTCTAACTTCATTTGACATGAATTTCAAAGGTATTTGGAAATTATTAAATTGTATGCTATGTTTGGAGAGTTTTACTTCCTTAGGGAACTTGTCTATAAAGTCTGATATGAGAGGGTTTATGATCTCAAAACATTGCATAAATCTGATATATTTTTGGTAGTTTTTTTTAATGTTTGATTTGTGAGTCATGCAGAAGCTGTAGTTCTGCAGGAGTTGCTGCTCTCGAAGTGAGGCATGCACTACTAACCTGGCCACATTACTTTACAAACATACTTGTTTTACTGCTTCAGGAAGAGGCTGGTCTGAAAATATGAAAGATTACCTCAGAACATTAGTATTCCGTGAATGTGTAGGAAAACTTTGAAAGATAAGTAACAACAGGAAGCTCAGTGTATAGGCTGAGTACATAGATTTCATTCTTATTGACATTACAAATGATCTAATTTGTGCAAGCTCAGTAAGTACGGAAGTATCTTTACTGACTTGGTGCTGTTTAACAAAAAGCCAAGAAAAAAATGCGTAAATGTTTTTGTTGTTGTTGTAGTGCTTAATAATGATGTCGTTCAAAGAGTATAGTATAAGCACACAGGTAAACACTTTCTTATAGGTTAAGACTGTATGCAATTTAATATGTTGTATGAATATTCGTATTTTATTAGGATTCCGACAGCCGTGACCCATAAGACTGAATTTTCCTGTGCAGTTTCACGTGCATATGAGGCACATATCAGATAAGTCAGGTTCTCCAAACTTAATGTCATTAATACAATTTGATAAAAAAGAGCAGTGCAATCTCACGATTGAAAGATGATTAGAAAAGAGTTATTGTTGAAAAGGACCTTCTGGATTTTTTGTTAAGCGTTATTTTGTCTAATTTCAAGGAATATGAAGCATTTCCCTACATTGCCGTTTAGCGAACGAGCTTTTCCGTCGTGATGCCTTTTTGTGTTGTAGTCCCTAGGGCTTCCTGCGCAGTGAATCATAACGTGTCTCTCACGGTGAAGCATTGCGGAGCCATCTGGCAAAGCAGAAGAGGCGAGATAGGTGTTTGCTGTGCGTAGCTGCAGCAATAATAAAGGATTAAACCCTTCCTGAGTAACCGCTCTCGCACTCCCCGTGCTATGGCAAGAGCAGGCAAGAGAGACATGCTTTTAGATGAGGATAAAATTCAGCAACAGCTCCAGGAGGGAATTGGTTCTATAAGAAAAGCCCTCAATGCACCGGGCTCCTATTAGTAAGACCAGGGTTCCGTGCAGCTAGTGATTAGTGTTAAACGAGAGGCCGGTGGGGGAAGGATTATGGGGTGTGATTGAGGCACCTGTTGAGAAAATAGGCAACTATTGACAAGTCTGATTCATGACTGAGTGACTGCTCTGCGAGTCTTCACATGATCCCCACAGCGAGCGAGCCCCGACCGCCTGCTAAACAAGGGCCGTTTGAAGTTTCTTTTTAACATTTCCAAGACGTTAATGCAGCAGGACATCTCCACTGGGGTTCTCCATGTCACCAAATCAGCAGCTGTTGAAATCCATTCACTTCAGCATGAGATGTTTGTGTAAGGGTTTTTTTTTTTCTTGCTTGCTTTTATTTGTGACAACAGCAAAGTAAATAAAAATTCAGCACTACTCAAGCCGCATGTGTGTGAGAACAGCTTCTGATGGCAACTGCAGTCCTAAAGCAAAAAGTTTATTTGTGGAGAGCAGCGACAAGCTGTAGAATTTGTTCTGATACACAAAAAAGTACTGATTTTAGGAGATATTTCTCTCCCGTTTTTGCAGCGCAACCATCCAGTTAATTTTTGTGCCCACTGTCAGGCTCGCAGAAGAAGTGTTTTGAAGTGGGATATCCTCCTTTTTTCAATTCCCTAAATCTTAAAAGGCTACAAGCAAATTCTTATGTTTCCTATTTACGACTCCGGTCAGTAAATGAAACGCTGTTTCTCGGGTAGGAAAATATTTCTATCTGACTCACATTTCCCTGAGAGAACAGCTTGTATCATAGCACTAGCTTAGTTTGAAGGGGAAACAGAACAAGGCAAGACATGTAAACATATTACAAAGCTGACTTTGATATTGAAATGCTTTTTTTCTTTTCTTGACCATCTGAAAAAAGGTGTGGTGAATGTAGGCAATGGTAAATAGAGACTGTATTTTCAGTCAGCCTCATTGTTAAACCTGAGAACTGCTGACCACATATAAAGACTCCTGGTATGAGCTGTTTCTTTTCTGTTTATTAAATCTGTTAAGACTTAAGTGTATTTTTACAAGTTCATTAATGTATTCCACTCTCTCTGATGTATTTTTTCCCACTATTATCAGATTTCATTATATGGGAAGAATTATCAGATCAAGCCATTATACAGCCAAGCAGCGTTAAGTCTGATTGGAATTTGGTCTTCCTTCAGTTTACAGGGAGAATATTGTGTAAATCAGACTCTCAGGTTTCAGTGGGAGGCACAGGGCTGCACAGCATCCATTTGTCAAGTTGATTGCACCTCAGTGAGGTTGCATTAGCTTGTCTTTGAACAGAAGTGAAATCCTATGCGAAGCTCCCCTTTCTGTCATTTACACTAACATCCATCCTCTTAAACCAAGGCCTCAGAGAAAAACAAAGTGATGGCACAATATAATCAGTCACTCAAGTTGTCTGTCATCTGTTTTCTTTAGGAAATGACTTTTAAGTTAGTGGAGCAGAAAATTGAAGAAAATTAGCAGAAGGTTGTTGTTGAAGTAGGAGGAATTTTTAGAAATTACAGATGTACAGGAAGAGGTGCCGCTGGATGCGTGCAGCAAGGGAAAGCGTGGCCCATTCTGCTTCTCAGTTCAACACTAACGTAATACCAGCATAGCTGATATGTAATAATATTATTTCTACTTTTAATGAAATTTTGTTCATAAACTGGAATTGGGCTGTAAACGCACAATAAAAAGCTGGTATGCACATTTTCAGCTTTTATATCAGTGACTGTGTTTTATGGCGCTGAACACTCAAGGGATTTGCACGCTTTTCCATGTGTTGGGAAGGCTGTGTTTGTATCTCAGAAATGTTAAGCTGGAAAGGATGCTGTAAACAACTCTGCAAAGGTGCTTGCAAGTTTTCTGGAATTCAGAGAACTGAATTTTACCCTGATGTCGGTGCAAATGACAGTAGTAAGTAGCAGTACGTCTTTAAACTGATATAAAATTAAACACCCACAGCAGTTGTTTAATAACGTAAAGGAAAGGAAGACCACGAAGTTCATTTTGGATAAGTTAAAAAGCAACACAGATTCGTATATTGCTTTTTCTTCTACCTTTTTGACTTTGGGCTTACTTTTATTTGCTCTGGAATTAAATTTTTGTTTAGCACTATTTTGATATAAATCTGTTTGGATGTTATTATGGATTCATAATGTCCAACTTTGCTTTAACTTCAATCAGTAAGAAAAGAGTTTTCTCTGCCTTAAGCGAACAACAGTTTTCACTGTATATTCTTTTAGGGGATAGTTGTGCACACCTAGTTAAAATTAGAGCAAAGTAGTGCATTCTTACTTTAAAAGCTCTGAGCTGCTGCAATGAAATACTGTGAATTTTGAGTTTATTTAGTTATTTTGGTGTGGAGAGATGCCTTCTAAGGGTTTTCCAGGCATGCAGTAAGTGATGTGACTAGCATCTGTCAAACGTGCTGTGTAGTTATCCCCAAGGGAAAATGGCATGTGTTCTTTATTTATTTATATGATGCAGATAGAGTAGTCTAAATCCTACGGCTCAGTAATAGAAATAGGATGATCTTTGTGCTATTCCTAATCTTTTCCATGTTACATTGTTGAGAAGCCTGTTTTTCTTGTACTCCTTTTTTGTCCATTCTCCTACTAGTGACAGAAACGTAGAGCCTCATAGAGCAGGGCAGCTTGTTCAATTCCTGCCACTTACAGTTCCTTGGAAACTTTGGGATGGACAATGATGTGCAAATATAAATTTTATGTCAAGGTACTACTATTGTCACTTTTAAAAGAGAAGAGAAATGTAGAAAAAAATGCTAGTGTTTTATACAAAAAGCATATGTATAACTTCTGTTTCCTCACACAACTGTACTTTACAGCTAGTTTAATTTTTCAGTCATTAAGCGAAAGACTTTCCTTGTGTTCTTTGAAGAAAGCGTAAATTTGCTTTACAGTCTTGAAGACACATAATTTTGGATGTCTTTATGCAACAGAGACATTATATACACTTAAGTTAGCCATGTGCATAAGCGCAGGATCAGAATAGGAGTAGTTCCATGTTTCTCATCAAAATCATCAGCATTTAAAACTGTTTAAATGGTTACAGATTGTGTAAACATCAAGTATACTGCTCACACAACTTGCATTTCATTAAGATCTATCACTGGAGGTTGTGATATGAAGATGATAATGGCTACATTTTACACTTCTTTCCCCTTTTCTAACCTAGTGTTAACATTGAGGAATTTGGGAACTTGAGAGCCCTAGTAGATCAATCTTGATTAGTTTATTTTTCTTTGTAAAGATTTTGATAGCCTGGTAATGCTTTTGTTTGAAATGGTATTCTTTACTTCCTCTTGCGGGGGATGAAATACCGTTAAAGGCAGCTCTTCCCCTGAAATAGTGAAAAACATTTTAGGTAACAGAATCTTTGATGAGGAGACCTTAGATTGAAAAGTCTGGCATTTAATTGCCCTTTTACTCATAATTCTTCTACATTTAACCTCGAAGGTGATTTAAAAAGTTACATCTTAATTGGATAGCCCCATTCAATCATTAGTACTTTGCCTTGCAGCAATTTATTGCAACTTTATTTCCCTGAACCATCAATGAAGATGATGCTGAATTTTATATTAGCCAAATGTCCTTTTGAGATTAATGTGGTAATATAGCTTTTATGCACGCTTTTTCAGCTTTAATATTTGTGTTGCAGATTGGGGTTATAGGTATAGCACAAATGCAGTAGTAGTTTATAGAGCCCCTTACGTGTTACCTTAAAGATTGAGGCCTTAGATTTATTTGAAAATGTCCATCTGCGAGAGGAAATTATAGCAGTGCGTTCTCTGATGTACTTTGTAGCTATTTTCACAGCTTACTCACACTGGGTTTTCGCCTTTGAAGATATCCGTTCAGCTCCCATTGGGAGGAAACACCGTCTGTGGTCTGACAGCCGAGGGGATGGAGCTGTGGGCACAAGTTTGCTTTGCCACAAATGCAACTGTTCAGTCGGAGCCCGTCACCTTCGCTCCCTTTAAACTGTGCTTCTCCTTCAGAAGGGTCTTCTAGAGGTTACTTGTTCTGAGAGTTTTAAGGTTTCCAGGCATTAAGGCTATGAAATACCAGAAAACTCTTGTGTGAGGATCAAGGTAGAATTTATTCTTGAGCGTGTCTCCAGTCATATCGCTGCATCGTTTGGGTGGGTGTTTAAAACATGCCTGGTGGAAAGCATTGAGTCTCGTTATGCCTGTCCGTGTGACTCTCCTAATTTGAAAATTCACAGCTTCCCCACGCACTCTATACTCGTATTCTCCGAACAGAACGAGCAGGTACCGAGCTCTGCTCCACACGCACGGTGACATGTGCGAAACCTGGGCGGATTTCAGTGCCTGGGACCCTCGTTGAGGACTCCGCTCAGCCAGGTGTGCCGACACGGATGCCAGGAGCGCAGGGCCACCTTCCCCCACGCTGCCTTCCCACTCCTGACCCTCTGCCACTCTCTCCCTGAGCTCTTGCAGCTGCTCGTCCCGCAAGCAGTGAGCCAGGTTTGGAGGGGGGAGGCCAGCGCGCTGCTTTGAGGGACACCGTGGCCATCACCGGCGCAGACGGACTCTGAGGCCGGCTGGAGGAGGCCGGTGGGCAAACCAGGAGGATGGCTACGGTGCTCCTAAAACACAAAGTTTTGGCATGTGCATTGGAGTGAGCTTTGGGAGAGCTTGACGAGTGTTACCTTCTTCCTTTACGGAACAGGTAAGCAGATTTTTGTAGCAGTTCAAACAATAACAACCTCCACCCTACCCTCAGGCACATTTCACCTCCTGAAACAAAAGCATATGTGGAGACACTGAGGAATTTGAACTAGGTGGAAGAAGGGTATGGCTGGATATTAAATTAAGCTCTATGGAAATTGGGCCTAGCTGGAAGAGAACAAGAAAAAGAAAAGAAAGAAAAACAGATAAAGGGGGAGAAAAGCATAACAAAAGTCTCAAAATAGGAACAGAGAGTAAAAAACGACTTAGATAAACTCCATGAAAAGCCCACAAAAGAGAAAGGTCTGAGGGCTGGCTGAAAGGCTTTGCGAAGCGGTGACAGGGTTTTATTGTGGCTGTGTATCTCCTGAACTCAAGGAAACACAAGGTGTGAAGTTGGGGAGGGGAGACTTTGGGGGTGTTTTTTTTAACAAGATTTGTGTAAAAGATGCTTGACTTCATCATTTTCTCCTCCTAATAGAAACAGCCCTCAGGGCCTCAAACTTTGGCTAATCATTTGGGTCAAAAGGGTAATAATAATGTAGAAGACCGTGAATTAGAAGTGCACCCTGGGGAAAGCTTGACCCAATGCAGAAGTAGAAAATAACCATACAGAACTCTGTAATGGGATCCTCTGAAGCTGAATGGGAAAATGAGGGCTCATACAAATATGCTCACCATCTAATATGAAACATAACTCCAGAAGTATGTATTTTTATTCCCTGTTACAAGAGTGAAACCACAGTGGAGTTACTGTAACACCGAGGCCGAACTAATCCCATCACAAGATCAGATCTTGATAATAAGTAGTTCCAGGTGCAATCCAAGGACTAAGAATGTTTCCATTAGTTTAAGCTGAAAGGTGTGGGTTTTCTCCACTTTTCCACTGACAAGGGATGGTTGCATGAGGTGTGTAACTCTGCCTGTCCGAAGGGAGACCTGCCTATTGCACTGCACTGTCGTTGGGGTATCTCAAGTGCGTCACCAAGAGAGGTGGGTATCGTTCTGCCTCTGGTACCACTAGGGAAATGAGTCATGAAGAGGCCCAGCATCTTTCTGAAAGTCAGTCACTGTGTCAGGGGCCAAACTGGCAGGATATGTCCTGGTACCATGCTCTGTTTAGCAGCTCCTGCTTTCCCTTTTACATAAAATATCTTACAGCTGGCCTCTTTCTTTATCATGAAACCTTGGGTTGGTGGTGGGAGAAGTTTAGATCGAATCTTGTACATGTGTGTCTTGTGGATGGAATGAGACAGGAATGCTATGAGCATTTATGTAGAGGCTTCTCACGCTGCGCATGTGTAAGTGACCATACTAAGGCTGCATAGCCAATCTCGTAGCCAGCTTGCATAGACAACTGCCTCTGAGTTTTTGAGGCTCAGTTCTATGGCTGATGCCTAATCAAGTGTTTGGAGCTCTATACTTACACTATAAGTATGCAGGGTAATTATTACACTGTAAGGAAGGCTATACTTGCACATAGCCTAGTTTCTCAGTTCCATCCCAAAGGCCATCTTGGCAACAGATAGAAAGTAGAGTGACAGATAGACTTAGTTAAATCAGAAAAGAAATTCAGTTCAACTCATATACTGAAAAGGGAGCTGCTGAAGCCGTGGTCGCTGATCAGAGGTGAGAGAGTTGTTTCAGAACAGCAACTAAGTGGTGACTTGCACTTGTAAGCCAAAATTTGCCGTGTGTGCATCCCACTTACAATCAGAAAGAAGGCAGTTTGTGGCCTCGGGCGTTTGTCCTTTCCACCTAATCCATGCATACAGAGAGCAGAGTGAAAATGGCAGGAGCCAAAGGCAGCAGAAGTCTGCTTTTCTGCTGCCTGCACTAGCACGTCCTAGAAGAAAGGGTGCGGGTGCTGGATATCTGTGCAAAGAAGATTTTCAGCAGTGGGCACCGGCTGCAGGGCACGAGGATACGCTGTGCTTTAGTCGGTGCCGCTGAGCGGAGGCTCTGCGCCAGGGACGCCGTGTCCTGGCACACATCCTCTGCGCCACTTAGATTTACTGAGTAACTCACAAAGCTTTTTTGCTCTCTTTTCCCCCACCATGCCCAAAGCCAGTCCTGCCATGTAAAAGGGCTTGTGAAGCTTCTATAAAGAAAACCACTTAGCTCCTTAGCCTTTATGTAGACATTTCTATGCAGTCTTTATTACTCCCTGTTTCAAGGAGCTCATGAAGCCGACCACTTAGTTCTTTGCAGAGTTCACACACTGTAATGATTTGCTTTCCATGTCTTTATTAGGGTTTTGCTGCTTTATTTACATTTTAATAGCAGTAGTGATGGTTTGCATATAGTCATATTGTCTTTGACTGGGAACACCACCAAGAAAAAGGAGTACTTTATGATTTAATTATTTGTGTTCTTATGCAAGAGTAATTAAAGGATCATGCCAAAAGCCTTATCAGAGCATGAAAATTTAGTATGCCAAGGCTTAAGCTATTTAAGTGACATACCAGTGATTATTTCCTGACGAGATTCACTTTTAGAATCTCTCTCTTCACTGTTTCACTACTGGTACTTAGGAGAGTAAAGAATGTAGTTATTAAAAAGTGTTAGTATAGAACAGAATACTGTTAGTATAGAAGAGATTTTCAAGTGAGTAGTGATTATAAATGTTTCAATTAGATAAAAAGTCAGAAACTGACAATTCTCCTTTGAAAAACTGATTTTTCAGAGGAACTGAGCAATGATGTCAAAACTGATGTTTTTTCATCTCTGTTCATCTGGGGAGCACTGTTTTAATCTGTAAGTATTAGCTTTGGTTGCAAAAGAAGTTTTGCCATTCAATGGTAAAAAAATGGTGGTTAAATTGTTCTTTATATTTGCAAAAAAAAATCAGAAAAATGATTGCAGTTTATAGTCCATACATGCCTTACGAAATAGATTCTTTACTTACCGTTAGATCTTCAGCCACAGGTAGGTGCTGAAGGTAGTATTTTTTTCTAAAATATTTTTCTATCAGACTGATTAATCAGCTTCCAAACAATAAATTTAACTGTCTACAGTAAAACAATTTTGTACAGCACATATATACATTTGATTTGGGTTGATTTACAGGATCAACCCAAGGTTTTTATTGAAGGATTTTTGTGCCTTTACAGGTATTGCTCTGTTTGCAGGATAAACTCGGTAGGATTTCTCTGTGTATGCTTAGAAGAGCAATTATTTATTAAAGTAGCATTCAGATCCACAGATCTTGTTTCACATTTGAAACCTATCAGTAGCACCAAGCTCATGTGCATTTCTGTGCTTCCAGCTAACTGATCCCGCGTGGCGGATCATCACTGTCCTGCAAAGTGCTGATCGGCAGCATTTTTCGTGCTTTGCAGAATTGATTTCTCAGTCCCAAGGCAATTGTCCATAGCATGAAAGTGCTGCGTACAATTACAGTCAGAAGCCTCTGTTTGAGAGTAATCCAAGAACGAATACCAGTGTTTTGTTTCCAAGTTCTTTCTATTAAAATATTTGGCTCTAAAGAGCATAGCTAATTTTTCTAAGAATCTTTGAAAGTATCTAGAAAAAGATGTCATTTTCCTATTTGTATAGCTCAGATTTGCCATGGGAGCTTTTTTTTATCTTTTCAGCAAAGGGACAATAGACATATTGACATATTTTGTCTCCCCAAAGAATGAACACACCTGTATTTTTAAAATATATATGTTTGAGTAATCATATAAAATACGCAACATCAAGGTGCCGTACTGAATTCATTAACATTTCTCTCTCATAGGTAATCCCAAGTATCTAGATCCTTATAACTACATTGGCAAAGGGAACGAGTAGGGAACTCGATATCGTAGCGGGGCTGCGGATATCTAAATATTAGCACGGTTTCAGGCTCGCGTTTCCGTTTAGGTTTGGCCTCGCGAGCGGCATTGGTGCTGCTCCCAGCTGGTGGCACCGCCCGCGCAAGTCCCGCCTGGTGACGCCACGTCCAGAGCACGTTCGGCAGGCCGCTCTCGCCCGCCAAGCGTCCCGGCTCTCCCGCTTGTCGGATGCTCAGCTTTCCGGCTGCTCTTTGGTCGCTAGAGCGTATCTGCAGGCAAAGGGAGAGAGCAGATTTGCCGGGTGCTGCCTGGCCCTGCGGAGCTGTGGTTCCCATGGCTATTGCTGTCCGCAGGAACAGAGGGCTCAAAGAAAACTAAAGGTAAAGAGCAGGTCATCGGTTCCCTCCTCTTGTTCTTTGATATAAACAATAGGAGGAAACCCAATTTGATTTTCACCTCAAACCCTTATGCTTTTGTCAGACGTAGTGACATCTGGTGTTGTTAAAGAGAGCCCTGATACCAACCGGGGATTAGTAGGGGAAAATACTTCATTTTTAGGTCACCTGTGTGAATGTGGCCTGGGGCGCGGGTGATTGGGAGCTGTTCCAGTTCCATGTACGTCTCCATAGGGAGGTGTCAGCACTGGGGCATTAGGGACCTCCGCCGGCAGTGTGAGCACAAGGAGCAGACCGGGCACGGGGCCGCTCCGCTGCTGGGCTTGCAGCGGGGAGCAGCCGCGCTGGCCCTGGCGAGTCAAGACCCACCAGAGACCCGGGCAGGATAGACCATACGAGTGCAAGTAGCAAGACCGTGCCACAGGAGACCCCCGGCCAAAGACCCTGCCTGGCACGCGCTGCCCTCTCTAAGCCTGAACGCTGCTGTGGGCCATAGTCCTGCAGAAAGGCAATGCCACAGAAAGGGGTTTAATGCCCTCCGCTATCTGATTCCTTCCTGTAAACTTGCATCTCTTCAGTCCTTTTCTCCTACCCCGTTTGTTGATACTTTCCCATGCAAGTTTTTTTTTCCCTTTGTAAATGATGTGAAGCAAATATCTAATGTTATCTTTAGTGCTGACGCAAGAAAATTAGAAGAGGTATATTACAGTATTCTTTCCAGAGAAAACTGCTGGTTAGGTCAATTTACTTGGCACCGTACGCTGCTTTAATCTGAACTTGAGGCCTGCTGTAGATATACAGCAGCTGGGTCTGATGTCTTCATGCATGGTTGCAAGTAAGTCAGTTAATTTCTGTTTGTTGAGAGGTAGGAATCAAGCAAATTTTTCTCTGTTGAATGAAAACATTGTGGGGCTGGTAACAGGTGAATAAGCAATCCTGGATAAGAAAGCAAAGCTGGAATTACCGCCTGAACTTTGAAGGCTGGATTCCACAGCAGAGAAGTCACAGTTTCAGTGCAGCTCTATTGGCAATAGTTTAGCCCCAAATCTTTGGTTAGAGGAATAAAAAGTAAAAGCTGGCTAGAACCTTGTTCAAAGGACACACGGAGTGACTCGTGAAGGAACACTTAGCTGGAGTCCACTGTAGGCTACCAGTTGGGGTAGCCATGGGGTAAACCTGTGCACAGCCTGTAAAACCTATGTGAAATGCTCCCACTGTCATGTTCAGATCTGTTCAAGCTCCTAATGAACCCTGTATGTTACAGCCATTAAGTTTGTTGCTGCATGTATATATATATATATGTAATATCCTTATTACTGATGGCAGGAGTTCCCATCGCATCCTCGGCAATCAAAGATTAGGACTAAATTCACCAGACCTTTGGACTTCATATAGTTTTTCAACGATACAGACATAGATGCAACTACAAAAAATTAAGTCCTACTTATGCACCTATGTTTGGGTTAAATCTGAGATTTAGAGCTATTGCTCTGTTCGTTTGCTATAAATGTTTAAACTCCTATCATGTTAATGACAGCTTACTTCCAAATACTTCCTGTTGTGCCCTAAAATTACCTAAGGCAATTTCTGTATTTTACAGTAAAAAAAAAAAAGTCTTTGGATAAAATACTCAACAAATCTTAATAATAGGAACCTAGGTCTGTCTTCCTCCAGCTGACACCTATAGAGTCAGGAACCTCTTTCCTGTCTTCCTGGGAATCTCGGGTCCTTTTGCACACAGTAGCACAGCATCAACAGCAGCGAACGGCGCATTTCCAGCTGGAGCTGCAGTTTGGTAAGATGGGAGAAGTAACCTGAGGGCGTAAAATCTCTTTTTAATCCACTCTAATTCTCTCTTGTGGTTGTTCCTGAATCCATGGTCAGGGTAGGAGAGCATGCTTCCATGCACCATAATATTTTATTACAAGACATTCCTCACCTATCCAGCATAGCTTGTGTCCCCTTGTGCTTAGCTACTTTTAAGAAGTGGGAAATCTCAAGCTAATAAAAATGCTGGACCAACCTCTCTAAGATGAAGTTATAGACAAAGTCCCTGCCTTGTCAAACCAGCGACTTGAGAGAAGTTACATTTTAGAAATGCCTTTTTAGAAACCCTGTCCTTATAACCTTGCAGTATGACACCAAAGAATTATAAAATGCTATCAAATATGAATCCCTACACATGATAAAAACAAAAAGAATTAATCCAGTATGTATAATTTCTGTAGAATAGATCTCCACTGTTAGTTGAAAGAACAGCTAAAATATAAACTTCAGTCTGCTGTTTCCTATCAAGCTTGACTGTTTGACAGATTTTCCTGCAAATTTTCCTGCAGGGGACTGTGCTTAGAGAAAATGAACTTTGCAAAAATAGGTGCATAGATTTATGGCTTACCTTAGGGGACTTTCCCTTGCTGGGGGCAGGAGCATAAACCAAGAACGGGAGGGGAGAGATAGGGCTACTAAATTTAGCAGTGCTGAGGTGTTGGTTTGACTTAGTTGTCTTGTCAAACTAGCCAAGGTATTTTGTAGCGTAATTGCACTATTACCCAATAAACCTATGGTTTCTGTTGTGAGTCAGCCTGTAACTGAATTAACTTTCCTAATGAATTAGGTTTCTCATGATGTTCATCGGGCATGGTGGTTGTAAAGACATTTACCTTAATAGATGTATCAGTGCAAGCAGCGCCTGCCACGTCCTCCTCCTGTGACGGTGCAGCCGTTGGGGTATTGGGACCTGCAGGATGAATGAAATGGGGAAACTGATTCACATCAAAGATAGCTTTTTATTTTCTTTCTTTCCTTTTGTCCTTGGAGATTATTTTGAAGCCAGAAGCTTCCCTGACATATTCACTGCTATGTCTGGATGGACGTTTGTAGCAGCACAGCAGCACAGGCAGTAGAATGACAACAGGGGAGAAGAGAGAACTGCTTAAGTGGATATTGTAACCAAAAGAAATATCTCTATAACTGTTGCCTTAGTAAGAGTTTAGGAAAGGTTTTCCTTTATCTGAAGTGTGAGAGGCATTTGCTCTAGGAGCAGAAGATGTGAATGTAACCCCGCTCCCAATACGGCACCTTGTGAATCGCAGTGACAATCTGCGAGATGAAAGGAGCAATGCAATTTGCTCAGCGCTGTCCGTCAACACGGTGCGACCCTGAGCCCTGAGCAGGGTGTAAGATAAAGGAGCTGTCTGACCAAAACTGGCAGTAAGTTAGTCCTCCAAGGAACTCCGGGGATTACATAGCGTATTCAGGCTGGGTGTTCACACAGTGGGGACTGGGGAGGAAGGGGCTGGAGAAAGGAGGGAATTGTGCAGCTATCTCACCCGGATATGGGGCGTGCTCGTGTTATTGAAATTATCAAAGTTATTAAGCTATTGAAAAATGCTACATTGGAGCAGATGGACTGTCTTACAAATCTGAGCCTGACAAATATTGTAATTATTTGAGTACATGCTCCTGAGTGGAAGAAAAAGTTATACCAACATCAGCACCTTCCAGCTGCAGTGTGCTTTCTGTCTGTTGGTATTTTTTAATAAATGCTGTCATGTGGAGAACTGGGGGCCGACACATTTTCAAACAGATTCCCAGCCGGAGGTTACTGAAGTGAAGGAGAGGGGCAGCAGGACCAGTCCTGCAGCACGATACTGATATTTTGCACACAGCTTTGAAGCATTTGGCTGCGCAATATTCTGCAGTTGCCTCAACAGTTCTCTGATGTCTTAGGGGCTCTGTGATGTCTTTAGGAGCAATTGCCTCCTAAATCCTGCCATATGCGCCAACCTTCTTTTCAGATTATTTGTGAGTTCTCAGGATGCCTCTTGCAACTGGGCTGTGCTGGATACACATTGGACACACGCATGATTCAGGGCCCAACTGGAAAGGTGCCCAGCGCCCCATGCAGCCCTTTGAAGTGTCCAGAGTCTGGACACTTGACCACATCAGAATCCTAGCGAGCGGTCGGCATCGCGTTAGCCTCCTCAGAAAAATCAAGCACTGCTATTCTAAAATGATCGGTGCTTTAGTGCTTTTCTTTCTCTCCAAGTTTGCTAGAGTAGGCAAACTTTCTTCTGGGTAATTTGCTGTAGCTTTGCTCTGCGCTGCACAAAGGGACCCGCTTGTCATTCAGAGGAGACTGTGAAGCGGAGCTGTAGGGCATGTCACTGGCACGTCAGGTTCTTAGGCTAAAAACAGTTTGTGTCAGTGCTCCCCATTAGCCACCCTTACTTTGAGATGGAAACTTACTGTCACTTCTGCTTAACTGCATCGTTTCCTAACCTATAATGATGTGCATGTTTTGTTTCGCTCACTGTACTGCACGCAAAAGCTCTATAACCAGACCTAAAGTATTGATTTGTTTAGAAAGTAGAGCATGTGTTTCACCTTCGTTCTCCGTCTTAAAACGGTCCAAAACAAGGACAGGACCACCTGTATACAGGTTTTCTTTCCCTCTGTGCTAACTGGAAGTAACTTTTTAGTCTGAATAGGATCATTTAAAATGCTCTTCCTGCATGTCGGTGAAGCAAGGCTACATATTACATTATGCATTAAAAACTTTGGATACTGGGCTAACATAGGACTTTGCTTTACTTGGAGTTGTCTCCGTGACTCTCAATGAAGTACACAAATCCTGCTTGTAGCGCCATTGCCTTCTATCAAAAAAATGGTTTCTCTAGTTTCCGCTGAAAAATTCTGCGTTTCTAATTATGAAAGGGAGCTGTTGGTGGCTGTCCGAGGTGTCTGCTTGACAAGCAGTCATGCAGAAATAGCACAATGTGTAGGCTCCCAGTATAAATAGAAGCAATCATGATCCCAACTGTGGATAAGTAATTAGAGTAATAACCAGAAATAAAGAAGCTTTGTCAGTTTGCATTCCTTTTGCTGAAGCAGCTAAGGGCAAGTGTAGAAACTGATCCTTATCTTTAGTTATTTCCCCCAAATAAAGATAAAATTGGATTTAAGAATAAGAGCTTACCATATGAATTTAGGTTTATGGAGGATGTACTGTAGACTGTCAAAAATAGTATGCCTGGGGCAGATTGGCTTCTAAAAAGAAGAATGCAATAAAGCTTAAGGTTATATTGAAATTGAACTGCAAAATATTATGAAATACTTTGGTTCAGTAATTCCTGCATTGTTTCATTGAGATTTTCAGCCACTGTGTTTTTTGTTGATTAAAGAAACCCTCTGATAAATGCCAAGGACTAGGTAAGTTAAGGGTCTAACTTTTTTGATGTCTGAACCTCTCAAGGCAGGGAGGAGACAGTAATTTACACTTTAAAAAACCGAGCAATGCTCTGAAACTACTAAAAGTATTTCAGAGATGGTTGAGAACAGTGACAAGGAAACCAAGCCCAGCAAGAAGTGACCACTTGTAGGAAATGTAAACAGACCCGCTCTGGCCACCAGAAGCTGCCTTTGGGCATTCTTCAGCCTCTGAATGAGGACCCAGAGGAGGAGGAGGTCAAAGGAGGTTGCTCCTGTGCGGTGTCTCCCTCCCTAGCAGGAGTTAAGCAGCCTCAGAGCTGCTCTGCGTTGCACCGGAACAAGCTGTGTTGTATAATCCACTGAACATAATAGTCTTTGGAGATTATTCTTTGCCACAGGTTTGCAAGTGTTATGAGACTAAAAAATAAGCATATGAAACCCATTTTTATTTCTGGTGCTGACGGTTGTTGTTTGTAGCCTGGTTGTATAAATAGCCCCAGGACATCTGACATCTTTTTCCTATAAAAACTGTTGGCAAAATTTGGTGTGAGCTGGTACCGTTTCATCAGCTTTCTTTTGGGTTATTTTTTTCTTTTCTGTGGGAGTAATTTTTTTTTAATCATTTAGGAATTTGAAAGTTTATGCATATCTCCTTAAGCGTATAATAGTTGAGGGAACACATAATCCCTTTTAGGCAACAGCTTTTACAACGTGTGGTGGGCGCCTCTGAATCAGCATCAAATGTTGGCATCTCCACTTCCTCCTTCCTCCTAAGTAGTGAGGTTTCATCAGAACCAGTGAAAAAATACTTCAGAGAAAGTAAAGAGGTAGTGCTTCTTTCCTCAAAAAAATTGGACACTGAATTTGCTATCATATGGAATATCACACAGCAAATTTTCAGAAAATATTTTCCATAATTTCCTCCAACTTAAGGAATTTAGAATTTCTTATAGAGGACGGACTCCGTTGATAGCTAGAAATGAGAGCCAAATATGTTTGTCATAAGACAGAGATCATTTGCCTGTATATTTATAATGTGGTTTGATGTTTTTTCGTGAGTGGAAACACGGAAAGCAGGATATCCTCTTCCAGACAGGTCTAGAAAAGAGCAAAATTCAGAGCAATGTCATTTCCAATCTACATGATTAGACCGATGTGCTCCCCTGGTACCTACTTGCTCCAATTTTCTGATCCATTCGATATACCTCCTTGGAAAAACATGTGAGCTCCCTATTTAGGAAAGTACTTCTGAGGAGCTCTTGGAGCTACGGAGACACGCACCATCTCCTGACCTCCTGCAGGGGCAAGAGGTAGGTGCAGAGCAGCCTCCCTTCTCTGCTCCCGGGCTTTCCCCCAGAGCATGGGCCAGGTGGAGGAAGCCCCTGGAGCCGTCAGCCATGGGCTCCCAAATGCCCATGGCATTCCTGAATCCCCATGGCATTCCCGAAGTCCCGTGGCATTCAGCCTACGCATCCCAGAAGGCAGAGTTTAGATGCAGGCCCTTGTGGTGGTCGCTGATGTGAGCGAAATATTCGCGTTAATGGCATGGGGATTAGGACCATTCTCCTGTCTGATGCTCATTTCTCAAGTTACTCCTTTGTATCCAAATCTTCCTACAAACTTCAAATCCAACACCACGCCGAACTCTGCAAGAAATAATTCAAGCAAACGCTTCGGGCAATGGAATGTAGAACTTAGAAAGATCCAAAGGTTTCTACTCATAATGTGATCCCAGAATCACTTAAATTCTTGGATTACCTGATGCTTTTTGTTCTTAAACTGAATATCTATAAAATGGAAAATCTACAGTGGTTTAGCTTTCAGGAGCTCAGTGGGAAGAACCAATTATACTATAGGCAGGTATAATCCTGATCTCTCACAGCTGGAGAACAGGTCATTTTATATAAAATAATAACTTGGGGGGATTCATGGTTTTGCTCTTCCCAGATTATGAGCCCAGACACAAAAGTCTGACCAAAGCAATGGAGCCTTTAGAAAACCTATCCAGAGGAAGGGCTGGATGTCTAAGCTGTTTTCCTATCCCAACTCAGAGAATGATTTTTCTAGGATCATATATCAACAAATAAACTTTTAGCTAAGCCATGGGAACAAAACCAAGATGTGTTTTTGGCCAGCAATAACATCACAGTTGAGCAAGGATGATGCAGAAACCTGAATTTTTCAGAACTTGATTTTTATGTATCTGATTTCTAATGCTCTATTCAAAATTAATAGATGACATTCTATCTTACTTGTATCTTAACTTTATTTCACAATTAGATTTGTCTTCAAAGCCACAACATTTCTCAATGTTAAAGTCGATTTTCTCTGATAACTTAATTCCCGTTCTGGATACAACAGGCCTAGATTCCTTTCTACACTAAATGGAAATAGAGTGCAGGTTATTTAATATCCTGTCACTGAGATAGTGCAGGCTACTACTATGTAGGAAATAGCATATAAGTGTATGAGTTTTAAAAAATAAAATTAAATAGTAGGCTAATAAAAAGAATAAGAAGAGATTCATTGTTTTTTGCATCTATGTAGGGCTATCCTAAATAATTTTGGGCAGTTTGAATTTTTGAATACTCATTCTAAGGGTTACCACTTTATATAACTCTATAATACTTTGAAATAATTCATTTTCAAACACTGGACGGAGCAGAGCATGATGCTTAAGACTGCAAGGCAATCAAAACAAATCAGTTTTATATAAAAACCTATTTTTGAAGAAGCAACACAAGTTTAGGAAAGCAATTCTAATGTAGCAGAGTAGTACTAACGTAGTAAGGCAAATATATACCCACGTGAGCCAGAACAGAGCTGTTATTGATCTGCTTTAATAGTCTGACTTCAGTACTTGCATTGTTGCCCTGTAGGCAAGATTTCTTTGGACACTTTGGGATAAGGTATTTTGTGTTAAATGAGATGCAGTTATTCTGAAAGCTGTCAGCTTCAAGTTTGATAATTTACCCTGCTGGAGATATTCTCACATTATAACAACATTGAGGATTTTTTTCTCTTTTTATAGTGCTGCTAAGAATGTAGCGGAGTAACACAGACACAAACTTTAAAATGCAGGCAATGGCTCGCAGGTATAGTGTAAGCCTGAGCTTCCTAAGGAGGGTAAAGAGGCCACTGGTTTTGTGCAGACTGTCTCTCAGGCTCAAAAAGGAGGGCGCATTTGCCTGAACAGAGATCAGGTATTTGACAAGCAGTGTCTTATTGGCCCATATAAATATCTCCATTTCAACCTGATCACTGTTTCCTGCAACTGGAGACTAGGGAAGAAAATATGACCTGACCTTCTATTTTTATTACATACAACCTTTCTTAAGTAATCCTGAGAAACGTGTTCTGGTATATAATAGGCTCTTGTTTTTCCTTCCCTACACTTTACTGAAATAATTTAGTTTTCATTTTCAGTCTTGGGTTATATGCAATATATTCATCAGTGATCAGGAAGTAAACATAAAAACATCTCTGAGTAATGTTTGCTGATAGCAAAAAGACCAGGAGGAGGTTAAATGATGATAAGATGTGGAATACAGTGTGGGAAGCCTAGTCAGTTCAAACAAAATCCATCTCATTAGAGCTAACTGCACAATTATTCAGCAAGGAGTCAGAGTCACAGTGACAGAATGGAGAATTTTACCCTAGGAGTGAGCCACTTTGATGAGGAGTCGTGTAAGGAAGGTGACTGAATAAGAGTTCCCATTGCAGTTCTTGACCACAAACAACTTGGATAATGGTAAGGATGAGTTACGTGGTATGTGCTTGTATGTGGCATTGGTCAAGCTGATGCTGGAAGAATTCACCTAGTCCTGATGTTAATGTTTTTAAAAGGATATGGAAACATTGAGGCAAGTTTAGAAAACAGTCACAAAAGTTGGGGTTTTTTTATTTGGAGGAAGTGGGGGGAAATGCCTTCTGGTGAGAGTTTTGAAAGAGCTTATTTGATTTAATTTCTCAAGGAAAAGCCTGGGAGCTGACTTGATGATTCTGTCAAGGTACCTTCAAAGCAAAACCTGCTCATACCTAAAGGACTTTGATCTCACCAAGAAAATCATATTAAGATCCAAATCAGCAAAATGCTGAAGGTACTCAAATTCAAATGAGAAAGAGTCCTGAGCAGAAAAAGTATTTACCATTGGGAAAAAAAATTGCTCCTAAAAGCCCCTAAAATTCTGTGAATTAAGAAAGCCTTTCTCTGGTCAACACAGAAAGGCAGGACTAAGATAGTATGGCAGGCAGGAGGCCAAGCTCAACCATTTCAAGGTCTCTTCTGGTTTTCTGAATTAATGAATATTTGTGGGTTAGAGCTACAGAACAGAAATTTCACTAAGCTGTAACTTGGGTCGCTGATCTGGGTAGCACAGAAGAAAAAAATCAACACCCATTTTCAGAGTAAAACTGAAGGAAGTGTGCCGGGATGTGGTGCTACCTTGCTTTCACAGTGAGGGCTTGGATGAAATCTGAGGGGTAAGTTTTGCTACCTGAGGACACTTGGTTTTGAAGTTGTTGATTTGATCTGATCTCTCTCTCACTTCTCTTTGGTGTTTTTCATAGTGAGTTGGCTGTTTTTGTGTGTTGCACTTCAGGCCTGTCTCTCTGCCTCCTGTCGAAGCAGTTTTTTCGCTATGATGAGTTTCTCAAACGCGGGAAGGAAGCCTCGTATCCGGTCCTTGGTTAATATGTGCATAACTCACTCCTGCAGCTTTGCAAAAGGCTTAAATCAGCACAGTCGGGCTCATTCTTTGCTTTCTTTGCTGTTGTTTTCTGAGGGGAAGGCAGGAAGAGTTGCTGGTTATATTTTACCTATAACTTAATATCCATTCTTAATTCTCTTCTTCAGTGGTGTGATGGGGGAATGGATGTCTGAGTACTGAATGTATTGGGACACTCTGGACTTCTTTTATCCATCCAAGAGATTGCTTTTACAGTTACTGCTTTTTCAGCACTGGTAGTTTTTCCTTTTTTTTTCAATAAAGGATGATGGATACTTTCCTGAGGATCTTGTGCCTTACCACAATGTGTGTTTGCTTCTGCAATGTGCTTCTGTTTGTAGAGTGAGCGTATTTTTGCCCATGTTTTATGACTGTATGGGAGCTTGAAAACTGCAGAGGAAGAAGTTACATAAAATCTATCAAAAATATATGGTGACTTAATTTGGGCTGTGAAGCTGCAGGTTCAAGGCCCATCTTGGAATTTGTGCCCAGAAACAGAGCTGTAATTCTCAGCCTGAATAATCCCTGCTTGATGCATCATTCCAATGAAAACACCGTCAAGGTCTGGTTTTGACCCACACAAGGAGTCCTCTTTTTTTCTGAAGATCTCCTTGTTCTCTACAAAAAGATTTATTATTTTCCATTGCAATATTAAAAAGCTGGATTTCATTTAGGAAGATTCACTGGATCACAGGGTATTTCTCTTTAAGCCACAGAGTTGTGCAGTGTTGTTCAGTGTCTCCAGTGCAGGCTTTTCATTTCGACCCCTCTTAATAATCAGAACCCTCTAGCAGGGCTTTCATGTCCACATCAGTCCAGCTCAACTCATTATCTCAATATACTTCCAGTAGTAGCAAGTAGGGTCTGGCAGTGGGCAGGGTAACCCTGCTCTCCTCCAAGAAGATCTCTTTTTTGTTTTCTTTTGTTTGTTGGTTTGTTTTCTGCCTACACAAAGGAACACTGAAACATACATTTCGGACAATCAAAAAAGCATCTTGATTAAGCTGGTTTTATAGGTTTCCCTATAGTGAAAGCACAGAGAGAGGCATTTCCCACCTGAATGTCCCCGTTCAGGGCAGAGCAAAGCATCCTCCCAAGGGGGCTGTCTCCTCCAGCTGACGAGAGACACCAAATTTCAACTGTGTCTTAGAGAGTTCAGGGTGAATGAGAACACATCCATCCATGAATCGGTAGCAAGATTTTTCTTCTCTCATCAACAACTTTTTTTGAGCTTTTATTAAAAAAAAAAGGTGCTATGTGTTATGAATCGCTTAGCTTTATAAGTAGGGATAGTTCAAAGTTTTGCAAAAGAAATAATCTCAAATAATACATTGTCATTCACAAAAATGTTTGCAGGAGAAAACTCCTTTGCAGATCAGATACATCTGGACATGGTAAGTGGCACATGGTATTAGGATCTTGCAAAATCACTTGATGTAGGAACAAAATAACAGTGGAGTTCTTGTTCTGAGCAGTCCAGTTCCCAGCAGTTCTTCCTCTTCAAAGGAGGAGTTTTGTTAGCTTGAGTTTGAGCACAGAAATCTACCCATATTTAGCTCTGATAGAATCTTTATTTCACTGATAGAGGATGCAGATATATTGGGACGGCTTTAAACTGGAGGGAAAAAAAAAATGAAAGCAGAGGGACACATTTAGATTCTTTAACCTCCACTCGTATTAGCTACTTCTTGGCTTCTAGCATATGAAAGCTTCTTGGCATGTGCCCTGCCTGGGGTCGAGTAGGACGTGGGAGAGATTGTGCTTGGATGTCTGGAGTACTACCACTTGGGGGGGAAAATGTGTAGCATTCCAACAGATATAATTAATGACAAGTGTTGTTGTCTTTCTCCTGTGCCATCCACCCACTGGCTGCCTGGTGCTGACCCCTTGCTGTCCTGCTGACCTCTCCAAAGTTTATTTTAAAAAGGCATCCTTGCTTTCCCAAACTCTTCAGCGGGGCTTCCCTTGGGCTTCTCATTCAGGGCATGCCCAAGACTGTGCCTGTGTCCACTGCTCCGTGATCAGACACAAGTGTTTCCATTAGAGGAATGATTAATGGAACCTTCCTTGGGAATGGGAAAAAGGAGAGGTGGGTAACAGAAGTCACCAAAGGTGTTAAAACTGAACAAAGAAACTTTGTTTCTTTGTTTCAAAAAGATTTTTTTTTCTTTTTTCAAGTGCTCAGCAAACTGGCCTGCTCTGTCACTCTTTTGAGGTCTGTCCACATCAGTAAAACCTGCAGTGTTTTCACACAGTATTAGGCTTGACAGAAGTTTGTGTTTTCAGTCCACTTCATAGCAAGTGACCACATCAAATAAACTCCCCAATTGAACTGCCCTCCTTTCCAGCAGATTTACCAGATACAGGGCTTAGTGCTTTGTGGTGCAGGTGCATGCAGCTTTGTACAACTAAATGCAAAATACTAAAGCAAGGTGCAGGGTTGAGGAGCGCGGAGGAATCCAACGGGGCTGTTATGAGAGCGCAGCTCTCAATGTGCTCCTGCCTAGTAGTGTGCTCCAGAGAGAAAACTCCCTGGCTACGTTCCTCCTCCGAGGACCACAGATGGCTTTCTACCTCATCTCAAGTCTCACCTTACCATCCATTTGCATTGTTTTTTCTTGTTATGGGAGGTCTGAGGCATTTAAAAAACCATTTTTCTTTTGTTTTCAGTGGATTTAGTGCTTAACTCTTGAGATACCTAGGTGCAGCATGCATCCTATTCGCCAAGTCAACGTGAGGATCAAAGGCACAACGATGAAACGTGTAGGGTGCCTGATTTTTTGCTGCTGAAGGGAACTTTTGAAGACTGTGAATGAGGTATAGAGAAGATAGTATTCCTTCACTGAAGATAGCTGAAGTCTGGTATTTCTGGTGCTACCAGGCAGGACATAACCGAAAATCTTTACAGGGAAGAACTTCGGCTTTCGCTTCCCTTTGAGCTCTGCCAGTGCAGGAATAACTTTGTGGAGGCAACAGGCAGAATTTGCTCGCAAGTGGCTGGTGCGAGGCCCGCCGCCCCTCCCGGCATGCTGGTGTGATGGCATCTGGGCCACCACAGCTGTTCTAAGGAGGGGGTTGCTCTTTTTAGCACTAATTAGCAGAGTAAGCATTTATTAAAACACATGGGAAGTTTGAATACTATCAAGATTAAAGCAAATTTATGCAATTATACTCTGCTACAGAAAGTATCAACAACACCTGTGTATCAACCTCCCTGCTGCTTGCCCCAGTAAAGGCTGGGAAATGCATTTTGGTTTAATATACGACTTAAAGAGCCTCTAGAAATCAAAATATTTTCTGTTCAAATTGTAAATAATATAAATTAGAATTACGCACTGAAAATCATACAAAATATTGGGGAAGTTTTTTGACTTTAAGTCATATATGACCAACCTTGATGAAATGACTATACCAGATAAAATGCAAGAGATTTAACGATCACTAGCAACAGCTAAGACATTTTTTCCTGTATTTCCTGACCGTTCATGTACAAGTGTCTTGTATGCAACTGCTGGCAACACTTATGTGAGTAGCACAATGTCCAGATGCAATGCTGGAAATAAGACCTGGAAAAGACCAAATGTTAGCAAAATAGGAATATTAGAAGTACAAATGTCCATATCAGGGAACAGTCTGTATGTAAATATTCTGTCTGCAGAAGACGCTTTCTTGAGAATGACAATTTTCTTATTTTTTCCTGAATAATTGAAGTGTTCTCTCGTGAATTTTTAAATGCAAAAATGACTAGACTTTGAGTGTATTTTTCCAAGACTGCTGAGTCTTTGTTAACTACCAGACTTAATTTCTTTTGCTTACATATAGATGTTCCTACTGCATGATTGATATTCATTCATTGTAGTTATAATTGTTACAATTTTCTGTGAGAAGACTAACAAGCTAATTACTGCTTCTTTTCTTTTAGATGATCTATATCCATTGTTGATACCAAATTACAGTTTGCTCTATTGTAATTTAAAGACAAGAGTGAGATTAATGTCAGGGAAATAATAATTATTAATCAATTTGTGGGGCATTGGTTGGAATGAAGTAACTTTCTTTATTAAGTTCAGATGTAAACAACCAAGTTCCTCTAGGGTGCAGCTCTAAAGAAAGAAATGACTTTGCTCTTTGTAGTGGGTGGGAAAGGGAAGGTGGGGGATCACATCACCACCTTGGGTTTCCAGAAAAATATTTTTGAGCATTGCAAGACCTTAAAATCAGTGGAAACAGACCAAAAATGGATAGATCCCAGAACTTACCTTGAGGACAATGACTTTAGTCTGGTACTTTTCGAGTGCTTAATATTTTTGTGTGACTTTGTGTAAAGTGTAAAAACTTTGTGTTTACCTGGAACCCAAGGTAAACAGGGTACTATTTCACACCTCTTCTAGACAAGCATGTGGGTTTTTTTAGATCTAGAATACATTAGTTTTGGTTGTCAGGGCAGCAAAAAACTACAGCCTTGAGAGAGAAAAAATATGGTCTACAGCAATACTCTTTTCCTGAAAGAACAGAAAATATGTCAACATTTTAGCTCTTATTTTGTGTATAGTCCCTAGAAGAAAGGTTTCTAAATCTTAGGGGAATATACCCGGACAGTAGCTAAAAATGTGAGGACGAAGTAGGGTTCATGGAGGAGTGGGTTGAAATGCAGGAAGCACTGGGTTGCTTTAGCAAATCCTCTCCTTTACTGATAGTCTCAGGCTTATTTTTTGTGTAGCTGAGTGTGTTGCAGTTCAGTAAAGACACACAGGAGAGTTACTTTTCTCAGCATAGGAATTAAACTTATTTCTCTTATTTTAAAAAAAAGAAGTAGTTTCTCATCTATGAGCAATATGGATAGATAAACGTAAAGATATTCCTTATTGATGGCTGTTGCAGGGACTTGCTCTATTTTCTCGTTAGAGCCACTGCAGTATTATCATCCGCAGACTGACACTGGTTTACGTCGCCGTTTGGATGATCTTCTCCAGTTGTATAATCACAGGCCAGCATGCAGAGTCTGTGGGTGGTTTTAGGAGATTTTCTAGGCTTCTTTGTTTCAGGAGTTTGGTGTCCAAACATTATATGATTTGTTTATACTGATTTCATTGTGAAGGAAAGAATAAGTCTGATCTCCTCCTTTCTTTATGGTAACTTGATAGCCCGACAGTTATCTCAAGCCTGGTTTCAGTTAGGTCTTACTGTGTCTGAAAAATATTTCTACATAATATGTATGGTTATGAGCGTTAGTGTTTTCTCCTTGTCTGGTGGCAGCTTTATAAAGCTAGCATTCCCTCAACGCTATGATCATATTGTTTATGTGACAGATATAAGTGTTAAATTCTTAGAGCTAAGTAATCATAATGTTTTAGTCTTTCTGCCATATAAATTATATTAGTATTTTCTCTTTTGTTGAGAGTGTGTTGATTTTAAGCAACTTAATTTTGCTCTATCGTGGCAGAGTAAAATTGCTTGTAGCCTGATCCTGGAAATCCTCTGTTAAGGTTTGAAGAGATGAGATGGCTTATTGGAATCATTTGCATAAAGACAACTTGAATAAATAAAATAAAGATTGTAATTATTTATGTAAATGATAATCTTTTATTAAGATACAGCTGTATTTTAATTTAGAAGTGTTGAAGGCAAAAATACAAAACAAAAAACATCACCAAGTCTTTCCTCGTGGGCTATGCTTGGAGGAGCTGCTGGTTGTTTCTGTGCTTTGTGCAGTAGCACAGACTTACTCAGGACAGGTGATCTTGAACGCTTTTCCTTCCACAGCCCTACGGTTTCCGTAATGACATCTCGCAGGAGACTGTGCGTGCAAGGAGAGCTGTTTATCTGCCTTCATAGAGGATCTGTGCCACAAGGAATGAAAATGCTCAGGATCGTAAAAGGAGGGCACAATAAGGAATATTATTGTATCCTACTGGTTACAGAGCAGCCACTGAAAAGCATGGGTTACAGTTCCTGTTTTCATCACATGTGAGCTTTGTGTCAAAGTGGTAATTAGATAAAGAACAGAAATAATCTGGGAAACATGGGATGATCCTCAGGTCACAGCGTGGTAAATCCTGTGAAATGGTGGCTACAGCTAATGGTAGCTACAGAGTGAGGCTCGCTCTTGCACTTTCTTTTTTACAACTTTAGACCTCTTTTCATGACTCTTCAATTATTCTTCAGTGTAGTTGCCCAGTTTCTAGAATTGACGACTCCTTGTCACTGAACCTGGGGGTTAGACCAACACTAGGAGATGGGAAATGTAGTTTGTTTACTTGAGGAGGAGAAATCCTGTCCTCTGGGCAAGTCTCACCTATAGCTGCTTAGATAAACATGTTTTCAGTAAAGACAGTGTGCTGTGCTCAGGTCTGTAAATAAACTAGAACAGCCAGTTCCCTTGAGAAGACAATGGTGTGTCCCCATATCCCAGCACGCCAGGGTCCCAGATCCTCTACGTACAACCCTGGCTTTGCACCACACAGGAGCAAGAGTTCACCTCTGGGCATGGAGTTCCTCGTTGCCTTTAGGTAGCTTCGTATTCAGCACATAACTTTTTCAGATGGTTCTTCAGAGAAACCTAACTTTCCTCCTACACTGAATAAGGTAACCGAGAATGTAACTTTAGACCTTTGATTTTGTTCCAGGGATCTGCTGCTTAAAACCTTGACATCGCAGTACCTAATTTGTAAGCATCTAAATTCTTTATTGAATATAACCCTGACAGGTTATTTTGTAACCATCAAGATCTTTGATAATCTCTTTTTGACAGCTGTGGTTAATGGCTTTTAATAATAGGTGTTCGGATGAGATGATAGAAGAGCCGTTAGCAGATCTTGCAGTCGAAAAGCCAGCTGCTCAGGAAAGTTGTGGGACATACATCTGTCTTTTTGACTGTAACTGTAAATGGAGGAAAAACAGGTCTGTAGTTGCAGAGCTCACTTAATCACAGCCAAGGACTGCCTAATCTGCATTGCTGAGCCACCAGGTAGCAGCTGCCAGTTCCTGAATTTGAGAAATCAGAATTTTTGACAAAATCTGCTACCTGTTGTAGGTGTCTCTATTTAAGCACTTTCTGAGCTATACAGCACCCTGTGTTTGCCCTCTTAAGAGAAAAACATGTAGGACAGCGAGGACTGAAAGAGCCTGATACATCCCAAAACATAAGGACTGCCCTTCTACCTGCGTTGCCAGAGCAGCCAGGAGAAGAAGTTAATGACTGTAGGACAAACCCAGGGGCACACAGCCCGTGCCCATATAAATCCTCATGCGTATTGAAGCAGGAGATGAAGTGGGAGCTTCATTAAAAGTGGGAGCTTTTAATGGTAGAAAGTACAGAATAATTTAGCATAAAGTACATCTGACACCTTACAAAATAAATAGGAAAACAGCTGGTAATGATTTTAGTGAAGACTAATCCACTCCAAGATGTACTTGCTAAAGAAATGGTTGATTTTTTTTTTGTCTGAAACAGCAACACTGGTAAAGGTGAAAGAAATTATATATTTCTAGAGCTTTCTGTAGTGCTGTCATTTAACTTCATCGTTGAAGTGATGAATAGACATATTGGCTTTTCTCTACTCTTTCTATCACTTTTAAGAAGTGTTTGAATACCCTTGAAAGACAAGGTCGTGAGGGAGAAGGGGAAACAATGTAGTCATGTTACTGCTCATTTATTGTAAAAAGACAAGTTAATGTATTTTACTTCAGGAAACATAATGTGATTAAAAATGTGAATATAACTTTGAGAAGGAATCTAGGGTACGGAAATAGTACAGCTTTCTTATGATGCTAGGAAAAAAAAAAAGGTGTTTTAGACTTTTCTGCTTGCTGTGCAATAAAGACAAATGTTGAGGTGCCTGGGAGGAATTCTCACACCTGAGACAGGCAGAAAGCTGAGCTCCAAGCTGAAGTCTTCACTCCTGTGCTGAAGGGCAAGATGAAAGGGCGCAGATTTTGCAATATCTTCCAGGTTTTTCAGATAATGTCAGACTCCTCCGATGCAAATGATAAGGTGGAATTTATACATCTAATCCAAAAGGAAAAAAAAAGGAAAAAATCTGTGGGAGAAGTCCTCTTTTTGAAAACCAACTTTCCAGTCACCCATCACGCTAGCCGCACACGACGGTTCCCCCCAAAGTTATTTTATTTTGCAGTTCACCTCTAATTCCAGACGCTGAGAGCTGGAGCCGCTGGATGCTACATGCTAGTAAGGAATGCATAGGAGCTTAACAGCAGGAGCAACAGACCCAGGTTAAAAATCCAGTGACCAGGAACAAATATGCCCTTTATTTCATCTTCCAGCTAAAATCCTGGATACAGTTTATTGGCTTTAAACTTTTCTCATTTAATAGAAAATTCTAAGCTTAGTGTTTCTTCTTAATAACAGCCACTTTAAGTTGGACATATATGGTACTATAAATTAAACTAGCACAGAAGTAATCTTTGTTTGAAAGACTTGGAATTGTTTGACAGTTAATTTTTAGATTATATCTAAAATACCTGGAATTTTCTCTTAAGAAGTAGATGCCTATTTCTATTTAAAATGAAAGAATTAAATTTATATCAGAAGTGATCAAAGTATAGTACCTGATGATCTCAAAGTCAGGAACTAAGTACATGTTTGAAAAATATTGAGCTAAAGTGCTTCTCCAAGGTTATATAGCAGATTAGTGGCAGAGTTAGTCTTTAAAATGAAACAGATTTTTTTTTATTCTATATAAAATTGCAAGGTCTCAAGTATTTTCAATCACTTTGAGATGATCTGGAAACCTCTTGAAATTTTTCAAGCAGAGGATCAAGCAACTGTGAACCTACCATCCAGCATAGTCATTAGCCCAGTGGCTATGTTAGTATGACACTTATGTGTGATGTTCGGGCTGGAGAGTCTGTTCCCTTGGAAAGGTTTGTTCCTGGTTTTAGTGTTTTTCCGCATTTTGAAGGACTTTTGGCCAGCTCTTGTTGTGACTCTTGTTCAGAGTCTTAATCAGCTAGTCGTGTGTCCTCCTCAACAAATACATATTAATCACCTCTGCAAGATCTGCAGCATCTTCATAATACTTGTGATGTACTTTTTTTCTCCAAATTTGGATCTTGACATAAAAAAGCTGGAATGAAGGATATGGTGTTGTGCATACCCAAGTGAAGGCAGAGAGCCAACAAAATACTGTTGTAATTACAAGTGAACATTCTTGTATCATAAAACTGTAAAGAAAAAACTATAAATCAGAACTGGCCTGGTGGTCCCTGGCAGCAAAGTGCAGGAGATTTGAGCTCATTCCCTGAGCTCGCCAAGACTGGGATCCTTGCAGAGACAGCCGGCTCATTCCAAGGGAAGGGCATTCCTGGTGTCTCCTGAGTGATGTTCATGAAGCTCTGATTTCGGTGGGAGTCGGATCCAGCCCTGCAGGAGTAACAGTCTGAAAAGTGCTGGCCACAGTGGAAATTCAAGCAAGTTGAGATGTGGAGGAATTTTATCTCCACGTGTCTCTGCGTGCAGTTAGGAGCCCACCACTTTCGGTGTTAGTCCTACACCAGGGTCCAGATACTGTGTTTGAGCATTTATCGTGGTGCTGGAGCAGGTGAAATTGTTCTTAATTCAGGGACCTAGTTTCGTGTTTCCATATGCTCACTCATGATACCAAACTCTTCTAAGATCTTTCCTATGGGCGTTAGAAAACCGGATTTAAGTAATACTATCCAAAATGCCTCCACTGAAGTTCTTGTCACTAATAAAACTCCATCTTCAATTATAAATGACTTTTTCCTCTGTCCTGGAACATTTTTCCTTTTTTTCTTTTTTTGTTGTCTCATGATCACAGAGCTCTTTAAAAATCATTGATCTGTCTGAATATTTTAGCAGTTTCCAAAATAAATAAATAAGTAGCAGGAGGGCAGGAGAGAATTAAAGTTGTTGAATTGGGCAGTTTTCTAGAAGCTTTAACACAAGCTGCGTGGGGCGGGGTGGGGGGGGTATTTCCTGCCTCTGAAAGATGTGGTCTGAGCTGGGCCCACGTTTGCAATCAGTTGAGGAGGGAAAAAGAAAATCGACTATTGTTTAAAGCAAAAATTTAAAAAAAAAAATGGAAGTATACAAGTGATTACGACAAAATAAGCCCAAAATTGACAGCTGCACAAACAGCACTTGTCCAGCAGTGGTAGTCAGGCACTATGAATGCCCAGTTTCCCTTCACATTAATAAGAATTTATAATTAATAGCACATTTGTGATCTCTTCTGTAATGGTAGCACAATTTTGTCTGATAACCTGGTTATGGAAGAAGCAAGAGAGAAGGGATAGAAATTCAGAGACCCACTTTGCTGGGTACGTTTGCTCCACGTCAGTATGAGTTTTCCAGGATCGGCCCCCGCGCCGGCTTAAGAGCCCCAGTTCTGAAAGGTGACGGGCTCTTCCTTTAACAGACTCGCTTCAGCTCTGATAAACCTCCCCAAAAGATGGAGCAAATCCGTACCACACAGGACGTGCTCAGCACATGGAGGGGCTGAGTTAGTCATGTCCCTGATAACTGTGGATATCTCATTGTAGGAGTCAGTTTTTATTTAAATTTTTTAATAGGAGTATACACATCTGTCTTTATACCCAGCAGCTTTTCTGGCCCACAAGAAGTCCTCTGTGAGTTTCCCCAACTGAGCTCAGTGGGATCTCTGTCAGCTGCAAGATTTATGTCATCTTTTTCAGTCCTGAGAACTGTTCCTTAAGCTTTTCACATCTGGATTTAATTGGAAAGACATTAAAAGACATTAAGTGTGCTGGAAAAGCATATTTTAGAGAAGATCTTTATAGACACTTCCATTAAAGGAGCTGATGGTTATAGGTTAAAATGGGATGAGGACAAGCCATCAACAGTTAGCAAGGACAAATTTACAATACAAACTGCTTCATAGGAGGAATCCGGCCTGTAGCTCTTGGGCCTGACTCTGGTCTCACTTAAATCAGCTTCAATTAAGAGAAAAACACCAGTTAGGACTGTACAAAAATAGTGTGAGATCAGAATCAAAACCTTTTTGTCTGTGTTTTGGAAGCACTCGAATTTCCACAGTAAATTTCTCAAATTACATGCTATATACACTAAATATAACACTTTTAGCTGTCGGTCTAGATTTGATAATTTGCTTTTACATGCACACTGTAAAAAGAGACTTGGAGAAAGAAGAGGGCAGTCGGTCATTAGAGCCTTCCGGGTGGGAGTATCCTCTGCAGAGTGGCTGTGTCCAGGCCGCAGGAGCAGGGCTGCACAGAAGAGGGGACGCACTATAATTTAGTACGCGGGCTTCATTAGAGACTTTGTCATGCAAGAATCTATGGCCCTAAACTCCCTCTTTGTTCAAGCTGTAAGGTGCTGCCTAAATCATGCTATGGGCAGTCATTTGCGTTAAGCGTAATCTGTTGCTTTTGTTTTCAAATTGAAATTTCTAGTCATGCTTAGTCTGACACACACTTAAAACTTAAGATAATGGTCTTGGCCTGGGAAAGCAAACTTCGGTTGTTGTTTTAAAATTATTGGGGAAAAGGCATCTGGTATTTAGGAAATTGCTGCCATTTCTAAAGCGTAGTCTTTAGCTATAGAAACTGGTCAGACTTCTAAGTAGAGAATAAATAAACATCTCTATGTAAAATATTGTAAAAAGAAGACTTCTTAGAACATTTCAGCAAAACAAATGAATTTATTAGATGCTCTCACCAGCCCTGTCCTTTTCTCCACTGGTTCCTGAAAAGCATCTGACAGTAGTGGGAAGATTGTAATTTGCTGGCTGGTTGCAACCAGAGTGGGAGACTTGAATTAAAATCAGAGCTGCAGTGCAGACTGTGGTTTTATTCTCTATCGTTAAATACTGTTTCCTATTCAGAATCTCCCACTGTCTGTGTAAGGCTATGAGGAAATGCTTGTAATCTAGTAAAACTGTATTCTTTGAAGCTGATTCTTTTGTTGCCTGACCTTGGTCCAGTCATCTATGTGTTTGTGCATCGTCTTTGCTTCAGTTTCACCCCCCTTAGAAGCAGGAATAGCAAAGCAGCCTCGGCTCGTTAGTGCATTTTGTCTCATGAAGAAGATTCTTGCAAGTAGAAGTGCCACACAGTGTGTGTTTTACACATTCAGTTTACTTCACATGGAAGAGTAAGCTTGTTGGAATGAGCCGAGTGATATTTGATGGTTTGAACTTTGTTGTGTGCAAGTTTTGGGGTGGATCTTCTCTGTGGATTCTTAAAAATATTTTAATACCTTAGTTTGTGACCACTGTACATTGCCAGTTGCCTATCAAAGGTTTTAAGTTGCAAAGAAAATGCTTATATCCTGTTGTATTACAACTCGGTTTAGAGCGAATTCTTTTGTTGAAATAGTTCTGGCCACATCTCCACTTCTCCGGGTCAGGGCCGTTCCCTGACCTTGGGGTTAAATGCCATGTTTTCTGTTTCCTTTCCGCTCCCGTTAGCAGGGTAGCAAAAGCTGTGGCAGTCATGTTAAAAACAGCACGTGAGGGCCAGGCTCGTGGGGAGGAGTGGCTGTTGCAGCCTCGTCTAGAAGTGCTCCCCAAGCCTGACACAGCTAAGAGCGTTAGCCCACGCATCTAAAACCAGGACATCCAAATGTCCTGCAATACAGACAGGGTTAATGGTAGCCAATGCACAAATCCATAGTGATGGTGAATTTGATATGTCAAGCTGCTTATTAATAAATAATTAACTGAACTAAAATGTTCTGAGAACATAGCTGACAAGGATATTTTCCAGCCATCAGTGATGAAAGAGACAGTGATTCACGGCCTTTCTTCCCTGCTGGTGCAGGGTTTTGCCTGAGGATACATATTCTGCTGTGTTCAACTTTCATTTTAAAATCGCATTTCTTAAAATTTCCTATAATCTGCAGCTTCTCACCCCTGGTGCTGTCCAGATTGTATGATTTAAACCACTGCCAACCTATCCAACTATTAGCCTCTTAATGTGATCATTTGGCAGCCTCCAGTTAATGAAAGCTTCTATATTACTTAGATGGCCACATCCTTCTGGGAGTTTGAATAGCTTTTGGCTGGGGATACAAAATTGGAAGAAAGATTAATTTAAATTAATTTAGATCTCTTCCTAGATGGCCTTGCTTTTTCCAAGGAGTGACTAGTATTTAATAACCTAGTAGGAGCATCTTGAGAAGCAAGTTAGAACAGACAAGCTCCCCAAACTATCTTACCTCAAATGATCACTCAGCTGTTTCTTGAGCTTTAAGCTAATGCCTCACCATCCATTACTTCTGGAATTGCTGTGTAGTCACAAGAATGAATGTCAGGTTTCTAGTGTGGTTATTCACATGCTAAAATAAGCCAGTGCCAAACTGATTCTCTGTCCTGGTGACTCAGTCCTGTTGCTTAAACAGACCGTTCAAAGAGAAAATCTACAGAAATAAAATTCTGTGTTGAATAGAGTGTTTCCCTGCATCTACCTTTTGGAACAGTGAGAGGCATGGAGGAATTCAAACTGTGAGTATGTGTGTCCAAGAAAACTACATGAAAGAAGGTGACGTGCGTGCTGCTGCTGATAGAAACTCTGCCTAACATATTGGAAAAATTGATCAAGAACAGCTAATCCTTGCTTTAGGATTACCCCAAGGAAGCTGGCAAGCTGAGGCTCTGCGTGGATGATGTGTCATGTAAATGTTGGCTGCATCGCTTGCCTGGGGGTAGCATTAGTAGCTGGGACTATTGCAGAGGTGTTTGAAGCTACATCCATGAGTCACCGGTCTTTGTTCAAAGATACTGGACTCCTTTTGCTTGACAGGTTCAATCAGCATCCTTAATTCTCATGCCTATCAGGTGACTGTGCCCTTGTGCAGGGATTAATCAGTTTGGAAAATGCTATTTCCATGTAAACTACATGAGTTAATCAGATTATAGCCCTGTGGTTTTTATGCGTAGCATAAACTGTGTGAGCAAAGGGCTTAAAGTCATTTAATTAAGGTTTACATTGTGCAGTGTGAAAAGCCCTTCTGAAATTTAATTTTTAAACAGATGTTAACACTGGTTCACATGAAATCTAATCAACTGGGGAGAGCGGCACATTGTGAGGAAAGAGGCAAAACCTCCTAGAAAACATTATTGCGTGTGATATAGTAAGTTCACTTGTAACAGAAGCTGTGGGGGAAAGGGATTTGTTCACAACACCCATTACCTAGTTTTGTTTTAGTTTATATGTTGCCAGCATGATAAATCCAGGAGGGTTAAGTACTTAGGCTAAGGAGTAAAAGTCTTAGCTCTTTTGTGTGTATATGGCTGTACCATACAAGCAATATATGTTGCATTTGTGCACTGGTGCACGCATGCAGCTTTGGGTGTGGACAAGGTAAGGCCAGGTAAAGGCTTGGTCAAAAATTTCTTCATCAAGGGAAAGCTGAAAAGAAAAGAACAGTAATTTTAATACATACGAATTTAAATAGTTGCTTAGCTCCAGGACAGTAGGTCCTGCAGCTCACCTCTACAGGTGTGATATTGTTGGGGTTTTTTCAATAGCCTTTAAATGCGGCAATTCAGTAGCCTTTACATTTAAATCCACACATGAAAGCGTCACGAGGTGAATATCCTCATTACTGCTGCAGACAGCTCGGCCTCAGCGCTATTGCACCGCGGCCTCGACCGTCTGGGAGCGCCGGAGAACCTCTGCCCTTAGCTCAGGGGGCAGATGGGCACCGGGTGCTTGCAAATCCACCGTCACTGCGGGCAGAAGCCTCAGCTGAGGCTCCAGTTTTGCTTGTGCATTAACTACTGTGTGTCAGCTGTTGTTAACACACAGGCTTGTAAGTGAAGTCAAGGACAGGCTCTAGAGGTGCCTGTTGTTTCAACTTGGCAGCAAGTGTTCTGAGAGGCCTAAGCTCAGACACGGCCTGAGCCTGATTCACATATGGCGTGTGGCAACAGGCAGGACGGTTACAGGGAACCATTTGACTCTGCAAACTCAGCCTTGAGCTTGGACCCAGCTGCTAAGGACAGTAAGTTCCACCCCTCCATGCTCCAGCTCTTAATACAGTTTTGCACCAGTGCTACTCCTGACCATATTTTTATGTCTTCAGGAAACACTGGTTATGGCCAAAGCCAATAAATATGTTTTTATATACTTAAACAACTGAAGTTTGGAGACATCTCGCCAGTGAATTAACAATGTCAAGCAGTGTATTTATTAGGATTGTCTTAGATCTCTTTACTAAAGTCAGCTGGAAGGACCACAGAGAACTACAAAGTTTTATTATTTTCAGTTTCATGGAATATTCTGAAGAAATGGAATAAAGATTTAAGAGGAAAAACACAAGCCACATACTGTGCTAAAACAAATGTGAAACCTTTATCGTGAGTTTGCGAGCAGAAATGTGCACGGGCTAGTGTAGTGCCTGTCTGCTGTTCTTGCTAAGAGAATGATCTAATGTTACTAGACTGCCATTGCAAGATGCTTAATCCCCAGAGTGGGAAACAGGAAGAATATTCACAAGTTTCAATGCTATTTACTAATTGCTAATTGACTTGAGGAAAGCTGAAAAAAATGACTGGAAACATCCATCCCCATTCTCATGCACACACATACTAATACTGGAAGTGGCAGCCAAGACAAACAACTAGCAGCGCGGTGCATCCTGTTGGCATCGTATTTTTGGCACTGCTGTAGCTACACAGAAAACAAGTGATACAAGAAATGTGTAAGGACATCTGTTCTGTAACCTATGGGGCTTCACTCACAAAACAGTTGTAAAATCTTCTGGGGGAGAGAAATATTTCTCTATATCTGTGCAGATGCTCTATTGTAAGAAAAATATCAATGGAAGGAAGTGTTGAGCCTTTAAAAGAGGAAATTGTTCACCAGATTCACTGTCAAATGTTCCATTCTTTTCTTTCCTTTTCATTTAACCTAAGTTATCTGCCATTCACAAGTGATATTTAAGCCAAGTGGTCTAAATCTGCTGGGACCAATAGAATTGAAACATGGATTAAATTAGCCCAGTGTCTCCTTGTAACTCTTCTTCGCTGCACTTCTGCACTCCTTGGGCTCTGTGTCACTCTGCTGACTATTCAGGTCACAACCTCTTGGCTACCAGCTTCCTTCCTAAATCTAGGATTTTCATATCTGCTTAGGGGCATGAAGGGGTGGGGGGGAAGCATTAAGTACATCTATTAAGGTCCAAAATATTGTTTATTTAGGAGCTTCTCCCAGCTTTTCTGCTCCATCCAAACATAAGCAAGCTATAGGAGAACCAGGAGAAAGAAAAACAGGAACTTTTCAGATAATGTAAGCCTCAGCCTTTCATCTCTGGCTCTTCTGTCATGTGTAGTTAAGCAGCATTTTAAAAAGGAAAGGAGCTTTTCTAGAATCAAATGTTGTTGTAAAAAGTCATGAAATAGGATGTTAGGCTTCCCCCTAGGCATCTTATGGGGAGAAAGGCATGTTTCCATGCAAACGAAATCATATCAAGTATTAACCCAAAAGACATTAGGAAACTGGAGAATAAGGAGAGGCTGTAAGGTATAGGAGTTTGGGAGGACCTGTGCTTGGGAGGGCTTACTTCTGGAAGCTGAGAGTACTTGGGGAATCTTGGATGGGAGAGAGTTTAGGAGCAGGAAAAAATAGGGGCCTAAGTGTGTGAGGATTTGTGGAGCAAGAGAGATGAGCTCCTCTGCTGTTATGTAAGCTGGAGCTTTGGGATAGACAGTAAGGAGTGGAAGACCTGGGACTCTGGAGTGGCTTTGGAAGAGCATGGGAGTGAGGCTGAAGATGCTGAGGACTGGCGGCTCTGCTGTGAGAGCTTTTGGAGGACTGTAGGCTCCCAAGAGCAGCAAAGGTGGGAAAGTAGGCAGTGAGGGCTGGTATTAAAATGGGATTTTTCAGCAGTAATTGGGAATGCAAGACTGCTTTCCTGCCGCTCGCCTCCTCTGAAAGTTGGTTGCAGCAATGTGATGATAGTTTTGAGGTCTTATTTTTTCTTTCTGTCCTGCTTGGGTTGGGGAAGGATACAGTTTGAAGAGGGAGCAATGGAGAACTGAGAGCAGTGAGACTTCACTGTGTAACAAGCATTAGGATTTGAAACTTATGATGGTGTGAAACAGTGGTTATCATTACACACCTTTTCATTACACACCTTCATTTTATGTATTTTTTTCTGCAAATTCGGTATTTGCATCCTTGACATCAATATAGTAAAGATACAGGCTTACATGCAAGTAACCAAACCGGCAGTGAGTAACAAATGTGCTCATATCCAGAGGAATTCTGCAAAGGAATTAAGAAGCTGGGTTGGTTCAATTCGTCTGCTCATTTTCTGGGGATTTTAGCAACCACTGATCAAGATCAGACTGCTCTGCACATCATATGATCAAAGTGTGACCTAATCCTGACTGAAGTATTACTTGGCACTTCTTGCTACTTATTGTGATGAGGATCTCATTGTGCTAGCCACCGTACAGACAAATAACTTGAACAAATAGTTCTTGGGCAAAATGTTTATAATTCACACAGATGAGGAAGCTAGATGTAGATACGGAAAAAAAGAAAATGAGGTGGGTTCAAGAAACAGAAGAAGTAGCAGTAAAACTCTCTAATAGTAGCAGATATCTCCATTTCCTTTTCTCTTTACAGCCCTGCCTGGTAATAGTTCATAGACTGCCTTACAGAAAAAGAAACAACCGATAGGTCATTATTTCAACAACATTTATTAGAAAAAAGCAACAAGAGAAGAAAGGAGAGTATAAGCAAAGAGTGCATGTGTTCTTGTCAGCGACAAAGCCGCAAGTTAAGAGAAGATTAGTGGGATGTGTCCCTAAATACAATGAACAAGATCCAGAACACCTATTTTAGGCAATCAGCCTAGGCTTTGACTTGCTTAAACCTTTGGTGCCTTTCTTTAGTAGGATGTGAGTGTCTCAAGTGGTCCGAAAATAAGTCATCCAGGAATAAAGGATATGGGAATGCTGCTCATATCTTCCCTGCTTGGCTCTCCACCTCCTTCCCCTCCCCTGTGCCCGTTAAGCCAGCCTATAATATATATGCCTATACATATTTTAATTTGGTGATGTGTTTTTTAAGCTAAATCAGTTCTCTGACCCGTTTCCCAGCTAGACCTGACAAACAGTTGTGCTGGCTCAGCTAAGGGAGCGTGATGCCATGGGTAGACCTGGGATCAAACAGCAGGAGAGCAGTTAAGAATGATATTAGTCTGAAAACAGCCTATTTTGGAACCACAGCCTAGGGGTCTAGACTCTATCTAAGGGCAGTAGCTGGGTGTCTCCAAAAGATGATGAAGAAAACCTGAGCTCTGCGCTGGGGGACACTTAGGGAGAGGGAAGGAGGCAGAAGCGGTAGCAGTAGCACCAGTCATCTGTCCTCCTTGCCCTGTCCTGGCTCAGAACTGGACGTTAGATGTTCATAATCCAGAGAGTGGCGCCTTATTGGGCAGGATCACCACCGCACATGTTAAAATGGTGGGGACTGCACGGACCTGCTCTTTATTTCTACCTAGCATTAATTCTGTCTACTTTAATTTGAACTACTCCATAGCCAAGCATGGGACCAGGTGAAAGCCAGCGAGGTAGCCTGTCTCTCCAAGATTATAACCCCAATAATGAGTGGGGGGGAAAAAGGAAACAAGAAAGATTTGGCAGTGGGAAATTGAAGATGATGTCAGTGGATGGCAATGGAGCTATCAGAACCAGATAAGCCCAGAAGACAGAGCCAAAGGAAAGGGAACAGGTAAATAATAGTGATAGTCTGAGCTTTAGCAAGACATTTTAAGAAATTTTTAGTTTTATCTTTGTTTGCTAGGGCAAAACCTCACAGGCTAGAAGGATCCCCCCTTTGTCAGTTATGGATGGGAGTGCCTTCTGAAGCTCTAGAAACTCGTCATTGCTATAGACAAATCTGGGATACATGGCCTTTTAGTCTAGGGCAGCCTAGCAATTCTCGTGCTGTTACTCTTCTTGCCAAAATACACATTGTCTAATAATATTTAAGTTGTATAAACATACCTTTCAAGAAAAGGAGCTGTTGAGAGAATCCAGACAAAGTATTACTATGAAAGCAAATCTACTACTTCACTGCAATGGCAGCTCCTGTTATGGACAGTGTCCATGTTGCCCAAGAGGAATGGGAAATGGAGATAGAAACTGTCTTGTCTTTTTGTCTTGTCAAGTAAAGAGAGAGCAACTCCCACATTTCTAAAATATGCTTCTTGCTCTGACCATGAAATGCAATGCTGCAAGACCTGCACTGAATTCCAGTGTATGTGGTGTTGCTTTCATAGAATCATAGAATCATAGAATGGCTAGGGTTGGAAGGGACCTGTAGAGGTCATCTAGTCCAACCCCCCTGCACACGCAGGGTCCCCTAGAGCATGTGGCTCAGGGTGATGTCCAGGTGGGTTTTGAAGATCTCCAGAGAAGGAGACTCCACCACCTCTCTGGGCAGCCTGTTCCAGGGCTCTGTCACCCTCACCATTAAGAAATTCTTCCTCAAGTTCCTGTGGAACTTTTGGTGACTCAATTTGTGGCCGTTTCCCCTAGTTCTATCACTGGCCACCACTGAGAAGAGGCCAGCCCCCTCCTCCTCACTCCCTTTCTTGAGGTATTTATATACATTAATCAGGTCCCCTCTCAGTCTTCTCTTCTGCAGGCTGAACACACCCAGCTCTCTCAGCCTTTCCTCACAGGGCAGATGTTCCAGACCCCTAATCATCTTTGTGGCCCTGCGCTGGACTCTCTCCAGCAGCTCCACGTCCCTCCTGCACTGTGGAGCCCAGAACTGCACACAGTACTCGAGGTGCGGCCTCACCAGGGCTGAGTAGAGGGGCAGAATCACCTCCCTCGACCTGCTGGAGACGCTCTGCTTAATGCACCCCAGGATCCCATTGGCCTTCTTGGCCACGAGGGCACACTGCTGCTTCATGGTCAGCTTGTCGCCCACCATGACGCTTTCTATGATAATGCCAAAGAAAAGATACCTTTTTTTTTTGGTGGTGGTGATTCCCAAGTGCAAGTGACTGAATAGAGTGATTGAGTAGAAAAATCTGTTATTTAGTTTAGTTTTGCATTTCACCTCTAAGACAGAGATGGCCTTCACTGTTTTAACGTGCTGGGTGTGTCTTTGAAGGGAGACACATGGTGTCCATGAGTTTCTTAATCAACTTTTCCTAAATTAATTATGAAAAATCATTTGTCTTTTGCCAAAGCCGTTAGGGAAGGGAAGGATAATTTGCTTTGCAGAAATAAAGCAGGTTTAGTGAAGGGGAGAGAGAAGCTGGTCAATAAAGAACATGATCACACAGAAAACTCTAAGCTGTAAAATCAATCGTTCCTCTGTATGTTGTTGCTCTATAAGCAATCTGTATTGACTCACCCTGTTTAGCACACTTGAATGAATTGTGTATAATACCCCAGTCTATTGCGTTCTTTGAAATCAAGACTTGGCCTGTTGGTCCTCTCCTGCTGACCCTTTCCCTGCAACTCACAACTCTTGCAGTCGTCCAGAACACAGGAATCCTTCCATAAGTGCTCCAAGAAGCGCAGGCTCCAGGAAAGCACATGGGAAGGCTTGAGAGACTATACAGCATCCTAAAAGTTTATCTTGTTCTTCACCCACGTTCTGCAGCTTTCATTAACATGAATGGAAGTCACTCACATGCCCAGGAGGAGGAAGATTCCCCAAGCCTGTGCACAAACACAGCTGTTCGGCTGGGCACTATCATGCAGCTTCTTTAGGAGCACTCTAGTCTAAATGGCCTCAAAATACATTGAATGATTTAAAAGTAAAACCCCCACCTTCCTTCATTCGGTGTTAATATTGTTGCGCTAGCGGGGGTTTTGACAGCTCATTTTTATTTTAGGCAGCGTTAAGTGCCTTGAAACAGTTTTCAGAACAAGGACTGGATCCAGTGGAAGGGGCTATGAAAGTTGAAAATGGATCACTTGAAAAGTAAGTACCTTTTAAACTCTCTACATTTTAATGCCCGCGTGGCTTGGTAGATAAGAAATGTAAATTAAGAGCTTAGTTGCCCTTTTAAACCTGTGCAAAAAAGATTTCCTTTGGTATTTGCATTTTTTTTTTCACAATTTGAGAGCATAAACAGGATTTCAGGTTTAGCTTTACTGGTAATGCTTAGTAATGAACTCTCCGTCAGTCAGTCCTCCTATGGAAATCCTAAAGGAAAGGATTTTCTCTTTATTTTATGGATTCTGTGTAAGTAGCATAACATGATTTTTGTCAAATGTGTTACAGCACATGATATTGCCTGCAAATAGGACAGCTATCTGCTGGTAAGTCCTTGTGTCTGCAGGATGAATTTTACCCTAGAGAATGTAGAAGTCAGATAAAATTGCTGACAGATCTTAAAAACCCCTATCTGGAATATTAGTTTTAAGTAGCAGACAATAGACCCAAGTTTCACGCCGGATTTTCAATTATTTAAAAAAGCAGGATTGTCTATGGAATCCAGTGTAGATTTTTTCCCAGTTGTTAGTCTCCTTAAGTAAAAAGGTAGCCTTCTCTTTCTAAGTAATTTAGGAAGTAATAAGAGGAAAAAAGACCACAAGTGGCATTTGGAATTTTTGATAGATATATTGTGTTCTTTCATAAACTAATTTAATCAGAAACATTTTTCCATATGATCTCATCAGCATAGTATTTGAACATAAATATTGTTATTTCACTTTAAAATGTTACCTTGCACGGTGACCTTTGAATCTCATGTGCCATCTGCTAATAAACATGTCTTAAAGATGTGCAACCCCGGACCTTACCACTCTTGTTGATGTATTAATCTTTCAGACAAGTCAAGCATCTGGGAGAGAAAGCAGACAATAAACAGACTAACTCAGGCACCATTGCTCAGGACTGCAAGGATTCAAAGGCTGTCGTCTAGGAGCTTCCCAGCGCCCACGGCTGCCACTGCATCCTTATAAACCTGTCAACACGCAATAGGGTGTATGTGTACAAGGAAATGAATGACTAATACCATTATTTGAGTCTTATGTGAAGACAACACTATTCTAACGCAAGAGATAGTATACATGGTACTGTTTATTCAACTGTGGAAAAAATAGAATTGAACATTTCCCTTAGAGGTTGAGATCAGAGCATAACTCAGCTGCCCGGAGGCAGAAGAAATCTGATCATGTTACTGGAGGTCAAAATAACAACTAATTAACAAAAGGTGTTAGGTAAAAAAAAGGGAAATTTAAAAATTTATTAATACTGAGGAAAACAAGTCAGCATTGGTTCAGTTATACATTTATTTCGTAGTGTAGTTTAAGTTCAGCTTACTGTTTTTTAAATAATGCTTGAATATTTTAAAAATAACCAATGACAGTGCTGTGAGAATTGTAGTTGTTGTCTTCATATATAGTCATACAGCTTCTCTTTTTATGCAGACATTATGCATTCTTCATTCTATATGAATATGTATGACATTAAGATGCACTACTCAGAGTTGTATGCAAACAGAAGTTTAAATCATGGCAAGTATTTGCTTAACATAAACAGATGTTAGTTATGATCAGTCTCAGTATACTCCAGGAAAAGCAGATATGGTATTTGAGTTTCCTTGCCATAATCGATTAAAGAGGCGTCTTGCCTCCAAGCGACATTTTCCCCTTCAATTCTGCTCTCTGTTGTGTGAAGCACATCTACACCCCATTCTGTGTGTTGTATCAACCCACCGTTTGCATCAACTGAGTGCTTTTAATCTCTGCATTCTGACCAAGGGCAAAAGATAGGATTGCAATGTTATCTAGCCGAGGAAGGCAAACTGTTGATGTAAAGATGGTTCTCTTGGAAAGGGAGTAGCAGCAGAGATAAGACCTGTGGCTGCGCTCTGTACCAGCATATTCCACTCAAGTGTGTGGCCAAATGCAGTAAAACCACATCAGTTCATGTGTACGAGGACAGTGTCGTCTCTTTCTTTATCATCCACAGGTAGACAGTGCAGAGAACGAGTTGAGAGGAAAAAAAAAATATTACAGACGAATGAATGTCTGGCCAAAGTGCCCAAATCAGGGTTGATTGTGTCTTTCTCTGTGCCTCCACCTTCTGCAAACTTGCTGTGTTAAAGCGGTCATGCTGACATTTACGTTATTTATTTGTCTGAAATATGAGTATTTTTTTAAGCCTTATGCAACAAACACGTAAGGCACCTACCAACTGCATAGCAGTCACGACAGCATTGCACAAGATTTTAGAAACATGTAAACCAGGCATCACAACCCAGGTGACTCACTCAGGAAAACAGACCAAGGGCAATGTGAGGAAATGGTGCAAGATGCAGTGGAATTGATTCACCTCTATGAAAGACTTCCAGGGTAACATCTATCAGGCTTTTACAGGGTAGGCAGTTGCTAAAAATTTGAAGTCCTTTTTCTCAGGGATATGATTCACTCTCCTCCTAACAGATTAAGAGCCTTTGTGTGCAGAGCTTGCAGTTTATCTAGGGTCTGATTCTGTGGTGTGCAAAACTGTCTGGAACAAGCTGAGCCTTTCAGTTCCCACAGAACTGGGAGGCTGCCAGAGGCATTTGGCACCTGGCAGACTCAGCTTCTTAAGGCAGCAGCATACAAAAATACTCAGGCCTTCCACAGCGTCTTTCTCAGGGATACTCCACCTGCCCAGGTGGCTGCCAAAGCAGCAGTTCTGCTGCTCCTTCACCTTAGCAGGCAGCTGAGGTGGTCCAGAGGCAGCCTCAGTCTGCGCCCAAGCAGTGCCTTCTAGCACGCAGCGTACACAGGGCAGTACTGTCCTCTCCCACGGAGCACAGGAACAAAAGAGAAGACAAACTGTTTGTGGACAGCTCTGATGGTTTGCATCTGTCTCGAGGACAAGAAGCTGAAGTTGCTGGGAATAACACGACAAGGAGACTCTGAGCATGGTCACCCAGGCATTACCCCTGTAGTGTGTTCCCAGTCCAGTCATTACAGAGAAGCCCTTTAGCAAACCAACTTTGTAGTCTTTGCCCAGAATCTCGAGGCATAGCTTGACACTCTGCCATCCATCAGGGGACCCACCAGAGCAGACCAAAGCTTCCCTTGCTCAGAAGCAGCATGAATGATAAAACCTTAGTCCGTCCGAGCCCAGGAGCCAGCAGGAGCTGCGCAGCGTTCTTCACGCTGCTCTGATCCCACCAACACGGGGACACATCCTAGGCACAGCCCCAGCACTGCCCCCCGTGACCTTCAGAGAAGTTGCTTTGTTGCCTTCGCGGCGGACGGCCTCTCCGCTGAGCACTGGCCTCGCTACGGCACCCATGGCAGAGCAGCAAAGAGCTCCTTGCCTCACTCCAAGTGAGCAGATCGCAGTTAGAGGCTTGCAGCTGCTTAGGTTGCTCCAAGCTGGCTTACTCAGCTCCTCCTCCCCATGCAACAGTACAGGAAGGTCAACTCTCCGTAGCTGTTGACATCTTAGGTCCTCCCGTTGGTCAGAGAGATGCTTGATTCTCACTCCAGTGAAAGTCAGGTAACTGGGGGAGCTTGTTCATTTTTTGAGTCTATAGAAACATGGAGTAGATTTATTTTGGGGTCATATATCAGCAGCATTTCTAACTCTTTTCCAAATGCAGGATTACCTAGGATTTGCGGTAATGACAAGTCAGAAAATTCTGCTCAGTCTGAGGTAAAGTGCTCACAGATGGCAGTTTTAAAACGCCTCCCAAACCACAGGTTAAAAGCGTCACCAAAGAGATTCCGCTGAAGTCTAAGAGCTTTTCCTGACATAAATCTGCAGAAAGAGTGCCTGCTCCCTACAGGTATGAATGAGGGCACGGAGACCTTAATGTGGAGCTCATCAGGACACCACACCTGAATGCCATTATGTTGTTTCAGTGTTACTTTAGCACACTGCAAGGCCCATGTCTCGAATGCACTCTGTCAACCTGCACAACACATAGAGGAGTTTCTTAAAGAGAATTCTGCAGTGTTCTCTCTCACACGCACATATACAAGAACAAACTTCAAGTGCAGTTTGATTTTATCACTAGCAACTTCCCAAGAGCCTGAGGAGAATCCTGGCACCAGAGGTTTTCCAGTGGACACATCTCCAAGCTTCATATGTTGGATCACAGCCATTCCTGTTAGTTTTTGAGCTAGGAGCATCTGAAAACTTCTGGGGAAAGCTTCTGTCTAATGATATAAATACATTTTTTCCTTCAATAGCCCTAACTGCTCCCCATAATCAGATAAAAGTTGGTAAATAGAGACAAACAGAACAAAGCACCCTTCGTATTTGTTTGTGCTTAATAATTAGCTAATGATAGTGAATACTGGAAAAGAAACTGTGTGCTTGGAATGCGACTATTAGTCCTAAAGTGGCTCTCTAAGGTACATCATGCTGCACCACAAAACACTTTCCAAGAAGGAGAAAACCAGGTGTTTCAGAGGTACCTCTGCATCAGAGGTACAAGCTGCTTCCGAGGCACAAAGCTGGAGACGGTGCCCGTTTGGCAGAGACTGCTGAGAGCGCTCTTGTGAAGACTGTGTTGAGCTCCCTTTAAGGACTCAGGAATCCAAGTGGCCCTCGTTTGTGGACAACACTCATTAATCAGGAGGAATTGTGCTTAAGAGAAGCTAATACCCTCAGGTACCCTCTCAGAAAATCTTTTCAACACCTCCTGGCGCTCAACAGCTTACACAAGAAAAGCCTCATCGCAGAGACTGTAGGTATCTAAGTAAAGGGAAACGCATTGCCATGGTTAATTTTATATCTAAGTTATCACCTGCAATTGCACACTGACCTGTCAACAGTTCAACACGCTCTGGAACTTTTTGTTCTCACATTGACGCACATTTTGCTCTGAGTTCCACATAGACAGATGTGCTGCTTGCAACAAATGCAAAACACAGCAGCATCTGGACTGTGGAGTTGGAGAAAAGGATGCAGATGTCTACGGTTCTTCCTGCAGCATCCCAGCATTCGCGTCCCATTTACAATGAAACTGAACTTACCCCTCAGCTATAGTCCCCCCTGCCGATTGCAACATACCACCATATAATTACACCTAATTGAAGTGGTAGCCAGAGGATTTAAAAGATGAAGTGCTGCTCAGCAGCCTTTCTAAAGGGTCTTTATAGAATGAGTGGAGAAGAACCCCAGTTCTTGTTCTCTCTGTTGTCTCTCCCCTTTTAAGCATGAGGAAATGGGGCTGTGCCACCACAGAGTTTAAAGATCAATATGGGAGTAGTCTAGATGAATGACTCCAGGAATATGGAATCCTCTTCTTCGTGGCCTCAGATGACAGTGCAAACAAATCCTTCCGAAAGTATATGCAGAGCCCTTGATCTCTCTGACAGCACTTTATTGCAGGCGTTTTATTGGTGGGTGGCTGCTTGTTTTGGTTCCCTTCTCTTTGGCCTGCTTCGATTCCCCGGGAAGCAGCACAGAGTTTCCCATTTCCTGCATGAGAGTCGATCAAAGTTTTGAAGCTGGGTTTGTTCCCTAGCTAACAGGCAGAGGGGATTTTTTTGCTTGTTTCCAAACACTATATAAAAATAAACACCCCTGGCAACATCTCTTTATCCTCTCCCAGAAACATGCAGGATTTCTCCACCCTTAGCTGCATCCCAGAAGCTGATTGATAGAATTGCCGTTCCTTGATCAAATGAAAACATCCTTGGCAGCAGAGGAAAAACAGTGGAGGATCGAAGCACGTATTTGATGACAGTGAGGACAGGGACTTGCCAGAGGCCTGGATAGAACGTGGCATTGTGTTGTATCCAGCCTGGGACATCATTCCATGGCAGATGGGAATGGATGGCTATTGCCCTTCATTATTTCCTTCCTTATTGAAGCCCCGTGAGGGGGCTGCACTGCGCTGAACTGCCCCTAGGCCGGTGGTGATAAGCATGCGGGCATTCGGCACGGCCCCTCGGGACCTGTGCGGAGGGCTGGAAGCAGAGGAGCGTGTCCCGAGGGAGCGCCGGCACCCACCTTTCCCGGGTGTCCCCGGGACGAGGTGCAGGGAATGCAGCTCCCCGTGGGCGCCTGCCCGTGGCGCGGGTGCCCTCCCCTGCAGCCGTGGCCCCACGCCGCCCGCGCCGGGCGCTCCGTGCTCTCCCTGCTCTCGCTCCGTAGCGCCCCGGGACAAAGGACATTACAGAAACAACGATGGAAACGTTCCTGATCTGTTCTTAATTAAACAGCCCCCAGTAACGGGTTTATAAGAAGAGGGAAAGCACAACAGAGTGGGCACTAACCTGAAAATATCACTTATTTAAGGGCCAAAGTCTCCTTTTATTTATGACCCCCAGGATCTAGTGAGAGCAGTGAAGTCCTATCCAATAGCACTCCATAAACGAGAGGAAAAATAGCCCAGGAAAGGCAGTTTATGCTTCTCAACGCAATGTATTAAAAATATAAGTTGTGCATTTAAACAGCCCACTTAGGCTTGCTCATTTGCTTTTGTTTGTGATTCTATCGGCAGCAGTTTTTCTGTCACCTGTTAAAAATACACAAGGGCAACAATAATAATGTGAGCGCCGCCCCAAAGCTTGTTTGCAATGGCCCATTTCCACCACCCCTGCAGCCCACTGTGGCTGGACTGAGCTGGACGTGGCTTTGGTTTTGTTTGCTTCAGTCACTTAGGTTTAACATGGGGCGTCTTAAACACACCCCTATTTAAATGTGAGGGGAAATGAAATCAAAGTGTGGCATTTCTCTGACAGGCAAAGATTGGCTCGCCCGTGTCTAAAACACACCTGACATTTCTGAAGCTGAAAGACCAAAGGCCAGAGCTTACCGAAGGCGGCGAGTTTGTCAACTGACTGCAGCAGAGCCTGCGTTTAATTATTGTCCCCCCAAGCAGCGTAGCTGGTTAGATCAAACACAGTTGTGATAGGCCAAGGGGTACTTAGGCAGCTGGGGCTTTTTTTGCCTTATGTTAGTATAAAATGACACAATTTGTTGCAAACAAACTTGATTTCACCATCATTTGGAACAAAATATAAGGTAAAAGGGATGCAGGTTTTCTTTTCTTATCAAGTAAGATCTACCAATCCAGAGCACAGCATAGTGAAAATAGACTAGTTATTATACACAGAATTATTAGCAAAATCCACCATCTTCTCATCACTAGTACTATGGATGAGTCAAGATTTAACCCCAAGAATGACTGATAATGCTGGGAATTATGTGTAGACTCAGAAATTCCGCAGGTAGGGATCTAGTGAGCAACAACTACAGTTCCCATGTACAGTAAAGAGTAGGAATAAACAAGTTAATGCACCAAAACAGAAATAGTTTCTTACAAAAAGAGAAGTCACAGAGCCCAAGGCCGTAGGTTGCTTTGTGCAACTCAGCTCACTTCAACAGTGCTGCTCCTCTTACTATTGTGAAATCACATTTGTTGCATGTGATCAATACAGTTCAGAGGAGGATGTTGCTGCTACTTCAATGCTGCTTCCAGCTCACAGACTAAATAACCCAGGGCCAGAATTTTAATAGCACTGACCCATTTAAAATACACCAAAAGGACACGATTTTCAGGAGAGCTTTAGCATTTGACAGCTGGCCTCTTCTGAAAATTTGATCCCAAGTGGGCTTGAATGTCTTCAGTATTGCTTTTGGAGTAATTCTGAAGCTGTTTTCCACATAGAGATAGAGATTTTCTATCACTTTTTCTATCACAATGTTCTGGAAAAATACTTTTTGCTTCTTTGTTGGGAAGGAAGAAAGCAATGAAAGCCTTGACACCATTATGTAGAAAAGCTTATTGCAAATTTTAGCTTGAATGAGGGCATTTGGAGGCAGAGCACAGCGCGCTTCTGGCCCTTCTCTCAGCAGCAGTCTCTGCCTTGTGCAGCCTCTGCCCGAAAGCCGAGGCAAAAGTTTCCACGCAAAATGTCAAAAAGACTATGAAAATAGTGGAACGGGAGCTTTTGAGAAGACAGGTGCTTAATATCTTCCATGGCTTCTTTTATTACATATATATATAGATTTAGTTAAAAAAAACCACTATTCCTAAATTTATTTATTTATTTATTTATTTATTTGTTCTACAAACAGGAGTCCTTCACATGCCACCTCAGAGAAAGAATAAAACCAGTTTACCAGTTTGGCAAAAATCTGGAAAAGGGTCCAAGAGATCCTGGTCCCTTTTGAATGGTATTAAGCTATCAGCCTATTTAAAAACAGAATGCAGCCTTAAGAAGCACCTCTGTTCTAGATAAACAAATATGTAAGAAGTGTCTGTCTTGGAGGCAAGCCAAATCTGTAAAATCTACATTCACCCAGAAATAAATACAAAAAGTCCATAGACGGCTCCTCAAAACTGAAGATTCCCCCACGTTAGTGTCTATTTCTGAGCAAGTGCAGAACCACATTAGCCTTAGCCATGTAAACCGCTTCTTACTCTGTGCAATTTGGGTCTCCAAAGCTGGATTCTCCCCTTCCCGCTGGGAGAGGGTACCCTCCCTGATACCTGTACAGGAACTCTTACCAGTTTGGGCAACACGTGAAATACTGCTGAAGGAGGGATACCTGCTGCTGGGAAACAACAACAACAACAAAAGCCTTTTACTCAGTGGTTTAAGACCAGAGTTGGACTTCTTGCCCTTGCCCTGGAGAACGTCCCGAGCCACCGGGCTGCAGTCTGCCCTGAAGCGACGTGTCGTTCGGCCAGCTGATGCTCTTCACTTTGCTTAGATCTGTTCACCTTTCCCCGAATCAGTGAGACGAGGAAATTATTCCTATTGCCCAGTGCTAGGGTACTTACACAGCAGGTTGAGGAGGAGACAGTTGTTGCAATTTTCCTTCCATAAAATAGTGAAGTATCAATATAAATTAATCAACAGGCAATTACTCATGTTCACTTTTGTGCTCTCTGAACCACTGCATATTAAATTATTCTGTACAAAGTAGATTGGTTTCCATGGAGCTTGGAGGTAGCCTGGTGACCTCATTGCTTTGGTGGTTAGGGCATTCTTTGAAGGTGGACGAGCACACACTACCTGCTAATCAAATACACACTCGCGATGATGAAAATTCACAGGAATTTCTTGCCCTGTGCACCTTCCGATTTGATCTGCTCTGCAAAAGCACTCGGAGCGTGCAGTCACCGGGTAAGTGCACAGAGTCCCTTCTGCACAGGAGGACAGAAGCTTCTTGCCAAGCAGGGCACTGCCGTTGCTCACAGCGCCGCGTGCTGGAGTTTGCCCCACGCGGCGCGGGGCACAAGTAGGTCAGCGCGGTGGGTGCCCGCAGCACACGCAGTCTCTTCCGAGAAGGCCTTTTTTTCCGCCCAGGTTGAGGATCTATTACATCTGAAGCCAAGAGGGAATTATGTTCTAATAACTACCTTTGGTTTTTCCCTCTTGAACAAAAATATCTGGAAGCCTTTCGCTTTTTCTTTCATCCCAAAGTTGTGTTATAGCATCACGAAGAGCCCCTGGCGCCTGGGTCCTCTTGGCTCTGTTTTGGCTTGCGTATTTTTGTCTTTGATTTAATCTTTTTTTTGTTCTTTGACAACTTGGATTCATTCGTATCCAACCTGTCAGATTTCAGAGAGAAAGGAGCATAACAATATTTCTGAGCAGAAAGGGCAAGTGCATTGGAAATAAAATTAGCAGTTTTATTTTATTGGTCAGGGCCTTCACCAAGGAACGCTTCGTGCAACGCTGCAGAAAGCCAAAGGCATCTTAACCCAGAAACACAGTCAATAGTTTGATAAAACCCAGACCTCTTGCGTTATGCAATTAAAGTGTAGGCAGGGTGATAAGGGCTTTAATTTACCTTTGGGAAATGCTCATCAAATTCTGTATTAATTTAAAATACGCTTCCTGTGCGTTTCTTGCTGGGCGAAGGTCCTCGAAAGCTTCCTCAGGCGCGGAGGAACTAAAAAACATCTTCCCAAAGCGGGATGAATTCCGCAAGCCTAGATATTCTATCAGGAGATTTTCTCCAAGCTCCATAATCCTGTGATATTTCTGCTAGCAGCCAGGAAAGCCAGTGGAATGAATTCCCACATGTGCGTGTTTGATGTGAGTTCTGTTATTTTTAATTATTTATACAGCACCATGCGTGTGCAAGGCTCTTTATAGACAAAAGTTCATATCCCCACAGAGCTTGCAAACCGAACGGCCCCGTGGTACAAGCACTTCTTTGGCTTTCCTAGGCCGTACTACCTGGACTAACCCAGCGATGGGAGCGGGCTGCCTCGGGGCCGGCAAGGGCTCGGCTGGGTAGGAAGTGCTGGCGGGATCAGGCTGCCGTTAGAGCATGACGCGGTCATGGGTGACGAGGGAAGGCAAGGCAAGTGCTCCAGCAATAAGCTCATGCTGTTGCTTGGGTTATAACCAAGGTGTCGAGGGGTTAGGGCAGTTTTTAAATGTTTAACGTTATTTATCATCCTGTTACTAAGAAGGAAAGCGTGCTTTTATAGGCCACACGGAAGAGGCATTTGGGAAGGAAGCCTAACATGGGTTGGGAGAGGGGCTCAGCTCTCTCTTGGGAAGTGGCCTCCGGAGATGGAAGCAGCACATGCCAGAGACATCAACCACCCGCGCCACGTCCTCGCCGAAACCAGCACTCACCCACCAGCTCCTTGGGAGCCTTTCTTTCTTAACCGGGGGCATTTTCAGAAGTTTCCCAGAACATTTGCAGCTCTTGGCAAGACCTGGACACATCTGTGACATTTAGCTGATAGCCTCCTTAGTGAGGGGGAAGCTTGCCAGCGAACCCTTGTGCAACTGTTTATGCTGCAAACGGAGGCGTGCAAGAGCCAGTCTCACTCTTACAACGCATTTTTCCTCCTTAATTGAGAGTACGGAGCACAACAGAGCCTTTAAATACCAGGAAAACAACCGGCTGAGACAAGCGGTAAGAGAGACGTCAAGGACGAGAGCCCGCGGGCCCGCTGCCCGGCGAGACGGGCCGCCAGGGCCTGCTCTGCTTTTCAAAGCAGCCCACAGCCCTTAGCGAGAACACGGCGCTTGGGGGCCGCGGAGACGTCCCAGCATCTCCCCGGGCTTCGGAGCCGCAGCAGCTCCGCGGGAGGGACACAACAAGGCACGGAGCGGCTTACAGGGCACTGGGAGGCCCGTGTCAGGGGACATCTCCCTGGGCAGATTTCTGCTCTTTTTTCCTCTGATTTTTTGCCTTTTGGGACAGCCCAGGAATCAGCAGAGGGAAGAAAACAAAATATAAAAGCATTAGCCAGCAGCACCGCTGAGCACAAGAGTTGCTTGTTGGTGAGCTCCATGGGCAGACCGTCCACGGGTAGGACCTTCCTTAGGCTCAGGTCCTCTTCCTCTCCTTATCCCCAGTTCCCTGTGTTCCAGACCCGCTCCCTGTTGCTTTGCAGCTCTGGCCACTGGGAAGGGGCAGCCAGGGGAGCAGCAGGATCAGGAGGGAGAAGTAGCAGAAGGGTGCCTGAGACACCACGTGAAGAGCTTGCTCCCTTTTGCCCCATCTCTTCCTTCTTTCCTCCTATTTTTCCTATTTTTTTCTCTCCAATCCAAGAGTTAAAATCTGGGTGAAAATGGTTTCAATGATGGAAGCATCAAAATGATAGAAATGATCAGAGTAATTCAGATTGGTTAGTAGCTTCCTGCTGCTTTCTGGAGCAATGCAGCACGGATATCTTGAGTTTTCAGCATTTTATACCTGAACATGTGCTGCAATGAGAGACACCTACTAATAGTTACACTTGGAGGAAGCGGATTTGACTTGCACAGAGGAATCTTCACCAACCCTCACTTTTTGGAGTCATCTCCCATCACAGTTCTTCCACGATTGGTGAGACCCTTCTCTCTCCTGAGCAAGTCCATGATATGTGGCCTGAATTAATTTCCAGACCTTTTAAAAGTTTTTTAAATAATTCTGACAGATCACAAACAGCACTCGAAGCAAACATGTGCATGTAGAGAAACCCACAGGTTATGGAGTTTAGATACTCTTAACTCTTCTCTTCTCTTTTGCTCATTTAACCTGTTCCAGACAGTATTCCTGTTTTCTCTTACAAGTTGCACATTTTTCAACCTTTTTTTCATACATATATTTTATTAGCAGTATGCTTTGAATTCTACACTAAAAGAGCTGGTGATGTAAACACCCAGATCTTCCTGTCTGACAAATCTTTTACATACGACAAATATGAAACCAGCAAAGATACGGTCTGGTCCTGAGCTTGTTTTCCTTCCTGTAAAGACAGCTTTTGATGTCAGAACCCTGTATACACTGACTCAGTACATCTGGAACTTGAGACTGAGCCTCTGTTGGTGCAAGGCAGCCAGCCTTTGTCCCCGCAGGTGATTAAGGCGCCTCTCCCTTCTTGGAGGGACCTTTTCATAGGAGCTCCTGATCTCCGGCGCGAATGACGCCGCGCATTCCTCAGGTGCAACGCACGCCAAGTAACATCAGATGCACGGCCAGGAAGCACTCGTTAATCTCTCCTGTTGTGCTCGAAGACGAGGCAGGCTCAACACAGGTCCAGGTGGTGGCTCCTACCGCTCGGTGGCAATCAACGGAGAGCTAAGCCTGATCCTCAGCAGCGTGGAGGTGCCTGAATCAGTATAGACATTCTTGATTCGGTATTAGCTAGCTCTGCTCTTTAGGCATTTGTGACTCGGTCCTCTCTGATGGAGCTGAAGATCCAGCTAGACCAGAGCAGGTGCCGTAGCCCTGGGTGAGGAGGGATGGATCTTCCAAACTCGGCCGATGGTTGGGGTGCTGCTTCCCACAGCCCTTTCTCTGGGGCGTCCTGGGGCATGCGGCATGCTGAGCAATCCAGCACAGAGGAGATGCTGCCTTGCTACATGTACAGCTCTTTTCTGCAGAACCTGGGACACTTTGTTTGGCAGATGCCAGGGCCTGACTTGTTCTTTCCTGTGAGATTATTGTCCTGTTTATTTCCCTCCAGGCAAAGCCTTACATTACTGGAGGAGAAGACCACATCATTCCAGCCTTCTTCGGTATTCCATCTGGCTTCACGTTTCTCCTGGGAACACTGTCCCATGATTCCACCAACAGTCAAGGGAAAAAGATTCACAGGGAACGTTTCCTCACCCTCATCCCTGTGACCCTCACGGTGGCATGCGGCACCACCTTAGGCCAGGCAGATGTGGCTTCCGATGTCACCCCTGCTGGACGACACATATGGAATTCTGTGTCGGCTTCTGCACTGCATTGCCAGCAGAAATCCCTGGAGATTAGGTCTCAAAAGTATGCTTAAAGAGGGAATATTGTCTGGATGTAATTTAGCTGCCATTGCCCAGCAATTCCATAGATCCTTTTGATTCATGACATTAAATATATGGAGCAAGCACAGGAACAGATTAACATGCAAGGTCCTATAATTAGCTGTGTTATTAAATTTGCAAAGTAGTTGGGGGCAGGGAGAAGGGCTCATTTGCCATCTGTTTAAAAAATATCTTTCTTTCCACTTAAATCTGGATATAAAAAAACAAACGTGGGCATGACTGCCTTGCATGCATTACTGGGATTATTTCCCTTGAGCTAACCAAAGACAAGTATGATTCATATATCAGTAAAATGTTGTGCAAAAATGTGCATACATTTTTTTCACATAATGTTCTTTTTCCTTCACATTGTAAATTATGAATCTTGTAAACGTCATGAATTACACATTTTATTGGTGTGCTTTTTTTTTTATTATTATTTTTTAATCATGACCCTAAAGCTATGTAATGGGAGAGTAGTTATGCCAGGCAGGATGGTAAATTCTTGTATGATAATGATTTTTTAATCCCACTCTTGTTGCTATGGAGCAATGTAACCACACAGTCATTTACTTCAATTTCCCTAGCAAATTTACAATAGCCAAGCTATGATTTTAAAGCACAGTCACACACGTACACATTCCCAATGACCTCAGATAGAAACTATGCTTGTATAGGAAGAAGGAAAGTTGGCATTGGTTAAAAAAGAGATCCATATTTACTACTTAATCATTAGGAAATTTAATCATTCGGAAATATCCTTAAAAATGTAAGAAGGACTCCAGCCTAAAAAGCTTCTAGTCTTGCAGTAATACTTTCATTTACTTACTCTTCAATGGAGCACTATCACTCACTAGTTCCATGAAAGCACTGTGAGAAAAAAACCTTCTCAAAGACAGCGTAGAAGCTAAAAAAATTGCCCAAAATTCTCCCAGGTATGGGAGACTCCTAGTATGGTAGAAGACCGGTGCCATAAATTGATGCTTGTACGTAACATAAATTGATGCTTGTACGTAAATCCTTATTTTCAATGCCACATTTCTTTAGAAATGCCTGTGATGAGCTAGCACTGGTGACTTCCAGTCAACCATTTAGTAACAGTTCCTGCAGCCGGTAAAGAAAGTGTTCTAATGTTTGTTTGTTTGTTTGTTTGTTTTTCCAAAATTTACATTAAGAGAACGGTATTTGAGCAAAACGTGGTTGAAAGCAAAGGAAGCTGGATATGAGCAGGATTCCCATTTGCTGCAGGTCACCCGAGAGGAAGGTCAGTTAACGCAGGGCCCCTCCGATGTTCTGAGTTTGGGGTTCTCACATCCACAAGGATTAAATTAAAAGTAAGAAGAAAGTCGTGGTGAAGGCATAGCACAGACCAAACGGGGAACGTAAGGGCAGGGAAGCTCTCAGGCACATTGATGTACTCAACCTAACTTCCCATATATGGCTCCCTATATAGTCACTGGACGTGGCTCAGCTTTCTACTCGGGTACTCCGGGTCCCTGTTTGGAGGACAAGGGTGACCATTTCAGTAGCCCATTAAGCACACGGGGGTGCACAGGAGGTCTAAAGTTCAGAAGCCGAGCGTGAAAGCTCCCCAGAAAATGAGGAGTTTGTATTTCTTTCTGCTGCCCATTCTATCCCCTGTCCTGCTCTAAGCTTCCCCTAAGCCACAGTACAGAAGGCTGAGGAACATTTGGATTTGCACAAGCCAGAAACAGCACAATCAGTGATCCAGACCTAAGTACCTCTGGCGAGGATCTCCTCTCTGGCAGGGGTAGAAAAGAAGTCATACGCTGGCTGTTTGTCCCTGCGCAGAGCAAAGGGGCCAAGATAAACTAGCTGGATATCCTTTGAATGCAAAAAGAAAAGAAAATGAAAACTGAAAAAAGAAACCCCCTAAGAAGGACCCTCATCCATCTGTTTTTCTTTAGGGATACTTTAACATTAGCTAAATATCACTTATTTACACCTGAAGAAGTTAAATGATCTTGTTCCCATGAACTCTCTTACAAATGCTGTCCTGGCCTGTGATTTATATAAAAGTAGCTGTTCCCTTAATTTTATTCACAATAGCTTCATTCTTACCGTATGAACCTGCTTTGTCAGTATTCACTTTGATTTATGGAAGATTTCAAACTACCAAAATAACTATCCCTTTTCTTTTCATTAAAGCTAATCCCCACAAAGACACTTTCATCTACTGATTAGTCATGCTTCAGGGATCCTTGCTAACCAGAGGCTAAGTTATTGATGTGTTAAAGATGTAATCGCAGAGATTCAAGACCACTGGAGAAAGCTGGACGTGTTGCTTGACGGCGTCAGAACATTACAGCCTGCTGCCTTATTTGACCAGCCTGGGTAGCCCGCGCTCGGCAGCGAGGTCAGATCTCCTCAGTTAGGCTACCTGCAAGAAGGGACTTATCGGAAGGTGTTTCAAATCCACACATGCCCAGTGTGTTACAGATCAGGCAGACAAGGTGTAGGAATTTCCAAAGTACTTCAGGGAATCAGGATCCTAGCCCCCCTTCAAACTCCCTTTCAAACCCCCAACTTCCTAAGCTTAAGGAGCGACACATCTTCCATTACAATCCATACCCTTAACTCCAAAATATTCACCAACAAGGCTGATATTTCATAGGCCTGTACCAAGCTGAATGTTTGATTATAAATTACTTACGCATTTGTATTCATGGCTGCTCTTTCCCTACTTTGGCCCTAATACCTCTGTGCTACTGAGAAAGCTAAACCTGAGTGAGACCTCCTCTTAATCCCAACTGTCTTCACAAGCGGCACTTAGAGGTCACCAAGCAATAACTGGATGGAGCCCCTTCTTCCTGGGGCATAAACATATACTCAGCTGCCACTGCCTATAATTATCCAGCTGTAATAAGAGCCACTTAGTTCCTCTCTGATGTTGGTGGACAATTGCAGATTACTGATATTATGAGGCTGTTAGGGTTGCCACAATCGGCTTGGGCTTGAAAAGGGGTTAACCATTTCTGTGTAGATTGGAGCCCGAACCAACTGGCCTTGCGGAGCATAAGCTGGTTGCCTTTAGGACCAGGCCAGGCGTTGCTGCCCTGTGATCCCTGAAATGCAAGGAGGAATAGAGCATAGAGAAAGGCGAGGGAAGACAGCACAGCACAGCAGTTTAAGAGGGCCTGGACCTGTCCTGGCACAGTTCTGCTGGGGTGAGGCGAGGCTGGCTCTGTGCAATCGCTGAAGTGTCTCTGCAGGAGGTCTTTGGTACCCATCTTATTCTGCTCCTTATCTCAAATCCCTCTTCCACAAGCAGTTGGGGAACTCAGCTTTCACTTGTCCCATTTTCAAAGCTTTTGTGGGGAGGAGTCCATATTCTCTTGTCACTGTATCTGTTTGATATTTTGTCCCAGGCTGGCGCCCTCGGTTCTATTAACTTTTGACATGCTTGGTCTCATTACTTGTATTTATTTGACCCAGATCACTATAGACCTGCATCTTTCCTGCTTGGTGTCAGTCAAACTCCAGCACGGGTTGCCCAGTGGTAACTGAACAACAGTCTTGCTTCTTGTCTTGAGCCTTTATCTCCTCGGGCTCATGTCTGTCCATGTACATTAGAAGACACCGATGATGTTCCTTCTAGCCTGCCCAGCCTTGTGCTCTCACCACTCCTTTGTACTACTGTCATTTTTCCATGTGGTTAAACTTTCTCACATATTTTGTCACTTTCCCTGTTTTTCAGGGCAAACTCATCATCTCTCCTAGCTGTTTAACAAAGCCATGAGTCAGAGGAGCTCTTCCCACGGGCACTAGAGGCAGAGGGCACGTGCAGGGTTCACAGCAGCCAGCTTGCTGTCTCCTTGCTTGCAGCTGCCTCCTCGCCTGGTGTATTTCTGTGCGGTCAGTGTCCAGCTCCATGGCAAATACTGCTCCTCCAGGAATGTTCTTGGAATCCTCTAATTGCTCTTGGTCTGCAAACCCAATTCCTCTGAGCACGTATGAATAGGTCCACTGCTAATTTAGGCTGGAAAGCCCCAGTGAATATATGAATATGCCAGGAATACAAGTCCTTGCAATTCTCTCTTAGCTGAAACAGATTCTTCTCACTTGCTCACTCACTCACCTTTCAGCTTTGTTCCGGCCAGCTTAGGCTGATGTCTGCACCAAACAGTATATCAAGGACCTGCTCCATCTGGGCATAAATCACACTCTGTGGGGAGGAGGTTTGAACTCTGAACTGCAGCCAGGGCTGGTCCTGCACACCGGCTGCTGCGGGAGCCCCTCTTGGTTCTATGTCAGCCCATGGTTTGGTACTGACATTAAATCAAACTAAACCAAATGAACTTGTCAAAGATTTAACCCTCGCATATTTTCAATATCTGGGACAGTCTGACCTTAGGCTGCATAGCAAATTAAAAAAAAAAAAGAAAAAACACGCAAATGTTCCAAGTAGATCAAGTCTTACCTGATTTGGGCCATCAACCACTGATTTGGAACAGGTCAACCATTCACATTTGTTTTGTAATTGCAAATTTAAGGTAAGGGTTTAGTTCCTATATTTTGTGGGTTTAGTTCCTATATTTTGTGCAGACTAAATGGTAGACTTAAGAATAGGACTTCCATTTTGTGACACTTCATTTCTTCACTTTTGGAAAATGATAAATTACCATGAGTAATTGAACAGATTAAAATGTACAAAATCACTCGTAACCTGTGCGTATCAAATTCCAAAGCAATTAGATTATTACTAGTGAAGAAAGAGACAGCACAGAGGAAAAGCTTGTTTTTACTGTGGCCTGTCAGTTCACTGACTCAGAGAGAACATATCTACAACAGATCTGTGAAGCAACCTAGAATATTTCGGCCAGATGGGATGCATAATGCTGACACACACAAGACAGAGCCAATAGTTAGATCCTGCAGAGACAGAAGCAGGAGGCAGTGTAACTAGCAGGTGCTCTTTCATTCTAGAGGCTTTGAACCCACCCTTGTTTTATTCAGATGAAAAAGCAGCTCAGTTTACACCCACGCTGATCTTCTGTAGCCCTCTGAGTGTTGAGGCTGGTTCCTGGTTCCCTGTAACCATTTGTACCACTCTGTTGGTGACTCCTCATCCCCATTGCAGTTTGCATACAATTCTCTGTGGATTTAGTAAGAACCTTTCCCCATTCCCTCACATTCTTTTCACACAATTTTTTCACAATCTTATCGAGGCAAGAACCTAGCTGCTTTACTGCAACTTTACACATCTTTAAAATGCACAATGTGTCTTTCTTGAAGGACCACTTAATTTGTGTATACAGATGCTGATGGCCTACCAACCCTTCCTCTTATAGCTACCTGCGAAGATTTTATGAAAATCCTGACAAGATTTCTTCTCTTGACGATAGCACGATCAGAAAACAGTCCTTTAGGTGGACTTCTGAGTGCTCTTCTCTGTCTGTTTCAACAGCTTCCTCTCTTGGAGAGTTACCTTAGAGCAGGAGGAAACCTGCACTGTGGCAGAAGCGTCACTCGCAGTAGCCAAACTACTTAGAAACCAAATACAATTACGGCCTGAACAGCTGAACACGTCTTCCCTCACAAGGCTAGCAACTTCCTGACACAGGGCTAGCAATTTCTCAGCAGTGGCACCTGAGAAAGTACACCTGGAAGTCCTCGGGATTAGAGGAGCTCTGGCACGTTCAGACACGCTCATTTCTCTGGAGGCTGCTTGGGTGGATTCCCTCTCCCGCTGCGATCAGTCTTCCCCAAGGCACACAATTTTTCCAGTGTTTCTCAAGTAGTTTTCAAAAAAAAAAAATTGTTTTTATGACAAACAAAGACAGTGGAGGTCAAATTAGCAAAAAACATTCCACTTTTTCCATCCCCAGTACTTAATATCAGTATCAGTAAATAAAACTCTACCAAGAAATATTCTGTGACCCTGAGTCCAAGGGCAAGCTACACCCACACTCTTGAACCCTTAGCCACCAAAGCTACTTCTATGGACCCTTGTACTAGCAAAGCTTCCTCTCATGTATATATGCACAGAAAGTGGCCGTATAACAGAAAAGAATTTGCAGAGCATTTGAGTGACACTTCAGTTTGTTTCTCCAGTCGCATCCAGAGATACTTAGAGATATTGCTGGAAGCCATGATATCCTGCTCATATTTGCAAGCTTGTGGGACAGAAATCGTTGGTCTTTTACCTCTGGTCGTCCTCTTTGGCTATTCACAGCATAAAGATTGGAGAAGCCAGGTGGAATCATACCTGAAGCATGAGTGTGTCTTTTATTCAGGAATATTCTTTCATCAGAGAAGTTCATACCAACTGGCTGGGTCTAGGGAACTTGAATATTCTGTTATGCAGCCCACATAATTTCTGCTCTAAACTCTGAGGCCAGTGGTGAACTGAAGGTCTTCCAATTGCCTTGGAAAGCAAAACTGCTGGTGTGACAGAGGGTAATATAAGTGATCTCATTCCTGGGTTATGGATGAAGATCCCAGCTCCTCCTAAGAACCCATGAATGGTCACAGAGGTTTTGCCTGATGCATCTTCGTTATTAAAATTAGTTGGTTATCTACAAGCTATGGTATTGCCACCTCCCCCTACTCTATTTATTGCTTGTAATCGGGTGCCAATACACTTAGTTCATTGCTGAACAACTTCATATTGCTTTTTTTTAGTGGATTTCCTATCCCAAACAAGGCACTGATTCACAGCTCTGAGCACAAGTATGTAGAGGGCATTCCAGCTGGGAGTAGGAAAGAAAAGAACATTAACATTAGGTTACTTAAAACCAGTTCATTTCCTCCTCTAGTGCTCCACCACCCACCATCCCAGCTGGCTTCAGATTTCTCGGTTCAACATCCAACTGATTGCACAGGACACCCCACACTCCGCATGTACCTAAGCACAATAAAATTCGGTTCTTATCGCCACGCTGAAGGGCCCCAGACTGTGGGTCACTAATGTAAATGAGTGCAGCAGAATGCTTTTCCGTTTTCACTTTTGTTTTTATCATGGGGTTTGAAGGGTCTGTAATATGCAGTTCTGTAGTATAACTTCCCCTTTCTGGTCACAAACAAACGACATCTGGCCACTTACAATAATAAACTTGAAGAGAGAGAACATTTCCTTTTAGTTTCTTGGGACCCTGCTTAATCTTAAAATTCCTGCAAAAAATGAAGAAAATAAATTAAAAATCCCTCAATAATTATTCAACAGTAAAACAAAACAAAACTCCGCAAACAAAACTGTCTTTAGAGCCTCTGTGTACGGTTTACCTCACACAGTCTCACACGACTTAGTAGAGTCAATGTTTGAAGAGCTGTTTGCTGTTCCCACTCTAGTTCTTACATCATACAGGAAACACTTTCAGGAAATGAATATTCAATTAGCCTTCTTCACCCTCGACACCTTGGCCTGGGGAGTCTAAGGCAGAAAGCACACATGGAAGAGTCAGGGTGGAGTAGGAGCCCCAGAGAGGCAGCCCAGACACCAAACCATCTTACACCTCGCCTTGCCCCCCTGGCACAATGCTGGATTTCCTTTCCAGAGATGCTTCTGCCAAGTCCTCTCCATTTCACTGAGCAGGAAAGTGCTGCTCCCTACGCAGCACGGCGCCTTCTCCTTCAGAACGTGCCGGTCGAGTCTGATTTGTGTCTGCGTGTTCCCAGCGGGCATTTTCGAAAGAATAAAACACAATCACCTCTCGTGCATTCTTTTGTGTGAACCAACAGGTTCCCCATTCTTGAAATATCCCAGGCCTGGGTATTCTTGTCACCATGAGGTTGTGGTGGAGCTCATTGTCAGAGTGGGGAGACTAGAGTTTCAGGAGGACTCACCCAACAGCTTTTTGCCCAGAAGCAGTACACAGAGAATGACGGAGGATATCAAGATGAATAAAAATTGGGAAACACAATGCAAGCAGTGGTAACGAAAAGCTCATTTCTGCTTTGGTTGTTAGTCACCAGAAATACCAGACAACTAATTTTTAAAGATTAGAATCTTTAGGCCACCGCAAATGGTGCAATGTAGAGCAAGTCTGGAAGTGGTCATCTCGGGATGAGTGCGCGAGGAACCACAAGCCCTCCTCCTGATCACTCCCAAGAGCCCCTTTCCAAGCTGGCTTAGGACAATGGAAAGATTTCCACTGGTTTCCCTAAGCCATAGCGAAGGTCTGGACAACGGCACCATCACCGCTATCAGAGACAGGCAAATGTTTTCTAGATAAATGTCTTTTTTTTCGCTCTATTAAAAACGTGGATGTGCTGGAGTTGAAATGCTGAATGGAAGTGTGTCAGCCTGTCAGTGACGTCCTGCGTGTCTGGGTTTCTGCCCGGTCCCCTGCTCCAGTTGACTGCCCCCTTCACCCAGTTCCCGTGTCGCTTCCCTGGTGGGCTCAGGACCTCTGCCTTGCGGCGCGCTCGGAAAAGCACCCTTCGTTTTCAAAACACCAGGCAGTTCTCCAGAGGGAAAGATCAGTTATTCCCAAGGGCAAATGAGCGGCTGTGCCAAAGCAAAGCTAGCAGGGAGCCAAACAGAGGTGCACACTTCTGGATTTCATCACAGCTTGAGACAAGAAATTAAAAAAGAAATACTTTTCAAAGGATCCACTAAGGAAGACCCACAAAGTCTTTGTAGAAAGAGGGGATACTTCATGACCGTCACACTAAAGACTGTGCCGTGCCACGTAGGGCAGCTTTGCTGTGCCCCATGGGGTGCAGTGCGTCCAGGTCCTCTAAATGTCACCCCTTCTTTGGAGGTAGCTCATATCCCCCAGAGCACAAGTGGGAGCAAATTTCTGTGCAGGAAAATGCAATGGGACCTCTCGTGCCGCGAGAGGAAAGAAATGCTCTTGTTAGCCCTGTTGTGCCCAGCAGAGTTGGTAAGCTCTTAGCTGTCGCTGCCTTTGGACATACCTTGTTTGAATGCCAGCACTGACTCCCCTGTGATTCATTTGGGAAGCCCTCTCTAATCTGAAATGCCTCCCATGGAAGGCAGTGAGCTGGTGGGTCTGCTGATGCTAACGTCACCAAGTCACACTGCACCCACTTGCACACTCATCCCTTACTTGTAAGGATCTATGAGGAAGGGAAACTCCCTCTTAGAAAAAGGAAAAGGGCCAAAACCGAAGAGCAATCAAAAATCCCTGACGTCCTCCCCGGGTCATGTGCTGCGGCAGCCAGCGGGGTTTTAGGAACATGCCAGTTAGTTACCACTCGAATCACAAGAGGGATACTAACCCACAAGTGGGATACTAACACAGGGCACAAGTCTGTACATAGTGCAGCAATCAAAGCTCTGGAGTGGCTGTGCCAGTTCAGTCTTCTGTGCAGCCTCTAAGATTGAGGAATAATATCTGGGAAGGCAGGAGGGAAAGATCGGAAGTGACCGTTGTCCTTTCTCTTGCTGCCTTTCTTTCCAGGGCTTGTCCAGAAGCGCCCCAGTGTGCTGTCAGCCCCTGGACATGTCACCAGGCAGCACCGGGGAGCGCCAGGCCCCCTCGTGCTCTGTAGTCTGTACTCTCGGCATCTGGAATTGAAAAAAGTCAGTAGTTTGTGAATGGCCACATCCACCCATAGAAAGGAAAACTGTAGGAACAAGCAACAGACTGGTGCTCCTACTGCCCGCCTGTCCAGGTGTCACAAAACAACCCTTCGGAAAGCTCCTTGAGATTTAACTGGGCCCTTTCTCTGTTGCCTTCGGAAGTCCTGACCCCTCAAAGCTTGTTTGTCTCAGAGCTGCTCTTTGCTGTAAGGGCTTCTAGGGAAAATATCATCTGCTCTCTCAAGACCAGTCAAAGCACTTGGCCACGCTGACTTCTACTGCGAAACAAAGGCGCGCACTACCGTGCTGCTTGGAGCTGCTTGCTGCTTACCCTCGGTCTCAGAGTAGTGACCGGGGACAGAAAAGCTTGGCCCGTGTCACAGAACATGGGTCACTGACTTTGGGGCCGTAGGTTACATACCATTCCCATCCCTAGCCAGAGGGAGCACGCTGGGAGCCAGCTTAACGTTTCAGCCCGAGAGGAGTTCATGCGTGGTTTACATAGTGCAGGGAGTTCATGGTGCCTCACGGCGCTGTTGGACTCTGAGCAGGGCGGGCTGCTGGTGCGGAGCGGCCGGCTGGCCGCGCGCGGCCCGGCCTCATCGCTGACTCCCCCGCCGCGCTCTGCGGCCCCGCACCACGCTGGCCCTCCTCCCGGTCCCCGAGCCCCTGCGGTTCGGGCCACCCCACATTTCCCTGCGCTGCTGCGAATCTCTCTCACAGAAGTCACCATCCCTCTCGCTTGTTCCTGATGGGAGCAGTTGGTCGAAGCTGCAACGTGCTCCCGCTGGCACCCGCACAGTGCAAGGGCTCTGGAAACGTGGCCGTGCTTGGAAGGCCCCCGTGGCCGTGTCTGGACTGAGCAGCGTAGGAGAGTTTCTGTGTTTACAGCACAAGGACCGAAGGCAAAGCCTGAGAGAAGCTTTTATAATCAAAATCATTTTCTACCCCATAAGCAGGAACACAGAGAGGCATTGCAAGAGAGGGAGATTTTAAGCGGATTATCATATTAACTAAAAATAAAGACTGGACATATTTGGAATTCTAGGATAAGCTCACTCTTCTGGTAACAATAGAAACTGCTCAAGCCACTCTCCTGAGCTTGCTGCAGAGCTGTGGCTCCAAACCTCAGAGTAGCCAGTTAATTCATGAGTTTCTCTATGGTGTACATAAAAAGACATGGCTATGTATAGCACACATGCTGACAGTCTCATCCAGATGATTTAGCCAATGTATGTTCTCATGGTGCAGCTACATGCTGAATGCCTAGTCGTAAGCTCTATCTTCAAATAAGCAATTGATCTTTTTGACTTATTGCTTCACATTTGTTTCTCATATAGCATCTCCCTTTTGTTTTGTCCAGCTAAATTAATGAATCTGATCAGGGAGAGAATTTTCCAAGCTTTCTATGGTAATCTTAGCTTAAAATTTCAAGTCTCTGTACTCTCTGGCTGCTAATTCTAGTGCAGGGCCTGGTGCAAGTTGAGCCCCTGGAAGCAAGTTGAGCAGAGCAGTGCAGTTACCCTCCGCAGACCGTGCCGTGCCGCTCTGGGACGTGCCGTGCCACCTCAGGGCACACGTTTGCCCTGCAGCACCCTGGATTCCCTGTGCCGTGGCTGCTGGGAGAGCACGTGGACATGCCGGGGCTCTGTCAGCAGCACGGGACGCTCGGTGCCTGCACCGCCTGCGTTACTCCCGAGTCGTGCTCGTGCGCCTTGCGGGTTTGCCCCTTTGCAGCGGCAGCCCTGGGGAGGCCTCCTGGTGCTCGCTCAGCGCTGCTGTGGGTCCGGTCCACCTCCTGGCCACAGCTCCAGGCTGTGCGTGTTTCAGACACCCCTCTGCTCCCTTGGAAAAGACAGTCATGGCTGCGAGGGGTGGTCCTGGCTGCCCACAGTGGCACCGCTGCTGTGCTGGCAGTCTGATTGCCAGCCAACCTCCTATCAACCCTAATCCCTTGCAACCTAACGCGATTTCCCCTTTCTAAGCTGAAAAGACAGCTGAAATCTCTCAAGAATTAATGAAAACTAAATGCCACGGCTTTCTCCTGGAGGGAAGTGCTGATACGTGTGCATCCAAACCCGTGTGTGCGTGTTTCTGTGCATATGGACCCATACACACACTGCAGTTTCAGCAGGGGACTTTCTATTTTGCATTCTACTTGGACTAACACTTGCACTTTAATACCAGATATCACTGTGAGACATAATGAGGGTCATTAAATATATATATTAGCTTATTAAACTAAACTGCCTTCACTGTTGCAGCTGGACTCTGTTTTATAGAAAACCCAGCAAATCCCCAAAGTCACACAACAGGAGCCCAACACAGTTTAGCTGATGACAGTGTAAATATCAAATTTACTAGGGCTAGCAAGTGGCAAACACAGTTCTGTTCTATTATTTAAAAACCTGCCACGAGGCATGGTACGTAATTCTCAACTCATAAGGCTAGCATTGCTTTGGAAGGAAACATGAGAAGCAATTTGATCGGATTTAGTGACATTTTCAGGGATATAATTTAATTATAGGCAGTCAGAAAGCTTTTGGATAATAGCTGCAGATCTGATCCAACAGCTATTGGGGTAAGTGCAAAGATTACAGTGCATTAGGTGGGTTGGTCTAACACGGGTCCTGAGAATAATGTACCAGATATGCTGGAAGCATTCACACCTTTATCAAAATCTGCTTGGAAAATGAGTTTATGCTTTTAGTTAAGTTCAGGCACGGAGAGGGAGACTCCAGCGGGCTGTGGCTGTGTCAAGGCTGTGGGTTTGGGTAGCTGTTTATGGGGTTTTCTGGCGGGCAGCATTCCTTCCCCACAGCCTTTCCCTCCTGCTTTTGAGGAAACGTGGTCGCACCAGCTGGCTGTGGACGTGGATGTTTCTTCCCCCTCGCCAGGACTCCTGGACCTTCGTTTCAAGCACCTGGAGGACGGAGCTAGGGGCTCCTCTACGTCCGCCCTCGCCAGGGCTCCGCACGCGGCTGTTCAGCCGCCCGCGGCTCCCACCACCGCTCCCGCTGGCGCTCCGTGCGGGGAAATGTCTTTCCACTCCTGCAGGGCTCCTTAAGAACCCGGTTCCTGCCCAGCCCTGGTGCCAGCGGGGGATGGAGGGATTGAGCACGTGGCTCTGCTCCGCCGGAGGGGAGCGCAGGACACCCGGAGGCTCAAGCGTTGGGAGCCTGGAATTGTGCCAGGCTCCGGCAGCTCCCGGAGCACCCGCTTCCCTGTGGTCCCACACGTGCAGGGGCGATGGGAAAGGCCGCAGGCCTCCCAAGCATTTCTAAGCTATTTCTCCAGGGCAAAGACGAATGGGCAATTCCCTCAAGCAAGGAAGGGGCAGATATAGAACGAGCCAGGCTTTCTGCTGTGCGTGGCCGAGGGGAGCTGGGGAGGGCTTAGTCCCAGGGAAGCACATTTTGTGTTTAAAAGTGCCTCTCCACCAAACACCTCTCCCAGGCCTGGGCAGAAGGAGACTCTCCCAGGGCATGGGATGAGTAACGGAGCTAGATGAAGACGTAGAAGCTGCTGAGTTGCTTTGAGATAACCATGACCAAGAATGATGACCTCACGAAGTGGCTGTCTGCCTAAAAATATCTATACATATAAAAAACCCCCGTGCTGCTTTTTACTCACATTGCAGGGAACTCATGAGTAGTCCCGCATCGTGTTCCACAAAGCGAAAGGAAAACCCCTGCTGAGGCGTTCTTGCCCTGTCTCCCTGCGCTGCTCTAACTCCCACAGCTCCCCCGAAGAGCCAGTCACCGTGCAGGCAAAGTTGGAGTGCGGAGGGAGCTCAGCAGCGCTGCCAAACCCCGGCCTGAGTCACTGGCAGCAGACAGAATGGCAAAGGGAGTCGCGGTCTCTTTACGGTAACCCTGTGGAGCAGAGCGGGATGCGTTCCGAGATTTCTTGTAAAGCCGGGTGCAAGCAGCTCGGGGTGTGGGTGTGGGTGGACGTGTGCTGGCGGTAAATCGTCCTGAACTGCACGCACTTGGACAATCAGTGTCTCGTTTCTAATGATTAAGAGCGTGCGTTCGGATTGCAACTGAAGATCTGCATCTTCATGCCTTGTCCGTCCAAATCCTCTGTGAAATTGCATGCACAAACAATGCAGAAGTGTATCCCAGATAGCTGAAAGGCATGAGTTATAAATACTCACACCCCTCCACACACGGTTTTATAATGGCTTAGGCTGATGTGAGCCAGGAGATGCAGAGCTCAGGCTGACGTAGCCTTAATTCATACCTTTGAACACACAAGGCTTTCTCTCTATAGGACTATATTTCAAAAATAGCCAAGGGGACTTAACCCCAAATTTCTTTGTGTAACCTTGATTATATTGGCGCTTCCTTTTCAGATTTATCTTTTACTACTTTTGCTGCTCATTTTTCAAAGGCTGACACTTTAAAAGAGTGATTAAGAAAGGATTACTTAGTTTTAGATCAATGCTATTTTGGAAGCATAGCATATATTTTTCTCACTTTAATATACCTTAAAAATGTTTGCATTTTATGCACTCTTATGAACACTGTGAGAAGTACCATAATTAGCTCTTACAGATATAAGTACTCAATGGTAAAGAAATGCCAAAATAAATTGCTTGTACAACCCTATTCCCCTTCTTGCACCCACCTATAGGGCGATGGCCTCCAGGTAGGGTCAATCCCAGTTTGCTCCGGGAATTGCTCCTCCTCAGCTCCTTCCCCCTCACTGTCCTCAGGGTCCGTGGTGCCTTGGCCAGAAACTCTGTCTCCCAAAATGTTCATCAGATCATCCCAGAACCCGGGGCCTTTGCTGAAACGGAGCCAGGAGAAGGCAAGGCTCCTCAGCCAGCAAGGCTGCGTAGATGGGGCCTTGACTCTGGTGCCGAGTGATAGGAGACTTATCTGGAAAGCAGCTGAATTCTGCTCTCTGGATCTTTGGTTTGTTTGTTTGTTTGCCTGCTTTAATCTCAGTCTCGAGGACTAGTCTGCATAAGAAATGCCTAACCACATTTCCCCCAAAATAGACCCCTCTGCCTTACCCCTTCTTACATTGTCTGTGTGATTTCTCCATGGCAAAAATTGCTCGAAAAATGTAATTCTAGAAAAAGTCTGGGGAAAGGCAGTGTCATGAGCAGAGCCCTGGCTGACAGCAGTGTGGAGCAGGGAGCTAAAGGACCGTCACCTGCATTTGAGACCTCCAGGGAAAGCATAGTTTGGGGATTTTTGCTAAGCAAACAGCACTGCCGTGAGAGACAGCTGACTCCATCTTTTGTTTCCCCTGCAACACCTGCAGCTCCACAAATTTGGCTGAAGTTCGGGTCAGAAAAAGGGTAACATTAATATAATCAAAAGTAATGTAATGAAAATAACTGAGTGAAGGGTTTCTAAATAGCCCTGGGTCTTCTGGGCTGTAGACTGTTGGGACTCCGACCCTGAGATCTGGTCACGCTTTCCCAGCAGTACCAGCAGACCCTGCAAAGGTGCTGAGAGGTCTTCACTCACAGCCCTACTGAGCCTGTGTCGCAGCGAGTGCCGAGCAAGGCTTGTACCCACATGGAGACATTTCCAGCACATCTAAAGGAGGTGTTCTAGGGCTTCAACTCTCCTTCCCCCTGTCTTTCCCATTTACCACCAGAGAGGATGGGACCATGCTCCTGGCACTGCCCACTGAAAGCTGAACATAAGGAGCATCCAGGATTCACACTCTGAACAAAAATATCTCCTAATTATATGCAAGTATTCCCTTAACTCCGTATCATTTTACTTTGTTCATCTTCTGAAGATGGACTTACATTCCCTGTTTCGCTTGTGATGGTCACCAGAGCTGTGCCAATTCTTTTCCACTTGCATAAGCCTCAGTTTACATCCCCCAATAAAGATATTCCCTCTGGCTTCTCCTCTCCTGACGCCCAGCCCAAAACCTTCTCATAAATCTTTACAAAACTGGTGCCCGATGCTGTAGAGCAGCTACAGACACAGCGTTGCTGCGAGCAGTAGAAAACTGCTTGCCGTGTGTGTGGATTTTACCTACAACACGCCAAGGGGTTTGGATGCGAATTCAGGGTCCTGAAAAAGAGAAGGCGAGGCTGGGAGCTTTGTGGAGTCCATAGGCTGGAACCTATGAACCAGACAGGAGAGGCTGTATCATTTCGAACTGAAGAAAAGGCACAAAAAATTATGGTCAGAAGCCACTGGTATGGACAGGAAATAACAGACTTAAATCTAAAATCTCTTTTTTTATCCTGAACTTCTATTCCACTCAAATTTGAGGTGTTTCAAAGACCTCTCCTAAAAGAAGAAGAGGGAAAAAAAAAAAAAAGTGAGAGGGGCAAAAAGCCTGAGCAGCAATTTGAGCTTAGCCTCGTGTGGAGCTCTCATGATTGAGCGGGTGGAAGCATTTTTGCTTTATCTTTGGTTCAAGGCACCAACTTCTCAATTCACTAGCACAGCTCAGAGCCTGGAGCGTGTCACACGGTTAGGTAGGGAGCTAGCTGGAGGATCTGGCCCATAGGGCTATTTCTGTTATGTTGTTTTGTTTTGTTTTGTTTTGTTTTGTTTTGTTTTGTTTATCCCCTGGGACGTGGATGGGCTTTCCGAGCTCAGTGATATGCTTTTTGTGTGTTAGCCGTCGGGACACTGAGTACACAGGTGCTGTGAAAGGCTTCATGTAGCATTAGGTTACAGAAGAGCTCTGATGTGATCTTTTGACTTTGGGTCTGTTTTTTAAAAAAAGAAAAAAAAAAGCAGCAGCAGCAGTTGACTATATTTCATGGGAGCATTCAGGCCAGCAAACAGGCCAGCAGGATTCCTTAATCCTGTAGGTTTCATTTTGGGACCTGATGTGTAATATCAAACAGATTAAATGAATTGCATCACTCCCCGGTTCAGCATGTGCAGACCCTTGCAGTTGAGGTTTCCCAGCCAATCCATCCTCTTCCCCCCAGCCATAAATAAAGTCAGGGGTGGAAGATTCCCTTCAAGGAAATTTATCTCTTTGACAGTCAAGCAGGTGGCAAAGTTAATGCTGAGTCTCAGGAGAACTTGGTTGGTAAGAATGGCTCGGCAATAACTAACCACAATGATTTACAAGGGACTAAATTGCCAGATTAGGCCTTGATAATTTTTCAACTCTTGACTTCATTATTACCTTGTGGATCTGGATCTTACATCACCTCTAGGAATGCCTGGGATCAAATTAAAGTGGAAACACCTGGCTGAAAGTCAGTTCAAAACACAAATTCAAGAACTAGGGGGCTATTTTTGTGTTCCAGACCTGTTTTTTAGGCTTGGTGGACCCAGCTATAAAAATCTGTTTTTTGATGCCTGAGCTTTATTTTCAAATGCCCGCTTGTACCATGGGTGCTTAGTCTGCGAGCACCCTCACTGCATAGACACCCACAAAACTGAGCTGTGGAGATGATCTAGTGCTTAAGGGCAGTGTCCGAGTGAGGTAAATGCAAACTCAAGCAACTAGACCAGGCTGAAGAGCAATGCGTTTTGATCTTCTACGGTACAACTGCCTAAGGAAGGCGCCAGGAATACCCATGCCGCGGGGTTTCACCAGGACCCGAGTGGGTACCGTGGCTAAAATGGCACGCCGAAATGTTTGTTGAGGTCTGAACACCAGCTCTTGGCGGGAACGCGTGGCCTGAACGCTGCTGGGCTGCTCGGTGCCGGGCTCCTCCGCACTGGGAGAGCCGGCGGGCGGCGGCGGCGTGCCGAGGGGAGCGCACAGGGCCGCAGGGCTGCGCGGAGCTGCTCGCAGGAGCCGGGGCTCTCCCGCCCCGCGCGGCCTCCGCGGCCCTTGTCCCTCGCAGGGCGCAGGGGCAGCGGCCGAGCAGCGCCCGCTGCTCCAGGGCGGCTCCGAGGACGGCGCCTGCAGCGCAGCCTTTGGGCTTGCTCTGCTGCCCATCGCGCATGCAGAGTGGCTGTTCCAACAGGAAAAAACACCTCCCGATGGTCCCGTTAATTTTAATCGGAGCCCATCGGGATGGCGCTGCCTGCCAGATCTGGCCTAGAGATCTTCATCTCCAGACGTAATCGGTTCAGCCGTGGTTACAGCCTGGAACGGCTTAGCTTGATCCGGAGCCGTTGCCCTGGGGTGTGCTGAGCACAGCTGGTAATGACCACGGGCTGCAGTGGAGCTGACAACAACCACGGCCTGCAGAGGGGCCAGTAACGACCACAGGCTGCAACACACCCAGCAGTGGGGCCAATAACGACCACGGGCTGCAGCGTGCCCAGCAGCAGCCAGGCTCCTGGCGAGGCGGCCAGGTACTCGTGGTGGTGTCTCAGCAACGCAGGAGCTGCTTTTGCCTCCTGTGTTGTTCCCGTAACCCCTCTGCAGCGTGGTTGCTCTCTGTGTGCCAAGGCTGCGGGCATCCTCCGCTCTGCTCTGGGGAGAGATTGGGGGCGTTTGATAAAAAACGACCTCTATCCCAGGTTCGCAGCCAGGTGGGACAAGGGCTGCCTGTTGCTCTGCCGGGTGGGAGGATGGGTGGGGGGGTGTGTGCACGTGTGTGTGTGTGTGTGTGTGTGTGTGTGTGTTGCTGCTGAGAGGACCATGGAGCTCCCTGGAGCGGCTCTGCCTCGCGGCCTGGGTGTCTGTGAACGCCTCTGTGCGCACACGTGTCCTCACCCTCCTCCTCGTGCCCGTGTGAGCGGGCTGAGGAGCAGAGCCCAGAGCTGGTGGTGAGTAACATCCCCCCAGCCCCTGTGCGGGATTCAGCACCCTGGCGGGTGAGAAACCCCCGCGCCCGGAGCACGACGTCGGAGTCACCCTCGGGGCGCGGGGAAGAGCTGCAGACGGGGGCAGAACAGGAAGCCCCGGCAGCTGGAGAAGCTGCGGGGAACGCGTCGTCCCGGCGGGGCTCTGGCTTTTGCTCCGTCTCGATCCCTCCGGCCCGGAGTGCTGTATTAGCTCCTCCGCTTCCCAGCCGTCCCGGTCCCACAAGCTGCTTCATGTAAGAATTTTCGAGGCAGCAGATTGCGTTATGACTCCCCAGTGACAGGATAATTTTAGGTCCGGTTCCAAATATTTAGTAACAAAGCCTTGGCTTCCCAAGGTGAATCCCAGGAACGCTGACAGCATCTCCACATCTGATCATTCAGGCATCAGGAGGAAGAGGAAAATGAAAATACACATTTTTGAGAGAACAAGAAACTTGGGTCTCACAGGCGCAAGGGTCATGGAACTGCATGTGCAGTTTTGCCCCCTCGATAAAAGGGGCTGCTTTGGCTGACCTACCCGTTCCTATTAGATACTCTAGGTCTTCAGAGAAGAACCTTCACAAGGGACTGCAAATATTTGTAACACCAAAAAGCCAGAGGAAAGTTAACTGTGTAGGACACTCTGGGAAAACTTACCTCCTGTGCTCTACTTGCTCATTTTGGATAAAATCTCGTGCCTTTTCCAGCAATGGAGAACTTGGGCACAGCTTTCTTCCAGACCCAGTCCCATCGTGAGCTAGACAGTGGCTCTGTGCAAGATACTGCTGCTCTCTTTGGGCAAAGGTGAAAGAAATTATTTCTCTGAGAAAACACCATCTCGCCAGCTGCTGTGGTTCATAAGCATGTCTTAGTCTACATATCCCATGTTAAAATTTATTTCAAATTATTTCTAAACCTTGTTCCAAAAGCTTATAGCTTTTTCCTGCACCTGGGAGCACCGTAATGAGCTTGGTTTGCTCCCCTGTCTAGTAAGGACACTTCCACATCCCCTAACTGCTCCGTTTGTTCTAGATGGCTACAAAAAGTAAGGAAGTGAGAGAAACCCAGGTCCGATTGAACCATCAGCTGAGCAACCTGTGTTGTCAGAAGCATGTCATATTCCTCAGAAATTCCTAGCTCACTCAGTGACTAACCAAGTGCCTTGTTTTGCATCTGTTACAAGGTGTCCTACGTGAGTTAAGCATTATTTTTAAATGTCAAATTTGTTAACTAAACAGCCAGGGAAACAGTAATTTCTGCAAGTGCAGAAGTCAAATGCAGAGAGCAACTGTTTCCACAGTTTTTATTCTCAGTTACTACGCGCAGAGAAAAGCTGGCATTTCTTATCAGGGTGTTTGCATCGTGGATACGAGGGAGAGGAGGAAATCCGTGTACCAGTGTTTCTGCTGGACCGCTCCTGTGTGTGATCCCTCCGCTGGAAGCCTCGGCTCATCCGCCTCGCGCTTGCTTCCCGCAGGCACCTGCACTGGTCGGATGAGGGCTGGCATCCTCATCCCTGGGAAAGCGGAGGCCATGCGGGAACGCGGTCCCTCGGAGCCCTCTCTGCACCAGGGCTCCCGCTGCCGCTACCAGAGGCCGGGCTGAGCCAGCAGGAGCAGCAGGAGCAGCGCTGCCTCTGATGAAGCCTCTGCAGATGCCCATAAAACGTCTTCAGCACCAACACCAACACGATTTTGGGGTGCTTAAGAGCCCTTCACTCCACCCTTCCTTCCTCCTCCTCATGAATTGTGGCTAGCCTTACCTGGTAGAGAATTAACTAGTCAGGTTTTCCTTTCAGAAGAAGCTGGGAAGGTCAATACGCCTGGACCTGTCCTTCCCGAGAGCCAGGGATGCAGCCTGAAGGCCTAACACCCTGATTATCCTGGCACGCTTCCAGCCGGCCATTAACTATTGGCGTGGGTCGAGTCTTCCCTTGGATCGGGTGAGGTTTCCTCTAAACACTCGCTGGAGATGCTCCTGCCTGGAGAGAAGGCAGGCTCTGCCTAAGCCACCTTTGCTTATCCATTGCTTAAGTGGCCGTGCACGGCTGTGATTACCTCCTGTGGGCCTGTTTAGATGGGACGGCTACGTAGCTGAGAGCGGCTGAGGCAGCCGAGCTGCGCTGGGCGGTCCTGAGCGACCCAGCGCACAGGGCCTCTTCCTCCAGAGCCTTGTTCTGGCTTAGGCTCAACCCCGAGCCTTGTTCTTGCTCAGACTAAGCCGAGCTTAGGCTTGGTGCACAATACGGGGGCGCGCATTGTCACCAGCACGGGCCGGGGCAAGCCGGTGCCGGGGCTGCTCTCAGTCCGAGCGGGCAGTTCCATTGAGCGCCGCTTTGGTCAGGCTGCATAGGAAGGACTGGCTACGAAGGTCTGGGTTTCTTAAGGCCCTTGCAGCTCCGCGGCTGCGAGTCGGAAGTGCCGTGTTTAGGAAAGGGGAAACAAACATCCTGCTCGTGCGACTTGCACACACTTGATCCCGACTTCTGCACATTCATCTTGGAGCTCAAAAGCCGTCCTGTTTTGTGGCAGAAATGGATCGTTTGTGTATTATCAGCGTTAGGCAGCCAGATAAGTATGTAAGCCGGAATGTTATTTCTGAAGTTATTTTAAATATTTGGGTTGTCCACTTACACTGTGTTTAAATAAAATTAGTATGAACTTGTTCGTTTCTTTGATGGCATGATAAAGCCATGCTTTCCCTGGCTACATACACCAGCATTTAATGGCCAAGCTGAAGCATGTCAAGCTAATTAGTGTATATATATTTAAAGTGACTACATTTCTGGTTTATCAGGGGCTGTCTCTGGACTTTCCAGCTTTTCTGCAAGGAAGGGGAGCAGCCGACTAAACACCTGGAATTTAACATTAGCAATCGCAGGACAAAACTGTCTATTATGGAGATAAGCTCAGCTAACAGCCCCTGAAAAAAAAGAGGGAATCAAATAGAACTTGTTGATGAAGGAACCTGGCTTAAGGTTGATTTTATTTCCTATATCTACACTATGAACTTGGCAGCAATTTAAAATTGCCCAAGGTTCTGTATTCGGAAAACTTTATTTTGAAGCATTAATGGACTGAAGCAGACTTAAAGCCTACGTTGTTAATGAACTAGCTGGTTTTGTTCTACGATCCTCTAGCTTTGTTGAACAGGATTGCCAAGGATTTGCCTGCTCAGAGAAACAGAGAAAAAGTAGGAATCAACTACAGGGCTTAAGTTACTGCGTCCCTACGCACCAAGCCATCGTGCAGACGCACAGGGTTAGCACAGCCGTGGTTAATCCTGTCATTTGTGCGCGCTGGATACAACAACTTTGATTTCCCCGGATCGCCCCACGTTCTTTGCCCTGGTGGTCACCTGTGCGCAGAAGCTCCGACGGACTGTGATGGTTATTTATCATGAACTATTTATTCATTGCGAAGCACAAGGATGCTGCTCCTGCTGAGCTTACCTCACTTATCGTAGTGACTTGCGGAGGGAACCTCCAAGTTCTGCCCTGCTTGGGCATTAGCTGCTCCGTGCACAGCTCCTGCACGGGCCTTGCAGGGGCTGGGGGAAGGAACATTTATTACTGTATCAGGCATCCAGTTTAGGTGCTCCAAGCCGCAACTAAATTCATACATGAAGAAACAACACATACGTGCTCTGACAATTGCTAAAACAAAAACCTTTAAAGCTGACGTTTGTCTGATCTCACTGCAATTACTTGGGTATACCCGATTTAGGCACCTTGCAAACCTCAGTTCATTTTAAAGGCTAAGGAAGGGAGAACAATTCCAATTTCAGAGACGTTTCTGTCAGGTGGATTGAGGAAAAGTCTAAGCTGACAGACTCCTCCTAAGCTGTGAAATGTTATTAGAGAGGAGTTCAGCCCAACCGTCCCCTTGGACCTCCCCAGTAAGGGACTGGTGCTTCCCAAGACGTGCATTCGGATTGCTTTACCCGCGTGTCCTATACGGGCAACCTTTTAAGAGATGCAGCTTTGCTTCCACAGCATGCCCACTAGCCAGGAACTAGGCTGCCCGCCTCCCAAAGAGCTGCTTGCACAGACGCCCTCCGAGGCCCCGCCAGCGCAGCGGGGAGCACGCGGCAGCGCCTGCCCGCCTCCGCACGCGCTTACCTCCGCACCCCCCCGCAGGGCCCGGGGAAACCGGAGTGCCTGCGCAGAGCGCGGCTGCACGAGCGACACGCAGCACGCCGCTGCCCGCGGGCCCGACTCGAGCCCAGGACCGAACTCAATGCATCCCCCCGGCTAAAGGCAGCTCCTGAGGCCGAAGCAATGTGCAATAGATGGAGACGTTTGAGGGGGAAAAGTGCATTGGAGCAAGGGCAGGTAACAGGATGAAAGGTGCACTTAGTGACAGTGCTACAGAGAACATAGAATTAACGACAGCCCCAGGGCCAAATTAACAAGAACAGGGGATTCTGAATAATGGCTTGAGGGAAAGAGTTTCTTCTACCTTACATGGACAGCTAAGCAGGCGTAACTAACAATACTATTCTCCATACAGATACTCAAAGTATTTTACGCTGTAAAAACTGCAACTTTATTAAAACTGCATTTGCTTTTTAATCCATTAAATTGGCATCCACACTAGCTTACGTTGACCTAACCGAAGCAGTGGAGAAGAAACAAAATGAAGACTCTTGAAGATGCTCTGTGAGCAGCTACTTCATCAATGAATTCAGCAGTGACTGTCACTTCCAAAAGCCTAACCCCACTGCCCTTACTTGAGGGGCTGCCCCAGCCACGGGAACTTAGTAATAAATATACGGGCTGCGTTGATACTGCAGCACTGGAGAACAGACACGAGTGAGTAGTTTCAGTCCAGCCTTCCAAGGAAACATTCCAATCATGGTTTTAAGGAAAAGGTGGCTCACTTTAATAACCAGAGGCATTGGTCACTATTTAATAAGACATTCTAAAAAAAGTAATCACATAATTTGTCCAATAGTAGTTTACAAGTGGATGGTATACATTAAGATACAGAGGTAGAAGTTCACCTTTACAATATTTCACTAATACAGATTACCAAATTCAAGGCACAAAGTTGTTCGCTTTACAAAAAAATACTGTAAAAAAAATGTTATTTGCTGTTCTACAACATGAGTAGAACTAAAAAAAAAAGTCTTTACACCCTTCCATATTCCACATGTAAAGTTGCATCAGGCATTATTTTATTTTTCCTTTGCTAAATGTTGGCATAGGACCAGCACTGATATAAACAGTTTGTATCATCTCAGCTGAGTTGCTTTGTCTTTTAGGCATAAGTCCAGTTAGAGAAATTTAATACAACAACTTCCTCGGGGGGTGGGGGAGAACTGTCGGAAGTAAGAATAAGGAGGAAGAAACAAAACACAACCCATACGGATAGATAGGATTGACAAGTAGAGAGGGGAACAGAACAGAGCATATATCAAATCAAGCGACTTGAAAAAAGTCAGTTTAAATCACTGACGGCATTCCTAGAAAACCAGATGCCCAGCACAACTTTGCTCTGAGAGTAGTTTGAGACATTCGTTTGCCTTGGAATTGGCAGAGATTTACAAATTTCCTTTTATCTTTGTTTAAATAGAACACACACAATTGCTACAATAGAGAATTACACCACAATTTGGCCATGTGTCCTCTGGAGCTTGGCTTCACAAGCTAAGAGACGCATTCATAATCTGTCCTTGAATTTGCTCAAAGGTCACGAGCAGTAGCTTGCATGGAGACTTCCCTCCCTCCCCCCTCCCCAATACCGTGGGGAAATAAAACGACTTCTGAACCACTGTGTCCTGTAGCTGCAGACAGCTCTCACGAACCTCGGCAGGCTGAGCAGGAGGTACCGCATGACGCAGCCCTACGAGTAGCAGGAGCACTAGTTTACTGCACACAGCAATATTCTAAAGGACAATGGTGGCAGCTACATCATCAACTCACTCGGTGTACCTATCACATTTTCCAAGTACTCTAAGTTAGTTTTATTTACAGTATATAAAAAAGATGATTTTTTTTTTTTAAGAGTTCAATACACAGGTTTAAGATCCAAGAGAATGCCACAGGAAGATGCTGACATTTGCATCGGTTAGATGCAAGTGCACTTCACAATTCAGTCACGTAACATCATCGTATTCCCCCTATCAAGGCTAGTCCATCCAACACAGGGTTAAATTCCATTTTTTGCTTCATTGTTGTTTGTAGCCTGCTTCCTCTGAGCAATGAAGGGGTACATACACTTGTCTGCTCCCAGAAACCGATACATGCACACAACAGCTTCAAAGGGCAGAATACTGCAGGAAAAAAAAGTTACAAAATTATTAGAAGATGACAAAACAAACAGAAAAATCTTACCTTACTATACCAATGATCTCCTTAAAAGGAACATTTTAACTATTGGAAGGCTTTCCAAGAAGGATTGAAGATTTTTTATTTCATAGGGATATTTACAGGGAAGGTAGACATTCCCGACAGTCACCACCAGAAAGGCAAGCAGAAGAGGAAAGGAAGCTACTTATTCACGTGCTTCCAGCTCAGAGCAGGTGCTCTGCTGCTTCTTCACAAACAACATGAGAGCTTCCTTTAAAGAAGTTAGGGCAAGGGTACTACAGAAGGCCTACCAAGAGCAAAGCTTCTGCCCAAAGCAGCAGCAAAAGGCATCGGGCATTTAAGACATTCTTTACTCTGGGATTAGTGTTAGTTAATGCCCTTGTTTGGTCACCTGATGTCTAATCACCTTGATATTCTGACCTCAATCATCCAGCTTCAGAAAGAGAAGCCTGAAATAAGGGGAGTAGCTTCCTTTTCTCCCCAAATGAAAGTCCAAGAGGTGACTATGGGATGAACACCTGGCTACAGACACTTTCCTCTTTCCTACAGCCATAAAATACTATTTCATTTCCAGGGCAGTACTCAGGAGCTGTAGCTAAGGAGTAAAATAGGATGATGTTTTAAGTCCCTGGCAATACAGACACTCATTTAGCGGAAAGCAATGCACAGAATCTAACCATGAGGAGCAAGGAGCACTGAGTGGATGTTACTGGTACAGGTGTCACTGCTGTCAGCAGTACTGCCTGTGCAGCAGCCACTGGAGGGCCTTTGATCTAGCTGCTGGTGCCTGGGGCATGGATTATGCAGGAGCTTTGATCTCCCGCATGTCAGGAGCGGGAGTGTTGAAGGCAGGACAACCAGCCCAAGGGCCTTTGATCTTCCTGTCACTGCGTAAGGTATCGCGAGCACAGGGCGTGCTGACGTAGCCTCTGAGCTCCCTGTTGAAGATGCTAGCTCCTAAACTGCGGAGAGAGTCCTCTGCTTGCTGCCAGGGACAAACACACTCTCTCCCAGGAAAGAGAGAAGAGTCAAGGCTCAAGTCTTTGGTGACCCTGTTTACCACAGGAGCAGCACTGTTCTGTGCAATGGAGGAGAAATCCCCAAGGCTCTCAGCTCAGCAGTGTAACTGCTTCCTAAAAATAGTAGGCAAAGGATGTTGCATCAGTACAAATGAGCCAATTCCCTATAACTAACTGCTAGGATCAGCTCTGCTTCTTACTCTGCACAGAAGGGCAGTATGGCTATGGAGTAAGCAGAGTTCCCATACAAAGTCCACGTTAAGACAAGGAGGAGATATTCCTCTAATATGAGCATTCCTATTAAATAGTCCTTCCTACAGACGTAGAATCTGACAATTAGTTCTGAATGTACAGCTTTTTCCCTTTCATATCCACACACTTCCTAGAGAGTCTACAGTCAGTGCCTCCTATATTGTGGTTCTGGAGACAATCTGCTAGAGGCTTCTTTGCTAGAAGCTTCCTCACATCCTGCTCCTAAGGAATGGGCCACGCAGAATGTGAGAGGAACAATGGGAAATTCCTGCCGTCTACAAATCTGCTGAAAAGAGAAATCTAAAGATGGAACATGGCAAATGGGTAAAACTGGGATGCTTAATACCCAGGTTCCTGTTTTTGTGATGTTTGAGGCTGAGAAAGCAAGCAAGAAAGCTCCTGCAAGCCAAGAAGGAGACTTGGGAATTCTGACAAACTGCACTGGGAGATTATCTTAGTGCAGGTGGGAGAGTGCTTCTATTCAGTAAGTAGACATAACCCTTTCTTCTACTAGTACACTGTAGGTCATACAGCCAACTAATGTGGTGTTTCAGATATTACCTCTTCATGAAGGTTACCATATACATGAGGCGAGGTGTGCAGATCATGGGCTGGTCTGTGAGGATCGCTCTCATCGCCTGCTTCACGCAGTACTCTGGCTTCAGAGGCGGAAGGAAAGGCTCTATTTCTTTTCTGAAAGACGTGTTGTTAGGGAGATTAATAAAAATGCATAAATGCTGCAGGCTCAATCACTCAAGACTTCATTAATTCTTTTTCTTTGGAATTCCTCCATAGGGACAAAAACTTCCATTTTTTTGTATTCGCTGTCAACATACAATGAATAATAAGCAACCTAAGTCTTATTTTTCTTATGTCTACAATAGAACTGAAGAAATTCATTCAATCTAGAAAATCAGAGATAATTATACACTGATATTTTTATGGTAACAGTTTAAGCAGGTATCTAGGCCACTAAAATGACCTGATAGTCCTAATTCCAGCTGCAAAGATTTAGTAGACTTCAAGTACTTTTAAGGACACTACAAATACAGAGCAGATCAGGAAATTAACTTACCTGATCCTGCATCCTCTGAACATTCCTGTATCTACTAGATAAGGGCAGACTAAAGTGGTCTTGATTCCATCTTTTTCAGCAGCTTTCAATTCATGGCTCAAAGATTCATGGAAGCCTACAGCTCCAAATTTGCTGGCACAATAATCCTGTGTTGGCAATGAATTAGGCAAAAAAAAAGAAAAAAAAAAAGAAAACCTTTAAAAGAACAGCTATGAATTATGTTCAAAGCCAAGGTATAGCTCATGTGATTCTACACAGGGTTTCAAAGTGCAACAGAAGACACCCACTGAACATACAATCACATCAGCTCATTTATCACTGTACTTCTAAGGCAATTAACGGAGGCTCTTGAAAGCAGAAAAGTTGAATGTAGGAAGAGATGACCTTGGATTTAGGTCTTTGAATCAGGCAAGCTCATATGGCAACTCTGATTACCAACCTGTTTAGAACAAAAGGACTGAGATACCTAATACTGCCTAGAAAATTAGGTGCAATAATCTTATATACCTTATTTTTAATATCAGTTTCAACATAAGGTATTATGGAGAGTGGAGTATATTATTTAGTTTTCAGCAGCTATGCCCTGCCTATCTCATATGAGCATTAGGTTGAACAAAATTTGAAAATAATTGGATAGATAACAGTAACACGCAAGTTTTGAGTCGGATGTGCCACTATCTCTGTTGGTGGTCAGACAGTCTAGGAAATTCTTCAGAGCTTTCTGAAAACTGTAAATCCTCTGAAAAAGCCTCAAGTTTCCACCAATTTAAATAATTTCTGTTGAAGAACACTGCTGCTCACCCTAAACATAGTTTGAGGAACAGCACATAACCTGGGCTGAAGAAGCCTGTGCGTTATGGAGCAGTAGGACCATGGACATGAGTCCTACTGTTTCATTAAACAAATGCTTTCAGTTCACTTGGATTTGTACTAATGACATTCGCCTCCAAAACAAAAAACACTCTAATCCTAAACACGCAGTCTAATCCTAAACACGAGACTGATGTTCTCAGATGACTACTAGCAACTAGATGACCAAATATCTACAGTCTAGTAAAGGAGAAGAGCCATATATTCTGGAAGGAAGGCAAGCAGCTATTTCTTCACAGGGGTAGGAAACACATTAAACATTTTCCAAAATCCTTGCCTTTGGCTTCAAGCCTAGCATTAAAGCTATTGACAGGAATAGGTGGTAGGCATTTTTCATGTTCTTAAAAGTTACTAAGAAATTCAAAGGCCATATAGCATTCTGCCCATTCTTTAGCTGTCCTAGGCTTTTACATTGAGTGGCAAGGTCAGCTGCAGGGCATCTCAATAAGGTGTCTGCCTGAGCTCTGTGGATCCCATTCATAGGTCTGACGATACGCTACTAAGCGCCCTCCAAGCACCTTTGAAGATTTGGCTGTATTTTTTTTTTCCAGCATATAAAAAAAATCTTAATAAATATTGCATCTCATGCTGAGGATATTAATTACAGACTTTAACAAACCTCCACTCCAGCAGTACTGAACAATCCCAGGGAACTTGCAACTGTTACGATGTGTCCATGATTCATTTCCAGCATCTTGGGGAGAAATGCTTTAGTGGTCTACAAAGTAAGGAAACACGAGTGTACTATATTAGTGATAAGTCTTAATCTCTATCGTAGTTTATTATCAAGAATTAAACAGCAAGATAATACCATACAACATTTTGAACTTGTGAATTTCTTCAAAATTCTGACAGAAAATCCACAGAATGTTTGTGAGTTAAGACAGCAAGGATATCTGCAGGTTAAAGGATCAATTTTCCTCAGACATGTTTATTTTTCTGCAAGAGGCTAGTTATCAGAAGGAGATAATTTGACCTGAGAATGGAAGCCATCTTTCAAACCAGGAAAAAAAGAATAAAAAGGAACGTAAAGTGTTCAACTGCACCATCCAACAAAGCCAAGTTGCCTAGCACCAATTAAGAGTTCTAATTGTTTTAGTTAATTATCAGTATCCAGCGGTCATGTTTTATAAATTAGATACAGTAGGGTTTGTCTAATTTATTAGTTATGTTGGGCATTTTATAATGAGAAATACTGGAGGGAAAGCTTTTACTGACATTATTTTTACATACAAACCAAAATACATACATCTGCTAGTCTAATTACTTTGCATGTCCTTTGCTCTAACTAGAACCCAAGACATACATTTCTATTACAAATTATCTACTACAAATTATCATTTTAAGGGTTACAAAGACAAAATGAAAGCAAATAAACAAGGCCTCAGACTGAAACTTTACACATTTGACTTTAAACTCCAGATTTTATGCTTTGATTATATAAGTTTCTTTCTCTTCAAACACCAAGTTGGTGTTGACATCTTGAAAAACTAAGTGATAAATTCAAGGCATTCACTATTGCAACTAGATTAGCTCTGATGGAATTTCTAGCTGTGCCCTATGTATTCTCCGAATCTTACTCAAAACTTTGCATGATGCTTACTTCAAAAATGAGAATATCTTATCTGCTAAAAGTGTCAAGCAGTCATGTTGTCTTGTGTGTTTGTTTTTAAATTATGACTTACTTCAGCTTCCAGGTTATCAGTGTCCTATACTGGATCACTTAAAACTGCCAAGGAACTTCAGAGGATGGTTTTTATTTACCACAAACATGAACTAGAATACAAAACTACTTGGGAGAGAGCTGTTATTCAATGGGTCCAAACTCAGAGCAGGCAAATGCCCCTTCAGTATTTGCTACTTGCTTAATTGCTGGTCTGAATCATGTCAGCTGCATACTTTAAAAGACAAGCAAGCTACAGTTGAACCCATCTAATTCCATTCTTATGCTGTCTGCATTTTCTAATCACAGACGTCAGGACAGTTTTGCTCTAATGATTTTCACATGTTCTTGTGCTACATTTTTGCCTGCAGGTGTTAAATGACTAATCCAGACCTCCTAACACCACACAAAAGAGTGTTTTCACTGGACAGCTGGCAGATGATAGAAGATTAAGAGACCTCCTGACTCCTTGCCTTTTCTACTGTTGATTCGTATAACTTCAGTATGCAGTTATGACAGAATCCAGAAGTTAATTACAAAAAAAAGTAATGAGGGAGCAAGCTCCCTTGCGCTTGTTTCTTCTCTCAGGGCAGGCATCTTTAAGCCTCTTATATCGAGCCCCAGACCAGAGCTCGGTTCCCCTGCTCCGCTAACCGGTGCCGGGCACAGGCAGGTCCAGCTCCTCCTCACGGGACACGGTGGCACGGCCTAGTGACAGGGCAGCGGTCGCACAGGGCAGGAGGCCTCTCCCCGGTGCTGCTCAAGTTTCTGCCCACGTCCTCCTCACGTGTGTGGGCTTGGAGGGCTGCCTCGTGATGCCAGGAGGCCCCGGGGCGCAGACCCAAGCACTGGCTGCAGGGTGCTCGGGAAGGCAAGGGAAGGGGCACTGCCCTGGGAGCTTCCCTCTCTAGAAGGCAGTGGGGAGAGTCCCAGCATTTCCAAGGGACACACTGGTGTTTTCTTCCATTAGATGAGCACAGACAAAGTCTCACTGAGCTGGCTTTTTGATATGGTTCTGTGACACTGCTTTTTAAAGTATGAAATACACCTATATGTCCATAAATGTTTAGCTATAGCTAAAACAAGTCCAGTATTCTCACCAGGATGCCTACAAGAGAAAAAACGTGCACAACTGCACAGCACCAAGTTTCAGAAAGCCTACTCTTAACCACACTGTAATCTTTTAGGCTTTAAAGGAATATAAAGAGTTTTAAGAGCTCGTGACTTCAGTAACCAGTTTTCAGCCAAGGAGAAGTCAACACGTGACCTACATGCCCTTTTAAAAGGGCACTTTTGGGTGATGTCCTCAGCAATGCAAGTGCAGACCAAACACTTCCAGCAATGGTACAACACTCTTCTCATGTAAGTCATCTCTCAAATGGTCATTCAGGGCCACAGAGGGGAAAAAAAATATGTATGCCTTGCTCTGAAGCCAAATAGCAATTCATGCAAACGGTGCGAGACCTCGTTGCTCTGAAGCAGCTTAATGCGGGTCCCTAGACTTGTTCTAGGATATTATCCCTCCAGCCCTTTTAAAGGTGGAACCAAGGCAACCTAGGAAGGTCAGCATTGCAGCTGGTGCACGTGCCACACCTCGAAGTTGACTGCAGGCTTCTTGGCTAGCTGTGTGAAAGCCTTCTCTATGGGTTCGTCACTGCCATCCTGCAGACATCTGCTGCAGCTGGGACTCGGCATCGAAAACAAGCGGCGTAAGACAGAGCCGCACCCTGCCAGGGGCCAGCCCCAGCCCCTGAGCACGGGCTCGCTCCCTGCTCCTCCCAGCCTCCGCTTACCGCCAGAAAAACAGCCCCAGAGGGAAGGTATTCCCTTCGGCAGGGCAGGCAAGCCTCAAGCAAACCGGCGTGCTCACTGAGCCCCTCGCACAGCTGACGTCCCCGATCAAAGCAGCTTCCTCTGCATTGCAGTTCCCAGTTTTTCCTGCCCCTTACATAAACCAGACCAACCTAGTCTCTCGTTTCCAGTTTCTGTCAGCTCCGGCTACATCTGCCCAGCAGACCTGTAGTCTGCAAGCTTGTTGCGCAGCTGAGAAACTAGTTAAGAGTTAGATTGGTTTGGGGGCAAGATGCCTCTTGGGTGGCCTTCCCATCTGGAGTCTGTCTGAACAGGTAGCAGAGCCGACATTAGTCTTCAGAGGGGGACACGGACATAATAACCCTCCACAAAAAATATCAGAAGATACCAAACAAGAAATGTGATACTGCCCATCCAAAGCATTAGAGGTCATGAACCAGGTCCCCCAAATAATCCAAACTGACTGCGGTGATTTAATTAAACTATCTGCCTTCTAGTTTGACCCTTTAGGTTTTGGTGTTATCTCTCTCAGCTGCAGAAGACAACATTTAAATAAAACACGTAAGTATTCAGAGTCAGACCTATGTCTTTTATTAACGATGAAAGTAACATTTCTCAACACCGAAGAAAAAAACACAGTGGATGAAACAAACTGCACTGCAAGGAATCAGCATGAGGAATAAGATACACAGTATTGCACATTAAGAAAAATTAAGCTGAACATCCTCTTCATGTTCAGAACTAGCTTTAAACAAATTCCCCCCAAACAAAAGCACTGTACAAGCAAAACACCTTTTTAATCTGCAGAAGTTTACATAGCTAAGTAAGGACAAAATTCCCTTTGGATAGAATAATATGAACCTAGAAAGGTGAAAAACAACTTGAAATATTAAGTTTTTGGGGTCTTAAAGTAATTCCTAACATTCTGTGCAATTTCATTCATGCTTCTAAATGCATTAGCAAGAATGAACCATGCCCAGCAGCCGTAACCAAACGGGTACTTCATGTGCACGCAGCTTTAGTGACTTATTTCTAACAAGTGTGAAACTGGACAAGCATTTACATGTCACTTCATAGCTTTCGTAATCTGTTCTCAACATTTTGGTTTACGGCAAATTAACTTCTAACAGTCTAGCACTTCTTCCCTCCCCTTCCCCAAATTCTTTAGTTCCATTCTTAATGAAACAGAACTCAAAAGATTGTGCAACACAAAGAGCGGCACAGCTGCAATGTCAAGACAAATTAGTCTAAATAGAGCAAATGAGAATATGAAGAAATACTGTTTGGGAAAGTGATTTTTTAAATTAAGCTTTGGATTAATTATTCTTAAAGTAGAAAGCAAGCACCCAGAGAAAACAACGCTAGCTGCATGCAGCTCAGGACACTGAAGAGTGAATGAAGAAAGCACGATGTGGGAAAGGACGTGTTACCTCTTTTTTAAAGGATTGTCTTCTTAAAGAAGCAAATAAAGCAGGTAATGTGTAAGGTCCTTTAAGTCTGTTTGCCAATGCAGTCATTTTTTTCATACTTTCTGCCTTCCACCGATCTTCAATAGCCCTGCTAAACTATTTGAATGGCATAAGTGAGATGCTTTACTGTAAAGCAGGAATTCCTTTATGCCAAAGAAATGGCTCTTATTTTCCATACTGCCTCCTCGCCTTGGGGATGGAGTGTGGTTACCTTTGAGAGGCTGCTCAGCAGAGATGGATTTCTACAGGCAGTGACATTATGGTCCCCGACACGAGCGATTCCTGACTGCCACAGCAGCCAACTGCATAGCAATATAAACTGGTGCAAGGCTTTGCTCACTGTGCCTTCTGCTTTCTCTTCACATTAAACACCATTTAGGAGTTTAATGACACCATTCAGGAGTCAGAATTTGTAATTAGTCACATTAGACCCATCCAGACCACTCTGGCAGGGCATGGAACTACAGTGGAGATAAGAGACTGTTGCCTTTCTGCTTGCTGGTCATATATAGCTCCTGTCACCACTGCCAGCACTTGATAAATAAAGAAGGGTGGGTTTGTTTAAAATTCAAGTCATAGCCTCTCTGCCTCGACAGGAGTGTTCAGCATTCCTTCTGCCCCATTCTTCCTCAGGGAAGACAGCAGACCACACTGCAGGTTTTCCTATTCCCATGTAGGGCAGGAAGCAGCCACTTAATCTACCTCCAAACGAAATTTTAAAATTACGTGTCCCAGTTTCTCTTTCCATTCCAATAACAGGAAGAAAGGCCAGAAGTTCTGATAAGAGACTTCTAACTCTTCTGCATACAGGCTGTGCCAGTCTTGCCTCAAAGCAGATTTGCCCCAGCAGGGTAGCAAAGTACTGCTACACTATTCTGTGTTAAAAAGGAGATGCCAGAAGGGCAGAAACACCCACATGGAGCTTACTGTTAAATACACTAAAATTGTTTTCAGGTATAGTCACATAGCCCAGCTCACTTCAGAAGACAGTCATTTTAGATCTCTTACAGTTCCAAGCCTAGGTCTCAACGTTATTTTCCCTCCTGGCTATTTTATTTGGTTCCACTAAGCTAATAATCTGTCATTTGTTTTGTCATCTCAATAGCTTTTTTTTCCCCCCTGTATTATTTCCACATCCTTCTTGAAATCCTCTGTATGAGCATCCCAAATATTAGCATCATTTAATTGTTATTTTAAAATGAGATTAATAACTATGCTACGGCTACATTAAAGTATCAAGTACTGCTTTGAATATCAGGGACACCACGGCACATACGACATGATGCCATCAGGAATGGGCTGACCAGGGAAGGTGGCCAGAGTCCACAGCTACTGTTGATTTTGCTAGGATAAGGGACCACATGTCCCTCGACTTCAAAGGAGTTCAGATGTCTCTGCTGACTGTTCTCAAGAATTGCTGGGCCTTCTCTGGATAGCTAGTCACTGGTTAAGTAAATATTTATAAATAGCAGGAAATTAGGACCATTTTGATCATCAATTACCATTATCAGTAACCTATGATGAGGAAAAAAGTCTTACTAAAGTAATTAAAAGCAATACAATACCATATTGGCAAACTTGCACTCAAGCATTTCTCTGGATTGCTTATGGGCCTACCCAGATCCTTCTGGAACAGAAAGGATCAGGAGATGCCTATGACCTTTCCTAAGCCACGCTTCCATAGACAGCTGTATTAGAGGCGTGAAAGGAAACTATTTGAGGACTGCCCTGCAATAGCTCTTGTCTTCCAAACAGAAAAGCCAAACCTTCCAATATTTCGGTGCAAAAGTCCCTTAGTTATTTAGCACCTGGCACAACCTTAAATTTCCCACCAAAGCTTTATTTGGCCCTCACATAAAAACCTACTGTTTTGAGGCCATGGGGATTCCTTTAATGCTGAACTGTAACAGCAGTTAATGCTTAACATACATGCCCAGCAATATTGTTGTAGTTGCCTTGCAACCAGAAGCTCCTGAAAAAAACAAGACAGACTCCAACAGAAGTCTATAATGACAACAGGTCACAAGGAAGCAAAGCCACACAAACGCACACACCAACACTTCATGTGTCCTACATTTGGGGATAGGGTGAAACTAGCGATAAGATCTATCCAGGTTAAGAGGTGAAGGCAACAAAGAACATACCCTAAAGAATTAAGCCACAACAAAAGACAACATCAGTCAATTTAAAATTGCACTTTGTCTACAGAGGAGAAAAAAAGCATCTTCTCCCCGTATGAAATATATGTTAAGCACCTAGATTTTTTTTTTTAAAAAAAGCAGGAGCTATTGTTTTACCTCTTTGTCAATTCAGCTCAGTGATTCATATTGCAATTTTCTTGTTCCTCACGAGAGGTCCATACACAAGATCTCCTGCTTGAGAAGAGGCATACTCAGCCAGGTGAGAGTACCAAAGATGTCCAAAACAAGGTTAAATCTTATTTTGAAGTTTGTCATTGTGTGACATTTTAGTAGTACCTAGTGAATGGCATTACACAGCTGTCTAAGAATGAGTATGTTGCAGTCCAAATTTACACAGGCACAATACTTGGTGTTTGTGGTATTTCGGGTTTACTTAAAAAATTATGGTTTTGGTACCAATAGTCACCATTGTTTCCTGCAAATGCCTCTTGCTGCAGTAGTTCCTCTTACATCAAGTAAACTCATGTTGAGAATATCCAAGGAAAACTGAAACTGAATTAAGTAGTTTCCTTAATCAGAACTCAGTGCCACAAAGCTGTTTACAATGGGCAGACAGTAAAGATAAGATAAGTAATGCTATTCAAAAATCACAGGAAACTAACACCACCAGTTATCTCTCAAACATTAATCATTGATTCCCATTCTTCACTACTTGAAGTAATTATGCCATGTTTAAGGCAGCTGAACACAGCCTGGCTAAGTTGTCTTTTGTATATTTTGTTACAAGGTTTAGGTGAAAAGGGGCTGTGGTATACAGAGAGTGGAATATAGAAAGTGCTTTGAGAAGGGCAGGGCAATTGCCATTTCTGGTACAATATGTCACTGCCTTGTCCTGTCTAGGGTGTTTTTTTTTTTTTTTTTTTTTTTTTTTTTTTTTTTTTTTTAAGTAGCTTCCATTTCTTGTCATCTTACCCCAAATTGTGCAAATAGGAGAGTGGAATAAAAAAGAAAAAAAAGGTTTCCCCACCCAATCCTGTGAATGCCAAGTAAGTTCTTAAGAATACTACTTCAGTAATACAATTTCTGCTTTAGAAACTTTCTTCCTGAGAATCAAAGGGGAAAGATATCATTACCCAAGATTTGGCATGCGTTAATGCTAATCAAACCCTCTGTTGCTCTACACAGAGCAGAGAGCTTACACACAGTTGCCATGCAGTCCTCTTTTTGCTCCTAGGGTATTTTATCATTTTCTGAGAGAAAGGAGATTTTAGGTTTTAAAAGCTTGTGGAGTTACTTCTACCCTCAGATGTCAAACTTGCTCTGTAAAGAATGATCTTTCTATGGACGAGAGGCCAAACACTTTTGTAGAAGCATCTCACAGGTTCCTTTAACAGACACACTCTTGTCTGTACTAGAATACATGCACACCAAGCTGTCCACTTTCAGCTGCGCGTGCAGGGACTGCTTCACTGATATATAGTTGCTTCCTATATATATGCAGTGGTATATATCATTGCTTAAGTCACCGATTGTATATTCGGGCCTCTTCTCTCCACTTTTTGCAATCAATTTTTGATTTCACACGCTGGGAAAAACAGAGCACTTTCAGCTCTCGAGCCAAGAACACAAACTCCTCCTCTTGCAGGCTGACACACTTGTAAGCCGATAGAGACCTTGCAATTTTTATCCTGTTACAGGCAGATTTTTAAAATCTAGAAAAGTCCTGACTATCTGGTCCAGATGCTGATTCCTCTGTCACTTTTCTTCTGTGTTGCCCCTATCGAGTGTTTTGTCCAAAATAAGTCGCTCTACCTGGAGCGGTCAGGGTCTGTTCTGCCCCAACTCTCTTTTGTTCTAAAGTTCTATCAGGACTCTAGTTCTGCAAGAAATTTGACTAGGAGCCTTCCCCTAATGTTTTCAGTAGGCTCATGAAAGCAAACAAGACTATGATACTTCCATCTTTTAAAAAAAAAAAAGAAAAAAACACAAAGAACTAATGCCCCCAACCACACTAAATGTCCTTTGGTGACTACACTTCCTTGCCAGCTCCTTAGGGATGGATGAGTTGCAAGGGCTTCAAATTAAAGCCTGGACAAAACAGCCAGTCTGGACAGGAGCAGTGAATAGTGTGAAGACAGTCCCTCCTCTGTGCAAGCAGTGTGGAAGTGCAGAACATGCATTGTCTGTGATGTATATATTGCTACCTTGGCATTTGGAATCCGTATCTAAAGGTAAGAAGGATTAATAGGATGCATGAAAACATGGTGAGAGGCCCACTGGGACCCAGCCACATGTTCAGTCTGTCTCCTGCAACAAGGCATGAAACAAATGAAGACAGACAGAAATGCAACTTGGGAGTGTGTTTGCACCCAGGCTTCTCTGGCCATCACAAGTTTAAGACATAAACAATCAGTAGAACTAAAGCTTTCAAACACAGTACGTGAGATCTAAAGCTTATCTCTTCCAGCCTGCACAGAAATATCAGTTTGTCTCATAAGATTTCCTCTCTGCTCGGAGCTGTCATGTCAGCTTGAGCACATTAATCAGTACATCTCCCCTCCTTCCTTCTAGGTGGGTTTAAATGCTCCTGGAATACAATCTTAATATAGTTTATGTAGAAATACTTGCTATCTGCTTTTACCAGAATGATCAAACCTTACATCCAGTTCTTCTATTGCTCTACAGAGTGAACAGGCAAAATTGAGGCTGTATGCCTAAAGGCTTCATTTAATCAGGACTACAGTTACAAGCAGATTTCATTTAAATACCACACATTTCCAAACAGGTAACAGAAGTTGAAATTCTTATATTTTTTTTGTGACTCCACACTTGCACAGATGCAAGTTCCTTTAGCATCCCAGGAGCTAGCACCACCAAACTCTTATTCCCCTCCGTAGATCTCACGGGGATGAGGTCCTAACTCACATACACTAAACGTCAAATTCAGAATTAGAGTTTGGTGGTCAAATGATGCAGAGAGGTAACACTTGGCTACTCCTTCCACAAGCAGCTTTAAGCCCCGTTGACGTGCCTGGAGATCCTGCTTTGTTTATGTACTGGCAAATGGCTGCCGAAAGGATTTGTAGCATTTCAGAGCTGTGTTGACATTAGAGTAACTAACACATTAGGCCCTCACCTTCATTAGCATGAGCTTGTAGCAAATGTCTAACCATTTGGAGAGCAGTTATTTATTGCCAGTGATTTGATAATCTTGATAAAAATTAAAACATTCAGCTATGAATCAGTGAAACAGGCACATAGCAAAGTCATTTTAGAATTGCTATTAGATAAGGGCTCAGAATATTCTGTTCAACAAATAAGAATACAATCCAACTTTTTAGTAGACATTTTTCTTCAGCTTAGTCATCCTCCTGAATATTTTGTAATGCATCATATTTTAGCCTTCATCTTTCCAAAAAATTACTAGAGAACAGAACTGTCAGAAGCACTTATGGAAAATATTAAGTCATCCTTCATTTTTTAAGATTTATGTAACACACTTCTCAAAAAGTGGCTAAGCAGAAGATTGTCTCAAGTTTTAGATACCTTAAAGCCAATACTTTCACAGCCCTGATTCCTTATAGTATTTGCATGCAGGCAAAAGCTGAGTCACTTTACTCACCCTACTAAATTTAGTCCTTGAATCATTGTTTATATTAATTATCTTATAATAAAAAAGGTGATTTTGCCAACACTGAACAAGTGACAAAAGGCACCAGATTAGAAGAAAAGTTTTCCTTTTCACACAATTTACTGATAGTAGAAAAACAAAAACTGCATAAGGTATTACAGTTGAATGAAAGTTTAACTTTAAATGTGCCTAGGAAACAATTAAATTGTAGAAGACTCCAACTTACTATAAAGCAAAACTCATTGAAAAGTGACATTTTTAAGACATGGAGCTTAGAGGCTTTTCAAGAAACAGACGGTGGTTGGTAATACTTCTACCTACTCTCTCAAGGAGAAGAAAAAAGTCTTACCACATAACCTTCCACTTCATAAGCCAAAGCTAAAATGACTAAAATCTCCAGCTAACAGTTACCAAGACAGTGGCTAATACAGCTTTTAAAGCTTCTGCTTGCACAGGCCATATAGCTCAACACCAGCAAGCTGCTCACTTTCCCGGAGGTGAGAAAGAGCTCACTTTCAAAGAGAAAATGCCTTCCTTTCCTTGTCTGCAGAAACTATGCTAGTTTCCCTCACACTCAAATGCAACTACAGCCCATTTTTTCCACATTCAAGCAGCATTAGTACAGCTGACTTCCGAGAAGGCCAACACTGCAACAGCCATAGAGATTGTTGCTTTCCACTTTACGAAACAACAGTCAAGGCAGTACAAGGCAGCAGGCTAGAGCTGTTAACACAACTAAATGAAGATATTTGATGTGTTCAGAAAATTAACCTACCTTTAGCTAAGAGCTTTTACAGAGTACACAATTAAAATAGTGTTTTCTGTAAAACTGCTTTGTTGCAGTTGGGCTATAGTGGCAGTGGCAGATTTACTCTGGATCAGAACCACTTATGATTGCTTGACTACTTGGAGCTTTGACATCTCGTAGGAAGCCCCTCCAAGAATGAGATGTTACTAGACAGCCAGAAAGGTCCTGTTCACAACTGCCTGGCTCTCTTCCATCCATTCTTCTGAAGGATGAACCACTTTTGGTTTCCAAACTGAGAAAGACTTGGCCAAGAGCAATGAAGAGTTTTCCTCCTCACCTTCCCAGCAGGTTGGTTGAACTGGCTCACTCAAGGATGACAAGGAGGCTCCCACTTGGCAGCTTACCACCATGAAGCATCTTGAAGTTTCATATTAAGTCAAAGATCTGGGACATGTTACTTCTAAGCATGTGCTTAAGTGCTTGTACGAATTGACACTGCGAGCAGAGTATTTGAGAGACCATCACACAAGTTCTAACAGATGGCAAAAGCGACCCATCTCAGGGCCCATTTGGGTGCAGAATTCAACAGCCAAACAAACTTGAATTTCAAAAGGCTCATGCTAAGATGGTCACCTCTGCTCCACAGCTGTGCCTGCATTCCTTGCCCTGCAATGCCCTCCCACTTCAGTTGTGAGAGCTCACCCATGTCAAATGTTAATTTGTCTGACATATAAATCATCACACAAGTGTAATTATTTACATGAGCAAATTGGTCATTCAGAAGCTTAAGCACAGATGTAACTCTCCCTCCATTACTTGCGACACCATCTCTTCTCTCTAACTCTACCCCAAAAACTGAGATTCTATCAGTTCATGCCTATTCTTGTACATAGCTACAGCTACTTTTAAAAAGAGCCTTTACAGACTAAAAAGCTTAGGAGCACAGGTAAAAGCACATAGCATTACACCTAGATCTGCTCCTGTGCACAGAAACCTTTATTACCTTTCACAAAAGATGGATGGATATCAATAACTCAATTTTACCACCAGCGGGAACGGCCAGAAAACTTTAAAGGCTGAGGAGAAAGGTTAACTACAAGCGCAACGTCTGGCTCTCACAGAGAGGACCACGGAAAGACCAAGGGCTGCACAGAGGTAACAAAGACATCCCCTCCCCACCCCCAAAAGAAACCCCAAAGCAAAATCAAAGCATGCAAATTTGGGAAAGAATAATACTTAGCAGCTGATAAAGATAAAAGTAGAAGAGATAAACAGCGCAGTGCTAAAAATGGCAGGGATGGTGCTAGAAAACACAACATTCATCTTTCCTCGACCTGTCTAGCCTGAGTAATTGATGACATTGAGCTAAGGAGAAGGTGCTAACTCAGAGCTCAATTAAGACACTTTGGGCAATAGTGAAACCTTTGTGTTAGCAGGACACTCAGCTATACCACAATTAGGATTATTTTTGCCCTATATTTGAATACACAAGCAGGTTTGGGAAGTCAGCTTCCAAAAACTTGCTATAGTCACTTGGCCACTAAAAGAGGGCAATAATGGAGGAAAGTCTCATTAACATATCCATTTTTTTGAAAAACAAGAGCAGATTTTGTTTACAGATAAGAAGATTTGCAATTCCGAATTCCATCACACTTTGTTACCCTCTAGCAAAGCAAGGCAACGAACTGGCAAAAGATTCCAGCTCCAAAGGCCTTCCTACCTCCACCGTTTCTTCATAAGTAACGGAACATAAAACCAAAGCCAGTTCAGAAGTTTTTGCTTATTTATTTGACCTAACTCATTCCCTATGAAGCAGGAATTTAATCACACTGATGACTCATCCAGGACCATTACTTGAGGAGATTACCAATCCTGAAAGGATATGCTTTGCTGCCAGGTTTCTAACCCTTCAAACATAGTTACAGGAGACTAAGGAACCAATTATTGCAACTTCCTTATCTCCACAGGGTATGCTGCAGTTTGAGCTCTGTTTTAGAAGGTTCTTGAATTGCAAAGCCACTGCTGCTTGACTAATACTCCATACAATTTTCAGGAGCTGGAGAAGCCTTGGTTTGGCCTCCTCAAGACAGTTATCCCTTCCCCTAACAGAGCTTTCCTCTGAAAAGGGATCTTGTTTATACCTATCCTTTCAAGCTTCAGGCAGGGTAGCACAAGGAAATACCTGGCTGATCACATGGCAGTGATCCCACCCTGGACACTGACCTCCCAGCAACAAACAAGCCACAGGTCACTTTTTTTTTTTTTAAATTACTATTAAATGGGCCAACAAGCCAAGTTCCAAGCACCTTTCAAAGGAACCAGAAAACTGAATCCCAAAGTATATTTGAGTAGTGCAAAAGTTAGGCCTTAACTGAGACCACGTAGGACGGACATTTTGAATCGTCCCTTAAGATTTGTTAACGAAGACAAAAAAAAACCAAAACCAAACCTAAACAACAACAACAAAGTCATCAAATTCTTCATGCAATTAAAGAGGAAGACACCATCCACGGACAGAACTGCTATTTGAACATAAAAGGTCAGTCACCTACAGCCTGCATATAAAACCCATTTTTTTTTGTGTGTGGATTCTGTGAAAATTCACTACCTAGCAGGCTGCACCAAGCCATGTGCTGCCCAGGCTTATCCTGCTGGTGGCACTTAGGTGGAGGCATTTTATAAATTAGTGCTAGTTTTGATACTTTCTAGATCACAAGTTTAAGCTCAACCACATACGTAAGTCAATTCATTCTTAAAGTTTTTGGGGTTTTTAAAGTAAATAATACATCAAGAACTTGAACATTAAGCTCTGCAAATTAATTCATAGGACTTAGAATATGTTACTGTGAATTTTCAGTCAATTAAAGCAACTAATTCTACTTGTCCAAAATGTTGGGTATATTTATGTGTCATCTCAACAGAATACTGTGATTATATTTAAATGTAGATGTTAAGATTCTAGAGATAAAGTCAAAAATCGTAACTGGTACACCAACAATCCACACAAGATTTCACTGGCAATAAATACTACATCATCTGAAACCAAGTTGTTGCATTGAGTGTGCAGACCCACTCTTTTACACCAGAAGAGACATTTTCACATTTAAACTATACAGAAAGCACAGCTATTACAGAACTTTAACAAGTATAAGTCTTTTCAATCTCAGTACTATAACACAGTAGGGATAGATAAGACTTTGCTTTAGCAAGCCCTTTAGTTTAAACACACAGCAATTACTGTACACACAAAAAAAAGTTTGTTTTATTGATTCATTGATCTTGGATTCAGGATTTTTTTCTTTCCAGGACAGTTTTAACGTTAGGCAATTAGACAGCCTAAAACTTCTAAGTTGCTTCTTGAATAGTAATTCCTTTTGCATTCTATGTTTATCTTGCCCTGTGTCAATGTTAAGGTGCCTAGAAAGTTTTTATTGGAATCCTACAGAAATGCACGTATATAACTTTACAGACTGAGTAGTTTGCAGGTGAGTGGAATACAGCTACTCTGAGTAACAGAGCTGTACTCAAGTCTGGGCCCTGGGCTTTCACTGCATGTTTGAAGCTTGCCATAGATACAGCTGAATGCTTTTGCTTCCCCCTTTTGGCAAGTTGAAGGGAGAACTCATCTAGAGAGAAGAGCCTGAATGTTTTAAGTTTTAGGGGATCCACATGGCAAGGAAATGCAGAAGCAACTTCACTGTTCTCTCAGAGCTGGACCCTGCAGATCTCTTGTACAGAATGTCCTTCTCATCAAAGATTAGCAGCACCTGAGCAGCCCCACCACACAGCAAGTCCCAGTCAACCAGTAGCCCTAGAAGGAAGGGCCAGTGACTGCTGCTGTGTGGTATTAATCCTACTTGGCAGCAGCAATATTCTTCAAGAATACAGGTGAAAAGAAGACATAAGCATCCAACACAATCCCAAAGCAAGAACTGTACAGTAATATTAAGTAGTTTTATGTAATCTCAATATACTGACACCTCAGTTAAATTTTCTTGTAAAACCACAAGCTCGAGTAAGAAAAACCTCAGTTTTCCTGTTTCAGGATTGAGGGCTTGGCAGCCAAATCTTGTAATGTGCTTTTACAGTTTCAAAATCCAAATCCTGACATATCTTAGGAAAAGAACAGGCTCAGTAGTTTGCAAGAGATCAGTTTCAATAACTGACAATAAGTACAACCAAATAAATTATTATTCTTGCAACAAACTGGCAGGAAGGATAATGTTACATTACTAGCCAAGCAGTTTTATGCATCTGTGAATTACAGTAAACCAGAGCATGCTTGTTTTAAACCAGGAAGGAATTTTGTCCCTATGTTTTCAATATCAGAAGCACTGAAATTATCACAGCATGAAATAACAGGTTTTTAATACTGCAATGCATTTTATGCTGTGGAAATTGCTACACGATGCAGTGGTGACATGTTTATATAGAGCACTCATAGAATGGATTATATAAATCACAAATGTCAGCAAAATGGAAAGCATCTGTTTAGGCTGTGGCACGCTGCTAGAGCTCCCTTTACTGCCACTTTGTGACAGGGTGCATAGCCCAGCTGGAACCCCAGCAGCAAACCAGGGACAGACTTTCACTTCCCCATGTGCTGCTGGAGTCAGGCAGCTTTCACACCGTAGCTGCTAACATCACTTCACCTGCAGAGAGCAGGCCAGCAATCCTATTCCAGAAGTTTCAAGGGAATGATACTAGAGTTTCATTTTATTCATTTATATAGGAGTATATTAGAATATGAGTAATGCTTGAAGGATAAGGAAAATTTTCCCATGTGATATGGGGGCTGGGGGGAGAGAAGGTGACAAGCCACTAGAAAACAAAAGCACAGACACCCAAATGCTGAAGCAATATTATTCAGGAGATCTGTGTATTTACAAAATCCACTTGCAGCTTCTTTTGGATGAAACACCCTCCAAGAATAGTTAAAAGTCTACATAATGCTCCAGAGTATTAGCTTTGCTTTTGGACCACCAGTTTAGCTGACACAGAAAAGTCTAGCTGTAAAAGACTTCACACATCTAGACACATTGTTCTACTTAAGTCAGCACTGACTTACACACACACACAAAAACTGGCTTTGAATCAGCTGATTCAGATAGTACTTAATTCATAAGATACTATTATTTTTAATAGAAGTCCACCCACTTTTGGTCAAGTCAACCTTTTCTGGGATCAGGAAGGGGAACACTTTTGCCTACTGCAAAAAAAAAATACAAATTAAAAACAAGGCAGGACACAGACTCTGTGGGAAGTGTACACATGAGCACAGAAAGGGTGTTCATTGCTCCTTGGAAGCTTAAGCCAAGATATCAAGCTCCACACTTCAGATTCACAGTAGCTTTTTGGAGATTATAACATAACTCCAAAGTCACTTCACAGTGTAACATGTAGAGACGAACAAAACTTAACAAAAAACTAATCACAACAATCATTAGGCTCCAAGTTAGTTTCCTGCTGCTGTAAGAGACTGGGCATACAGAGAGTGCTTTAAAAAGGTCCCTGAAACAATGTTATAAATGTGTGATTTGTGCCTGAGGGAAGAACAGCTGGAGAATTTAGGATCCTCCCATATTTTAATTCAGAGTGATGTCATAATTTAGAGTCCTTGGAAGCTTTGTCAATTCTGCATTTATAGCACATCAGTAAGTCCCTAAAACTAGTGTATGTCTCTGTTTGAGCATCAGTTTGGCTGTTAAAGCAGAACAAGTAGAGCTTTTGGTTGCTGTAAGAAACCACACAGGACTTTTCAGAAGTTTTCAAGATGCCTCAATATACTTGCAAAGTTTTAAAAAGTTTCTGAACACAATCTCATGTGCACCAAAGTTTATGCACGCTCTCAGTAAGCTTTACAATACATCGGAAAAAGACTCCTCTGCCATTAAGTGTTTCATAGTGCAGATTTGAAGGGGCTCCTTTAGGGTTATGAAACAGCATTTAGCTTCATGCTAAAAAGTTAGGTTTGGGAGGCCCTCTTAAGTCTTGAGCATGGGGCATTTTGTAAAGTTTTATTATCAAACATAAGAAGAGCCAAAGAAGGCTTAAGTGGGAGTATATTTCAGATTGCTTAATCCTTTGATTGTTATGCAAGTGCATTTCATAACTTTATTTGAAGGGCCAGAGAACAGTTTTAATACTAACAATAGGCTCAGCCTGACAGCTAATGCTAACCCTGGTGTGCATCGTGCCCTCCTTCAACATTCTGGTTTACGTAACTCCACTACACTAAGTTTAAAAATAAAATACAAGGAAACAAGATTTGGATGAGGAGAGTAAGACCACATAGCTTATGTTCTTTGATTAGCATCTGTTAGACGGACATTATCAACCAAGATTCTGCATTAAAGATTTGCTGGCTTCTACTGGCAGCCCCCAGAGAGAAAATTACAAGGGCAAATATGCAGAATTCCTGAAAAAGTGCTTTTGGCTTGTTTTCTTGAGAGTTTTCTGCCTTCTCTCAAAGCCCTCAGAGGGAACAATTTACCTCCAGGGCAGCTCTCGCAACATCTCCAGCAGGGTTTTGGAGTTGTTCTTCAGAGAAGTGCGAGCTCACTACTGTTACCATCATTAAAACAGCATCTTAAAGCAAAAAGGTAGAGACAACCACGGGAGGAGGGGAGGGGAAAGTCATTCATTAACAGTAGCAACCTTTAAGCAGATTCAGAGGTTATGCTTACAAAGGATTTCATACCAAGGGCTACATGAACTGGCATGAGATTTTATACTCTGAATTCTTTGAGGAAACTGCCAGTTAAAAAACAGGCTTTTGATAATTTTAACATCAAACATTCCTATTAACCAGAACAATGTATTGAAAGCAAGAGACCTATGAATCTGTGAGCTTGCTAATAGGAGGGAGCAAATGTATGTCAGAGACAACAAGGGTTAAGCAAGTGCAATCTTTTCTTGCCCCAACTCCAGAATTAACCGACAGAGAAGTCTGCCCGAAGAAACAAGCTCATACTCACCCAGAAGTGCGCGTGGCAGTTGACCATCATGGTCCTCTCGATGAGCTCGTCGGGGCACTCGAGGAGGTGGTGCCCGGAGACCACGCCGGCGTTGTTCACCAGGACGGAGACCTCGCCGACCTCCTTGCGGACGCGCTCGGCCGTCGTGTAGACGTTCTCCCTCTTGCCCACATCGCAGGTGTACGTGTAGACCTGCAAGTTGCCGTGGGGCGGCGCTTCCTTCTCTCCATCATCCCCAGCTAGCAGGGGAGACAGAGAAGGGACAGGGGGGAAAAGGGAAGCAGATGAAGTTTGGGGTTGGACTCCAGCCCGCAGGTAGCTGCGGAGTGGCGAGTGCAGGCACGCTGGCACCGTGCACAAGCTCGTGTTTACTTTGGTGTCACCGGAGCACACAAGCGGCAGCCTGAGTGCCGCTGCTGCCAAAGCCTGCGTGCCGGCCCTCGCCCCATGCCCTGGCGCGCTTACCTCGCGGCGCAGCCTCGGCGAGCTGCCGGTAGATGTGGCGCACCATGCCCGCCGTCTCCTCGTTGCTGCGCGTGTTGATGTCCCAGAGCACGAGGAGCGCGCGGCGCCGCGCAAACTCGAGGGCGAAGAGGCGGCCCAGGCCGCTGCCCGCGCCCGTGATAAGGCACACCTGCCCGGCCACGCTCTTCTCCTTGGGCCGCACGAGCCACTTGGCGGCGGCCAGCACGAACGCCCACAGCACCTTGAAGGTCACCACGAAGAGCTCCAGCAGGATGTTCATGCTGCCGCGCGGCGCGGGGACGGCGGCGCCCTGTCACACGGGAGCGGGAGCGCGGCGCTGCCTCTGCCCCGGCGCCGCCTCCGCCGCGCCGAGCCCGCCGCGCGCCACTCGCAGTGAGCATCTTGCCCGCCCGCCCGCCGCGCTATATAGGCCGGGCTGGGCGGCCCTCCCCGGGGCGGCCCGCGCCGCCCCCGCGCCGCCGTGCGCCGCCCCACCGTCCCCGCCCGCGGCGCCGCCCCCGGCCCGTGCCCCGCCGGGAGCCCGCGCTCCGCGGGGCGGCGGCTCCGCCGGGGCGGTACCGGGGCGGCCCGTCCCGTCCCGTCAGGGGCCGGCGGCGGGCGGGACTACAAGTCCCAGCGTGCACCGCGGCCCGCTCCCCAGCGCCATCTTGAGGGTGGCTGCGGCGGCTTTGGCGACCGTTGGCGGCGGCGCGGAGGCCGTTGGGCCACCGGTCTCGGCCCTGGTCGGGAGGCGGCCGAGGCCCCGTTGCCGCTAGCGCCACGGCAGCGGCCGGAGCTCCATGTCTGCCCGTGCCGCTCCGCGGACCGGCCAGAAGTGCGGGCTGGAAGGTGACCGAGGGACAGGCTAACACAGAAACTTGTTTTCCTTAAAAAAAAAAAATCCTAATTCACATAGGATAAGGTGTCTCGGTGTATGTTAATTTGCTGCTTGATTTTAATTATTCCCTTCATTATAGCATTAAGGAGGTGTAGTAGTGATATAAGTATCTGCAGCAGCACAAAGTAAGGGCACTTCAAAATAATTAACAATTATATATGTTTTTGCACACAAAAGTGTTACTGTTGAGCAAATATTTTTTGACACTAACCTAACACATTTCATACTGTAAGTAATCAGGAGAAATACATAAAACCAAGAAACGCAGGCACTGGAATTTGGCCTCCTTAGCCCGGCTGTTGGCTCCGGTTCTTCACCTGGGCGATTCTCTGCCGTTTTTGGATTCTCCTGAGTTGCCTCTCCCGACGAAGGCGCCACCCGCGTTCAGGACTGGCTCCTGCGGCGGTGCTTGTAAGAACTCGGGCATCTCTTTGCAAGATGAGGGGCTCCGAGCAGCCCCGCAGGCCCAGAGGTCTGTCCTCAGCGAGGCCGAGACGTGAGAGCGACGCGAGTGCAAAGCGCCAAGTGTCCGTGTCCCGCAGTGTCCCCGCAGCTCCACGGGACGAGGACGGAGGTGGTAGCGGCATTCCCCGGAGCAGCCGCTTCGGGAAGGGCCGCGTCCCATGTGCTTCTAATTGAGCAGGCGGGATTTAGGGCTGAGGCAGGGGAAATCCCGCATTACGCGCGCTGCCCCGCGGCCCCACCGCAGCGCCCAGGGCAAGGGCGGCGAGGCCGGCGCCGCGCGACGGCCGGCGGAAAGAAGAGGAAATGAATTAAAAAACGATTAAAAAAAAAGGGACTAGAAATGGAAAAATGGAAAAGAAAAGGAGAAGACGGCGCTCCGGCAGCCCTGGGCTCCCCCGCTGCTGAGCGCTGCGGGGCCGCCTCGCACACCGGGCCGGGCGCGGGCGGCGGCTCAGGCGCGCCGCGGCCACCCCCTGCCCGCCCGCCGGCGCGGCCGCGGCCACCTAGGTGCGGGGTCCTCTCGGCGCCCAAGGGCCCTGCGTGGCGCGGTAAAGTGGGCCCTGCGCATGCGTGAGCCCTTTCTCTTCCGGCCCTCGCCATGGCGGACAAGGAGTGAGTAGCGAGTTGGCTGCGCCGCTATCCGCCGCCATCTGCGCCCGCCGCGCCGGCACGGGGCGCCCTGCGCGTCCGCGGAGCTGCCCGGCGAGCGGGGCGGGCGGCTGGGGCCGGCGGCGGCCGTGGGAGGGGGGAAGGAAGGGAGCTACGTACGGGCCGCCGGGCCCAGCGGCGAGGGGAGCTCCGGCCCCGCGGCCTCCTGCAGGCGGGAGGGCTCGGAACTGGCGCTCCCCAGGCTGCCCGCGCGGTTCGGCGCTGGAGTGCGGAGTGGCGGGCGGCAGGAGCTAAGCACGTGTTTCGTGCGGAAAATCCGAGGTGCTGCTAGCCCGAATCATCCGTTAAAGCTGCTGTTAAAAGTCTCTCTTAGTCTGGAAAGGGTTTGTCGCAGGTAGAGCTTTTGTTGTTATAAACTCGAGGGTGTAAAGGTAAGTTGTCTGGCCTCCAGAATTGTGTCAAAATGCATAGTTGGTGTGATCCATAAAGAATATATAAGTCTGTTGAAAATGCCCAGAAATTGCGCTGTAGTGTGTAGTGGTGCTGCACAGCACAGAGGTCAGTCAGATGTCCCAACTTGTGCAAAAAATGCTCTGTGGAAGTTGTGTTAAGGTTTTGAAAAAACTGACAACAGAGGGAATATGTGGAAGGTGCAGTAAGGAGCCAGGGAAGGGCAGTGAGGCCTTCGTGTTAGCCTATTATTCAGGATTTATGTATGTTGGTGTTTATCATGTGTTACTTCTGAAGAAGATGGGGTTTGAAGAGTCTCTCTCTTGTAATTTAGAGCAAAGAAGGTGCCTTCTGTTCCGGAAACTCTCCTGAAAAAGCGCCAGGCTTATGCAGCCATAAAGGCCAAACGTCTGAAGAGGCTGTTGGCTCAAAAAAAGGTGAATCTCTTCTGTCTTTTTACATGATTTGATTATATTTTCTGTGGGCAGGTCAGTGGAATGCTACTGACTACTGCTTTTGGTGTAAAGTGTTAGATAAGTATTTTGGGTCTGGCAAGTTTATATTTTCTTAGCATTTTGGTGTAAAACATTGACCGGGTTGGAGGGGGGGGAAAAGTGTGTAATGAATTGGTTGTGTGTGGAGTGCATGACAAGCATACAATTGTCTTAAGTTTAAAGTGAGCTATCTGCAACGCAAGAGATTGTGTGAGGGTAAATGTGGTGTATAAAAATACCGTGTTCGATATAAAAGAGAAAATATTACAATATTTGAAGCTGCCTGTGTTGTGCTTAAAGATACTGTGAAAGCTTAAGTAACTGCCAACTGTTTCAGCTTCGAAAGGCGCAAAGGAAGCTCATCTATGAGAGAGCCAAAGCTTACCACAAGGAGTACAGGCACATGTACCGTCAGGAGATCCGCATGGCCAGGATGGCCCGAAAAGCTGGGAATTACTATGTACCAGCTGAACCGAAGCTGGCCTTTGTGATCAGGATAAGAGGGTAAGATTTAATACAGCTGGAAAGACTTTTCAATATAAAAGCAGTGGAGATGTTGCTGTTATCCTTCTGTTTTGCATAGGTAGATGAGTCTGAGCTTTCCACTAATAGGCTAGAACGTTGCTGGGAGTAATGTCAAATATATGTGCCAGAGAATAGCTTTATTAAATCTAGTAAATATATGATAATGTCTGTATGTTTCTTCTTAAGAAAAGTGGTAAAAAGGGCAAGATTGCAAGTGAGTGAGGCAATTGTTTTGTTTCACCTTAAGCTCAATAAAATTATGTACTAGTGCACTATAGCATTAAGGTTTTTTTAAATGCTCAGTTAAATGTGTTCTAGGAAAGTCTTCCAGGAAACTTGGGAAAGACTTGATTGGAAGGAACATATTCAAGAGAACACAGGATAGTTAGTTCCAAATTGTTTCAGTGTATTGTTTAGGTTCTTTTCATGAAGTCAGATCAGCCTTAAGCTTGCAACTGAAATATATGGAGATGGCAAATAGCAACTTGCTGATAACTGATAGGGTGGTGATGCAGGCAACAACAATACTGTTGTACAACAACAAATGCAACAACACTGTTGCATTTCTTAATCTGCTCTTGCTTTGATGATACGAGGGATTTCTGGGCTGTAGACACCTAAATGAGACTTCTCTGCTTTCCAGCATCAATGGCGTTAGCCCCAAGGTCCGTAAGGTGCTGCAGCTGCTTCGCCTGCGTCAGATTTTTAACGGCACATTCGTAAAACTCAACAAAGCTTCCCTCAACATGTTGCGGATTGTGGAACCGTACATTGCCTGGGGGTGAGTGAAATGGTCAGTTTGGGGATGTCAACTTGGAATGTAAGCTGCAGGGTTAGTAATTCCTGTTTTTACCTGGCTCTTGTTTCAGTTATCCCAACTTGAAGTCTGTGCATGAGCTGATCTACAAGCGTGGTTATGGCAAGATCAACAAGCAGCGCATCGCTCTGACGGATAATTCCTTGATTCAGAAGTGCCTTGGTAAATACAACCTCGCTTAAACAGTGTAGATTCCAGACAAGTGCATTTTAAGCTTATTTGTAGTTTTCAATATGAAACTGGGATATTTAAGTTGACGTATCTTTCAGTAATGAGCAGATGCTGCAATGAGAATCTCAGTCTTAGCAGCCTTGTGTTTTGCATCTTTTATTTTAATGCTCTGCTGAACTGACTTTTGTATTCCTGTTAGGACAACTAACGAATGAGGAAAGGAAACCTAATATAAAATTACACGCATGCATACGAACACACTGTTTTAGGGAGGGTCTTTCTTTTCCAGCTATATTGGAAAGAAAGTACTGAAACCATTTTGTTTGATGCTTTTCCTGTGCAGTAGATGTTCAGATTCTGACCGTGCCAGGACAATACTGGTAGGTCAGTATCTGAATCACCTGCCTTAATAAAACTGTTCATTAATGTGACATGTCGTGAAAGATGTAGCAAGACATTAGCCCAAAAGCTTTTTGGATTATTGAGTAGCATTAGTATTTAACTGAATTTCACTGAGCTGCCTACAGCTAGCATTTAGGTGTATTAATTTAGTTTTATTCAAAGAACACAAAATACTTTCCACTAACTTTGTTTTATATTTTACCTCATTGCCCAATTTTCAGCAGTTAGACCTGATGCCCTTTGTTAACTGAGAAGTAACACTGAATTAACTAGAGCTAATTTATATTAATTGGAAAAGTCTTGACAAAGTGGCTGATTTCAGACTTGCTCAGATTTATCAAGTTGAATCAATACGATGTTGATCATAACTTCATAATTATTAGCTTATGTTTTAGCTAGCTGTTTTGAAAGTAACTACTGCTTTTTTTAGGCAAGCATGGCATCATCTGCATGGAAGATGTGATCCATGAAATCTACACTGTTGGCAAGAAGTTCAAAGTTGTGAACAACTTCCTATGGCCCTTCAAATTATCCTCTCCTCGGGGTGGAATGAAGAAGAAAACCATCCACTTTGTAGAAGGTGGAGATGCTGGTAACAGGGAAGATCAGATAAACAGACTCATAAGGAGAATGAACTAAAGGTAAAATACTCCCAAAAGTTAATATAAATATCTACTGTACCATCTCTGCTATCTGGACTGCTGTCTTTTATTTCTTGAAGATCCTCATTTAGTATGTATTCACTCACACTTGGATGGTCCCTTCTGTGTAAAGCTATTTGGAAACTATAGTGTATTGATTTTATTTCAGATCTTATTAAAGGTTAACGATCTGGAAAGAAATTAAATCTTGATTATGGTTGAGATGTTTGTAGTTTTTCATATACCAGTGACTTAGTTTAGAACAGCTACTTGATTTTAGTGCTGTGGAACGTTAATGTTGGCAGAAGTTGGAGTCCCAGATAGTGAACTCTAAATATCGTCTGAAGTGCTTTGTGGCTGTGGGTGCAGTGTTTCTTCGTGTTGTCTGATCAGTGCAAAATGTGCTTTTGTACGATTGAGAGACTAAATTCTCAGGTTACAACATTTGTAATAGTCTATTTTTTTCAAATACCCTAGCTTCATTCAAAACTGCTCAATTCTAAACTTTCTTGATAATGCAACTAAGACTGCCTCTTTGAAAGAGGCAAATGCACAAATATGTGCATTTGATCTGGGTTATCTTTTTGGAATGCGAACGTTTCCTTCCTCTTTCTTGACACTTGTAGCAGTTTGGCATTGACAGAAGAGTTCTGAATTCTTATCTGCTTCAAGTAGTGTGTACTATAATTTGTCATCAATCTGCCCTTACTGCTTTGAGAAATTTCTGCCCTTCAATGCCAGAGCTGTTTTTCTTTTGCAGAGTACTGCTACCTTTTTTCTTCTCTCTGTATTTCTTGCGTGGTAAACCAGCTTTAATGTTGCACATACCAAGTTTCAGTTAAGCATTTTTTTTTGTTGTTGCTAAGGCAAATGGACTAGTATTTAGTTAGAGTTTGACTATCTTTGACATTAGGAAAGACTAATAAGGTATGGCCATTTTTCCCCCGACAGATACATGGCTTTACAGCATTATCATAAATGTAGTTACTTGAATAAGTTGTTTTCAGAATTTTATTTTTCTGAAGGGAGGTCTCTGCTTTCTTTCAAACCTTCTTAATGCAATTTTTTTTTTTATAGAGAAGAGATGTAGGGCCAGTTCAGGTCTGTCTCAGAGAGCTTAAGTGGACCCTGTGAATTGCATCCTTTAATTAGGGAAACTGACCTGTTTCTTCTCTGTCATAAATACTCTTTGTGTAGCCCCTTTCCCCCATGTTCCCTGTCCAACTTGTTGCATATTGCTTTGCGTATTCTAACTATGAATCTGCAGAGTTTGAGAACTGGAGTCTGTGGACACTCTAGGAAAGTACTGTCTTGCTGTAGGTACTCCTCCTACGAAGATTAAATAGTTTATCAATGGAAAGAAACAGATAATCTTGAGGAACAGGTTTCTAACACTTTTATGCCTAGGATGGTTTTATATTACTCATACTAGCGTTTTTGTCAAAAGGTTGTTGCTCATAGTACCAACTAGTAGATGTTTTAAGTGCTGGCAAATGCTTCCCTTAATTTTTAAGTCATGAGGCTTCATAACCAAGGTTGTGTAAAACTGGTTCTACTTAATGTTCCTGTGTAGTTTCACAGGATAAGACAGAAGCTACCATCCTTAATTGAAAACAGGCTGCTTCCTTTCCTGTTCATCTCCACTGAAAAACCTGTGAAGTTTATTAGCAACCCTGTCTTTTCAGGAGCCTTGATACACGAGGAAAGCTGATAGGGTACAGTTGCTGTGGTTACAAATGTCTCTGAGGAACAGATTATTAGCAGAGAAGTTGTAGGTGTACTCAGTGGGTTGTTGGTGATTTGATAGGATGCTAGCACAATACCCTATATAAGTAGCAGAGATGAGGACTTTAATCCCTCTTCCAGTTTAATTTCTTGCAGATTCTGCTTGTAAGCAGTTGTTTTGCTTGCAGGGCAAACAGAAACATTCTTCTTTAAAGCTTAGCTATTAACTGTTCTTGTCTTTCGCACTTGCTTTTTGGTTATGTTCCGACTGTTACAAGATGATGAGATGTTTAAAATACAAATAATATGCATTTAGGCAACATAATATTATATGTTTTGCTGATATAATGGAATCCAGAGCAGCATGCACAGATGAGATATTGTCAGTATTTTTTAAGTACTGTGACTTTCTGTAGGGCCATATACCTCAGGATGAATGTTTCCTCCCHCCCCCCCCCCCACCAATATATAAATGTGATTGTCTGCCATTTGTCTTTATTTCTTATCCCTTAAGTACTAACACTCAAAAACATCCATGGTAAAGAGCTTGCACTCATTTGTTATGGCTTGGGATAAGATTAGGACATAGGAACTGATGCTGCTTTTTGTATATTGTCAAAGTACTGAATTCATTAACTCTTACGAGAGCTTAAAGTGGACGCACCTCAGGTTTGCTTTTTGCTTTAATTCTTATGTATTAAGTCTTGCATATAAACTTACTAAGAATAGGGTTGTTGAAAGTACAAGATCAGTACATACAGTATCTTAAAATGTCAAGTTCATACCTCTTAAGCTATTACAGAGGAAGACAGACTCCAGTAACTCAGGGCAACAGGCATTTTAACCTATCAATTTTAGTGCTTGATATCAGCATTTTGAGTGAAGTTGTTGGTTATTGAAGTTCTTGATATCTCTGTGCAAGACTTGTGAAGTCTTGTCTTACTATGCACTGTTGCACAGGCTAATGTTTGTGGTTAGTATGGATATATATAGTCCACCTTGTACTGTAGGAGTGTATGAACTCTGCAGGTTGCTAAAGTTGTTTCACATCTCCACAAGTCTAACTATATGTTGTTTGTTCTCCCCTTTTTTAGATTCAGATGCCCAGCTGCAATCTTCCCAATTCTGGTCTGTTAATAAAACCATCTTGCACAAAACAATATCATCTCAACTGGTCTTTTTTTTGTGATGCTTTTTTTATAGCGATATATGTTGGAATAACTTATTTCAAATTAAACACCTGTCTGAATTCAAATTATATAGATAATACTGTTTCACCTTTACTAGAAAGAGTAGGGAATCTGGAAAGATGTGTGCAGACAACGGTTAATATCTGAATGGAAACAAGTATTCAGTTGTATTGTGATTAGAAGAGCATATGACAAGCTTTTGCTCTGAAGTGCATGATGCTGAGTGGACATAATTGTACTGTTCCAGAAAGTTTTGTAATATTTTTATGTGAAGAATAGTCAAGGGTAAATCAGTTCTCTAAACATTTTAAGATTATAAGTGATTATAGAATTGTGTCGAGTTTGAATGATTTCAAATTGTTTTGTTTTAACAAAGGAAATGTAAAGCACTTCTTAAAAGTGGTACATGTTGTAAATGTTAAACAGCTTGGCAAAATCTGTTTGCAGCATTTTATTTTAGGTACTTTAGAAGTGAAAACCTCATTCATGAGGATATTAATGGTAGTTGCTGATCAGCTGTATCAGAATGCAAATTAAAAACCCAGAGATTGGTAAAAACGTACAATTCTTGACTTGGATTCAGACTGACTTCTAGTGTTGGAGACACTTTGAAGGATTTGTAGCCTGCTGAGACAGTGGAACAGATCAAGAAGCTGCATCTGTTCTCACTGCAGATACTTTTCCAACAGCAGGAACTTACTGGCACTTACAGACAAACTGTTTCTCAATGAAGGTTGTCTACTTGGAAGTTCCTGTTGCGTGCTAATTTATGCAAAATTTTATTTCTACACTTTAGTTTTTAAAAACTGGCAATAAATGCTAGTTTTAAGTCTTTAAATAACCAAATCTGGAAACTGAAAGATACTGACTTTACTGAAAATAGCTGCAGACTTTCATTAATATTTTAGGACTTTTGAAAAACACTTGAGTGTCAAATGGGTCAGACAAATTCTAATATATAAATTAAGCAACAAATCCAACATTGTGACTTTGGAACTCCTAAATCAATTAAGATGCTTGTGTCTAAATGTGAAAGAAGTATATGTGTCCACTTAGGTGCATTAAATCAGAAAAACTAAGCTCCAGTCTTTCTTTTTTAGTGCAAGTAATAAGATATTACTGATACAAACTTGGAAAATGGCTTTGCAAGTGAGTGAAGTGAAACTATTTAAGTGCTTCATTTGTCAAACAGCTTTATAACATGATAAGCATTATCACTTCCAAAAAAAACCTTGCTCAAAGTTGCTGAATGAAAGGAAAATATCTCACTGTACAAGTGATGACGCTTTATACTGTTACCTTTCCAGGAAATTCAATTCTTGTTTTGATCTCTTAAGAGTCCCATCTTAATCCTTTTACTCTGTATTTTGTGCCCACTAGAAATTCAGGCATTGGTAGATGCCTCTAATTAGGAAAAAAAATCAAACTTAAAAAAAAATCAATATCCTCCCTCTTTCATTTTGATAGAGCATTTTCCTTACTTTGCTGAAAGATTTTCATTTTTTCCTCGTGACCTATAAGCTCATTCTAGAGGTGAAAAAAAAAATGTTGAACTAACCTCTTACAAAAACCATTGCTTGTATGTCCTAAAGCAGCAAAATTGAAAGCACACTTCAAACCTTAAGTGTAAATGGATGTTATTGAGGGGAAAGTTAATCATGTTCATGATGTTCCAATAAATCATTTTATTTGACATTGAGACGTTATCTGCCTTTCAGAGGTGGATGAGGCATGGTGCGGGCGCAAATATTCAAGGATAGCTGTTTTAGAGCGAGTTACCTTGCATAATTAGAGGAGCTGATCATTGTTTATGCTGGCACAGCTCTCAAGATTTTAGTGTTTATTTTGAGCATGGCCTATAGTATGCAATTAGAGAAAAAGAGGAGTTAGAGCAGTTTGCACTGCAGCTGAGGTACAGCTTGTTCAGACAATGCACAAAGACTACATTTTGAAATATTTACAGATTAACTTGAAATAAAGAATGTGGCTTTTAAGAACAATCACATGGTCCCTAAAGAATAAAATTTACAAATGCCATATTGAGCTTCTGTGACAAGGTTCAGGTTTTTGCAAGCATACTATAACTTTATCACTGTGGTTCGTAACTGCAAGGGGCTGACATGTCCTACAACAAAATTTCTGTGAACTCTAAATCCCTTTTTTTTATTCAGAAGGACCATCTTCTGTCTCCCCTCCATGCTGGAGCCAGCAGCTTTACATCACAGCTGTCTGGGGAAGCAAGAGGAGACTGTTTGGAACCACTGACGAACCCCACGATTTCTAGGCGTGCTGAGGGTGATGGGCTTTGCAGCTGATGGGTTTCCATTCTTTGCTGGTGTCCCATTTGTCCAGCCTGCTTGACTCCCATCAGCTGCCAAGTCGCACATCTGGAAAGAGAGTGGGAACCCATCCCAAGAATCAGGGTTTTGAGAGAAGGTCACAAGACGTGATGGATAGTCAGCTCCCACTTGGCCAAATGCAGTTCTTGGATGCATTAAAAAGGGAATATTAAAGGGCAGAGGGGAGGTTATATTACTTTTGTTCCAGTAGTGCTTACGCTCGTGCCAAATGCAGTATCCAGTTCTTGTGCCAAGAATCAAGAACATACTTGATAATACTCAAAGAGCTTAATTTATTTGGTTTAAACGCAGACCTGGTTATGAAATAAGTAGCTAGCTATAATTGCCTCCATGGACAAAAGCAATTTGATTAGGGTGAGTTCTTTGATCTAGCAAAGGTATAATGGCGTGAAGTATCTTCAAATTGAAGCTAGATAAGCTCTGTCTTGAAGTAAACAATTTTAATGGAAGATAATTAGCCACTGGAACACTTAACCAACAGTGTGCCTGATTTTTTTTTTTGTCAGTGGTCGTTTTGAAATTGAGGTTTGGGTTTCTTTCTCTCCTGTAAAAGATTTGCTACATATCTGCTGAGGACAGTCCCACAATCTCTCTTACTCAGCAGAAGTTACTAAATCTGATTCAGGCTCTTTAAAAAACTACAAATCAGAGCTCTATTTTTAGAGGTCTGGCCACCCAGAGTGTAATTCAGAGTTCTTAATGGATCCCTGCTCCCTTACAGGGAAGATGGTAGATGTTAACGTGTGTCTTGCTCCGACATCTCTGTGCTTTAACCAAGGAATATACAATAACATAGCACACAAAGGAGAAAGCCACCTACTCCCAGGCATCAACCTGTGTCCAGGAGAGAAATGGCAGGATTTCATGTGCTTTTTGGGGTCTTAACTGTTTCTTTCGATTTGAAATCCAGATCTCAGTTCTCTCTAGAAGATTGAGAATTGGGACATACAGATATGGATATTTTCAGGGTAGGTGGAGAAGAGAGGGGGAGGACATCAGTCCAGTCTAATGGAAGGTTTCAAAACAGCCCTTCCATTTTTGGTTTGCCACAAAACGCTGCTTTTCATAAGCATATAGGTGAGAAAATCCCACCCTATTGCTCTTTATTGAAGCTGTGCCATTGTACAGAAGAGTGCAGAAGTCCAAGACAGCGAAAAGGCCCTGATGTTAATTTAGCTTGTGAAACTGCAGAGCAGTCAGAGATTTGAAAATAGTAAAGATTAAAAAGGAACAAAATTTTAGTTCGTGCAAGTTGTGAGATTTTCTTCTCACATGTCTTCTCTCAAGTTTAAGGTGATTTTTTTCAGTTACCTTTGTGAAGAAGCAATTCTTTATAGTACCCTTCTTTTTCTAAAAGCTTATGTCCCTTAGTGGACTTTTCCAAGCACTTAATATTCCCAAAGCAACTTTTCCGTGCCTAGGTCCAGTTTAGATGGGCTCTGTAATGAGCATACTTCTTGGTAGGCTCTTACATGGCATGGTTTTGTGTGTGCTCAAAGTGTCGCTTTCCATGACTGAAGAGTTTGAAAAATCAAAGCTGAGCTCACTTTTCATGTTAACTGTGCAGATTGAGAAAATCCTTGAGCAATCTTGTATAATTTACAAATTGTTTCTCCATTTGAAGTTGACATCATGTACTGCTAAGAAAAAAAAAAAACCGCAAATTAATCACAAGTTAATATTTAGATGCTATAAGCATTAGACTCTTACCTCAAATATGTGTATGTGCACACAAGTACATACATCACACTTCCTTCTCTGGAGATCTTCAAAACCCGCCTGGAGACCACCCTGTGCCACATGCTCTAGGAGACCCTGCATGTGCAGGGGGGTTGGACTAGATGACCTCTACAGGTCCCTTCCAACCCTAGCCATTCTATGATTCTATGATTCTGTAGTTAGTGTTTCTAGCTACCATTCCACATCTTCTGTTTCTATAATTTTTGTATGAGCATATTTTTTTTTAGCAGTATTCAAAGGGTTTCACCCTGACATCCATATGATAAAATAATTTAGAGGAACTCACCAAGGTTGACCTGCCAGACAGGAGCCGAGCCAAGACTTAACCCGAGACACGAATTTAGAGGAGGTATGTGTGTTGTATACAAGCTCTATAGAGCCTTCTGTGCTTGAGGCAGCCTCTGCAGCCTGCATGGAGAGTGACCAGCACGTGGTCTCAGAGCGCCTGGTTCTGTGTGATGTCTTTGCTGTCCTTTGAACTCAGCATTATGTATGATCTGAGTTACCGTACTGGCTTGAGCATCTTTTCTGGTGTATAAACATTTGTCGTGGATACTGCCTAAAACTCTCCTTCATTCAAATACTGAGATTCTTAGCCCTGCCAAAATGTTCATTGTTCGCTACAGGCACAATAGCAGAATTTCAGGTGACAATTTGGGATCCAGGAGTAAGCTTGTAGGTACATCTATCCCATTAAATACGAATTCAGGAACCTCTCTGCAGAAAGAATTGAGTCCGGAGCCATGTCTCGTAAAAGTTTTCAGCTGAAGTGCAGGCTGGGCACTTCTAAGGGCAGCATTCTGGGCCTGCTTCCTCCTAGTCTTGCTCTTTTTCATATACTTGACCCAGCAAGACACAAGACACTCTTGTACTCATGACTAGAAAGGAAGTCTCTCATTAGTTGATTCTCCTGACTTAAATTGACTTCTTTCATATTGGTTTTGCTGCTGTCTTATATGAAAATCTGTGACTAGATAAGTGAAAGGGAATGAAGAAACATGTTAAATTCTGTCCCATTCCCTAGTATCTCTTTTTTTCTGAGCCCATCAATTCTCTGCTATAACAAGTAATCTAGATTAGTAACCAGTTGTGTTGGCCACGTGCCAAGACCTGTGAGGGATTTGCAGGGCTGCTGTTCTGGATGCTGCACTAGCACTTGGTTTTGGAAAGCTTTTGCTGTGCTAAGGAATCTATAAAGCATCATCTTTTAGGAATGGTTGGGAAAGAGATGGAAAATCCTTTAGAACCAGTAGTAATCTCTACATTAAGTAGTAATTATCAATACTCAGTTTCAGATACTTTTTGGTCTCCGGCAGAATGTCTAGGGGGAAGTGGCAGATGACTGTACTACAGTCAATTTGTAAATGAATCTCTAGATGGAGCCAAAACAGATGTTATGTTTTTTGCAGACAAGTGACCTTAATATTTTTTACTGAAGACACAGTGCTACGAAAAGACATCTAGTTCATTCACAGATCCTTATGCCTAGCTTAAAATTGCTTAGTTTCCTTGTTCTGTTAGACTCTAAAGTCCAAGAGAATGCAGTTCTCATAAGCTAAGTGATTGCCTATCAGGGCATTTTGCCACACATTAACTGCTAATAAATGCTAGAGAGCCTTGTCTCGGAGCAAATCTGCCCCCATGCATCCATTACACGTCCAAAACCAGTATGGTGATCCCAGAATTGGGACTAAACATTAAGGATTTAACAAATTGGTAGTACTGACTAGTGCCACTCGCATGCATTTCCTTTGGATCCTGTATTTATTCTAGTTTTCCAGTCATTTGCTTGCCTGCTACTTTAGAAGACCTATCCTGTTTATACAAACCCTACAAATGTGACACTAAATAGAATAATCCTAGATTATTTCTTAGATATAGTGCTTGCTTATTTCCATGGTATAGGCCACATCTTAATGATCAGGCTTTGAAATAGTTTTTATTTTAATTTTTTCCCCATTCCACATTATGAGAACCAACATGAGAGCCACACGGTACCTGCTGTATTTGGAAGAGTAAGATTGTTAAAAATGTTAAAATTAAACTAAACCCTAACCCTAGCTTTTAAGGTTCTCTTGGGCAGAGAACCTCATCTGTCTTCCTGTTTCAGAGGAGCTGAAGATCACAGCAGAAAAGCAGGTTGGGAAACATGAGGATCGCCTTGCCTGGAACTAACTCATGGGACTCTTCCTGGGATGCTGCAGCTGATCCTCAGTAACGGCTCCTCTTGCAAGGAACGTGTAGATGTTCCCTCAAACCCTCACAACACCTTATTCTATTTCTGTCCCTCTTGCATGAATTAACTAATGCCTCATTTCAGACTGCTGCACCACAATTGGAGTGGCTCAGAAGCTCTTTGACAAGACCAGTAAATGAGCCTTTCTTGCAGTATGTGATGGAGAAAGCGCTGCAGTTACCTATGGCTCTCTGCATACACCTTTCCTCAATCTGTCACTGATGAAAGGTGTCCATTAGGTACCAAATTTGAAATACAGGAACTTTGTCAAGGTAGTAAAACCACATTCATCTTTAGTGATATATTAGCACTGTAGTCACCTGCAAAGGGAGAATATCATAGCTCTTGGTAAGGTATGCAGAGAGGCTCTTCACCATTATCTCCTGGTAATGTGGATGCCGGCGTTAGGTGATGGGGCAGCTCTGGTCTAGCACAGACTTCCAGGAAGACCCTTGGCAAAGCATGAAGAGTCAGGTAAACATTCTAGCCCCCAGAGCAATGGTGAAATGTGATTTAGATGGAAGAAAATTATGTATTCCGGCAAGGGCCTTTGAAGTAAATGAGAACTTGGATAGCTAAGAGAGATAAATCATAGATACAAAAGAAGGGGGAAAATAAAGGAAGAGAAAGAGAAATCTTCAAGTTAGTCACCTGCTCAAAGCAGGGCAAGTTCAAAGCTAGGTCAGGGTACTCAGGTCCTTGTTCAGAAAAGTTTTGAAGGTCTCTGGATCCCCAGTCCTCTTGCAGCCACTCTCACGTAACTGTAATTTTACCTCTTGCAGCTTGTGGCAATTGCCTGTTTCTCCCCTATTTGCTGTGTGCCTCTGGGAATCATAGAATCATAGAATGCTTAAGGTTGGAAGGGAAGAGCCTGGTTGCATTTTCTCTCTAACCTCCAGTTAGGTAGTTGAGGACTGCCACTAGAGTTGCCTCTCCCTTCCCCTTTGGCCTTGTCTTCTGCAGGTTTCAGCCTTGTTCCTTCAGCCTCTCATGCACTGTGTTCCTAACTATCTTAATGTCCCTCCTCTAGGTTTTCTGCAGCTCATTGGCATGACTCTTGAGAGGCCAAGAACTGGATAGAGTACTCCAGAGGTACTGTGCCAGGCAGAGGCGGGTATTGCCTTGCCTTAGCCCATGGGCCATGCTTTTGCTAATGGAAGGCATTATGCAGTTGGTCTTCATCACTGCAAAGGCACACTGGTGGACTAACGTCCATCAGGACATTTTTGTGCAGAAATGCTTCTTAAGCCTAGTTTAAACTCCTCTTGACTAGATTAGATTACTGCTAAATATGCCCTTGCCCCACTTTTTCAGATGGATCCTGTCTCTCCTTGGCAGCTCTCATTCTTCAGTAAGGGTCCCGTGGTAAATAGAGGCTAAATCCTGCTGATGGCACAGGCCATGCAGGCTCACGTTGAGCTCTGGAGCATTTCCCTCCTGCCTGAACTGTTCCCTTTTCCTGAGAGCGCTGTTCTCATGTCTCTGTTTATTCCATATGTCTCTAGGAATAAATCAGGTTTGTATAAGGAAGGACTTGTTTTACTGATGAAGCATAATGACAATGAATGATGGAAATGTAACTAGAGAGAAGAGAGTCTCAGTTAATTCTACCCTGAAGAATTACATTCTGTTACATTTCAGTCTTTGCAATTGTATGTTGCTTTGGAACAGGTTGTCCAGAGAGGCTATGGAGGCTCCTTCTCTGGAGATCTTACAAACCTGCCTGGATGCCACCCTGTGCCCCATGCTCTGGGTATCTCTAGATGGTCTCTAGAGGTCCCTTCCAACTTCAGCCATTCTATGATTTTGTCCCAAATATTCCATGTGCCTAGCCAAAGATCCCAGACAATTAACCTCCACAAGCATATGAAGTGCTGTTCATTGTAAGCACTTTGAATACATCAGATCCAAAGTGTCTCAGATTTGGCATTCAAAATTAGCAGATAATTTCACATCTGTTCTCCCTCTCCCCCATCCAAATAGCTTTGCGGGGCACTCACACTACAAGGAGGAAAGCTCCTAAGGGAATTCCCAGTGGTATCTTCAGAATGATAAGCGATACATCAGTTTGAAGACCGCACGCTGAGTAACGAAGGGAGAACAGGACCGGGTGCTGCACATTAAGTGCGCATTGTTCATCTGCTGCCTCCAATGAGGCAGGAATCCGGCTGACTGAAAAGCCTGTGACCGTATAATGGTGCTACAGCTTGATAGCTCATGCTATCAAGGTCATGCTACCCTTAGGTCAGTAAAGGGAAAATACGATTTCTGCGATGTAAACTACAGCGATAATAAGTCAAGTACAGAACTTTTTAGACAGAAGCTTCTGAGCACAGTTACAATCAAAAAATTCTTGCCTTTTTTGCTGAATGCTGATGAGCCCTGGAGTATTTCCTATCACTTTCTCAATGTTCAGAACACCACTGCCCTGCACCATGGCTGTTTTCAGCCATCATTTCAGTGTTCCATTGCTGTTTAATACTCTTCTCTGCTAACCATCATTTCCCCATTAATTTTTCCATCCTTTGTGCTTGATTGACCTTAATTCATCTGAAGAGTGTAACGATGATGAAAACTATTCAGATAGAGTGGCGAGATCATAACGCTCATCAGCTGGAGGAGATGCTGGCTTTTGGGGCTGAGCTGTTTGGATCAGTGCTTTGTATCTTTGGTCACTTTTATGAGACCAAATGCCTGCCCTTCACCTGCCATCCCATTGTCTACTTCTCAGTGGCTACATTTGCATCTTCGTCATCATCTCCCCATGACTTGAGTGTATTTGGTTTATCTGTTCCAGGTGAAGAACAGGGAAAAGGAGGGATGATGACAGCTAGGAGGGCAGGGATTAAACGCTCAGGGCCAGACCATTCTGAAACATTTCGCTGCTGAAAATCCAGCATCTCCTCCAGCTGCTCATCCTGCTTCTGCCTCTCCACCTGCCGCACCGCATACACTGTCCCTCCCTGCATATCCCTAAGTCCAGGCATCCTCTTCTCTAGTGCATCAACTCTTACAGGAAAAAAATGCATTGCTATCTCTTGACTTGATGATGACCATAGTTTTCTGGAGCACAAACTTTATGGATGAGGGGATGTGGCTGCATTGAAGTACTAAGAGGGTAACTGCTTTAAGAAGTTGGGGTGGATGAAGTTCACGCTACAGAATTATTTGTCATTGATGTCCTAACTTTGCTGATAGAAGGAAGTAAATAAATCTGCTTCAAGCAAAGAAAAAACTGTAAGGGGAACATAAGCCCAATTTAGGTAATATTTTTTCCTTAATGAAGTCAGGGAAGTCCAGAGACAAGAACTGAAGGCATTGGGGTTTTTTTCCTGATGATGTTGGGTACGTGGCTCCCATAAGCAGCATTATAAAGACTCATGAATCCAGTTTTCCTTTAGCACAGGAGAACACAGTGAGGTCTCCACTGGCTCCTCCACATACATGATAAAGGAAGAAGGTGTTTTCAAGACAAAAGAATACTTTATTTGGGACCAACGTATAGAAGAATTCCCATCATCTTCACACCACATGTTTCTGGAAAACTCAGTATTTGTAAGCATTTTTTTCTCCTATATATGTAGAAGCAGGAGAACAGTAATTAGATGTTAGGATAAAGAGGGCTTTAAACAAACAGGATAACCCAGCAAAGAAGTAGAATTAGTCTCAGCAATTATTTTTGCATTTCTTGTTCCAAGAAAGAAGCAATTGAGCCCTTACTGTTGTCACACCACAGGAAGAGGTATTTATAATGGGTGCAAGAGCAACGACAGCAAACTTGAGCTGGTGTTAGTGTTTTCTATAATAACAGTTTGTTTGAGGAGGCTTTTCTAGCAGTCAGGTCTTATTGCAAGTTTTCATCTCTAGCGCTGGTGAGAAAGCAAAGAGAACACCCACAGACATGCACTTCTAGGAAGTGGGCAAAGTGACGGTCTGGTTTCCTTCCAGCAGACGAGCCAGATTGCAATCTGCTGTGGAGATTTCTCACAGGCAGATTCTCCCTCCCTGGAATCTGGTCAACTCCGTTTGCTTGTTCAGTATTTTCTTCTTTTTTTTTTTCTTTTCTTTCTTTTTCTTTTCAGATTGCATTACTTTATGCAGAAAACATTAAGTGTTTGAAAAATAGTTAAATACTCCTCCAAAATGGTAAATTTGCCAATTTTTTTACTGAGATATATAACCATATCTGAGAATGTAAAGCAATAATGGCTGAATTACTTCAAATTACACAGTGAGAAAAACCTTGATAACATGTTATGTTGATATCATGTTATAATAGCATGATGCTATTATAGAAACCGTGATGTAGACCTCTAAGAGGCCCTACCTGGAACTGGTTCAAGGCACCCTGGGCATTTTAGTGTTAACTCCAGCTAACCAGTGCTACTTGTAAGTAGGTGTTGCACAGAAACCCTGCTGGCTGCTCTTATGAGGAAAGACTGTAGGATATAAGACTATATCCTTGTATGAGGACAGACTAAGCAAGCTGGGCCTGTTTAGCCTGGAGAAGACTGAGAGGGGATCTGATCAATATGTACAAATACCTGAGGGGTGAATGTAGGGAGGAGGGGGCCAAACTCTTCTCAGTGGTGGCCAGTGACAGGACAAGGGGTAACGGGCATAAATAGAAACCCAGACAGTTCCATCTCCATGTGAGGAAAAACTTCTTTCCTGTGAGGGTGATGGCCCTGGAACAGGCTGCCCAGAGAGGTTGTGGAGTCTCCTTCTCTGGAGATCTTCCAAACCCGCCTGGATGCCACCCTGTGCCATGTGCTCTGGGTGTCCCTGCTGGAGCAGGGGGGTTGGACTGGATGATCTCTAGAGGTCCCTTCCAACCTCAGTCATTCTGTGATTCCTCGTGCTCTGCAGTACTCCCAGGGAGATTTCCTAACTCATGCAGAATCCCAGGCCAGGAATGGCTCTGAAATTGGCACTACCTGAATAAATTAAATAAGCTTTCTGGGAACGCACAGAGGAGGAAAGCCCAGAGGCATCTGAAAGCCTCTCACTTGGGAGCCCAGCAGAGTTATGCTGAGCCCAATGTACTAAAACCCAAGGCATCCAGGCTGGACTCGTGCATAAACGTTCTGCACTGACTGAGACACTGCCTGCAGTGCCTGCAGTGCACATGGAGCCAGCTCAGGTGAAATAGGTCGTGGTGACCTGGCCGTGCCAGCAAGGCTCCATCTGTAACCACGATGGTGCTGGAAATGGGGCAGCTCTTCCAGTTCACATGAGTGCAGCACTAGTCAGCACAGCAGAAATAGGTGGGTGCTTAACGAAGCCAGCTCTGCTTCTGGAGCGTGCTTGAAATCCAGAGCACAAGCAAACACTTCATGGGTAACTGGAGGTTGACTTCATGAAATACAGCAATTAATACCATAACTACTGCATGTTGTTGTGAACAAACTCTACAACTCCACCAATGGTTTGCTGCGGCTCAGTGATGTAAAAGCTGCAGATGCCAGTAAATTCAGGGCTTGCATGAAGCCTGGTGGGACCAGCACCAGCCATCTGCAGAGTCAAGACACGGTGAGGTCAGCTTTATTTGGACAGACATGACAAGTCTTTCCAAATGAACACGTACTTACAGTCAGCTCATAATTATCTGTGAGTAGTTTTTCTGGTTGCAGATTAAGTGTACCATAAACAAGTATCAGACTGGTTAAAACCAGCAGGATTTATTAACTAAGGGCAGAACGGTGCCAGCCTGGCTATATTGCTGTCATGGTCAGCCCTCAACAGCTTAATCCCTGGAGTCCAGAAACTCAGCTATAATACCCCACCTCCACTCCTCCGTAATATCCTTCAAAAGAAGTTGTTTGTTTAACAAGAGCTCATCAAGGCAAACTTTGCCTAGCCAACCTCAGACGATGAAAAAATATGACGATCCTGCAAGCAGTTTTGGTGGAAGAAAGGGAAGGACTGGCAACAAGAGATAACCAGATAGAAGTTTTGTTTTTATTAATTTTTAAAAAGAACATGGGAAGAGAAACTGTGAGGCAGTAAGAAGGAGAGATGGTCTTCTAAATACTAACCTTTCTAGAAGATGAGTCTGGGAAGAGAAAGAAAATTACTGTCGTCTTTCATCACTGCAAAATATAAGACAGTGTTTTAAAAAGGAACTATTTTAGCTATGTGTTTGCCTTGTGGAGAGAAACAGTCATATCTTTCTTTTATTTGCACATTTTAAAAGTTTATTTCTAGCACATGATTTTTTGAGATGTCTCAAAAAAGGTTTTACTCACCTGTCAAAATGGAAGGCCAGAAGTACTTTGCAAACCCATTCTGCTTTTAAAAAAGCTTTCTTTTTTTTTTTTTTTCTTTTTTCAGTTAAACCACTTTCCATTAGACTCAACAAACTGAACTGCCGTAGTCCTTGACAGAAGACCCTTAACAGGGAGGTACAAGCTGATGCCTCGCTCCCTCCACCCCAGCACCATTAAGGCCCAAGCAAAGCAGTTCAGGATGGTTTGTCATGAGTTGATCGTCTAAGTACTCTTTCCCCAGCGATACCCCATCCCAGGTATTCCCTCCCTCACATTCTGAACTTGTGAGTGAAAAATTCCAAGTGGTTTTTTTTGGCATCTCTTCCTTCCTTTTCTGCTTTCACACATGCTGCTGTCTATTCCCTGAGATATAGTGCAAGTCTTAAATGGAGCTTTGAAAAATCAAGACGTTAGTGACTTTCTAAAGTATTTTCACTGTATTTCTTATCCAACTTAACCTAAATGCTGTTGCCAGTTATTTATCTGGAAATACCTCAAAATAGAATGATTCTGCTCAAGCAGCTGGCACAGATCCAGGGAAACTGATAGGCTGAACCTGCCGGAGCAGATTTTCACTGGCTAAAATATATTAAGCATTTTAAAATATTTTTAAAGGGAACTTGCCTAATATAGGTCAATGCAAAAGTGCATGGAATGACAAAGAAAAGTTATTTTTGGATGTTAATGTATTGTCTATCAATTCTAGATTGTCCTTGTTTAGCAAAAAGCAGAGAGACATGCCACAGCACTTAGGCATGAAGCTAGAGCTGGTGCTCTTTAAACAAAAGAACCAGCATGAGAGCTCTGAGCATATCATAAAACCAAAATCGTTAAAAATGCTCTTGGAGTCTTAAATATTTATTTTAAAGCAAAACCTAATTCTGGCTTTCACAGACTGAAGACTGTTTACCAAATAAGGCAGCAGATGGCTTAAATTCTTCAAGATAAGCCATTTATTTCAATATTATTAAACAGCTATTCAGTCAACCAAAACTTAACATGTTTGGAACCAGCTGTCCATAATTATATTCTGCACTTCTCTGGATTCCAGCAAGAAAGGTAGGAAAAATATCTTTTTTTTTTCTTGTATTGTGTCTGTAATAATTACAACACAACAATTATTTAAATTATAAAGCCAGCAGCTTTAAATTAGTCCAAACCACCCAGAGGGCAACATGAAAACCACTTTTTAAAAAAAAAAAATTCAAGCTATAAATAGAAACCAAACTGTATGAAGTCTAGGCCAAATAATTATGAAAAATAATTTTACAGTATGATAAAACTCAAGTGGCTCTGCTGAGATTACAGAGAAGAAAATTCTAGCTGTTAGGGACCTTGGTAAAGGCCTTGAGGATTTTGGCTACGGGCTCTACGAAAACAACTTTCCAGCTTGTGTAGGATGCCAACCTAAAGAGATCAATTAGTATATTCATGGGCATTCACTTTTTCAAGGTTAAATTTTTAAGTTTAAATGTAGTTAGACAATAGGACCTGGATATTCATATTCTAGAAGTTCTACGAGGGATTGCTAGAGGACCGTTCCTCAATATCATATGGAAAGAGTTATAAGGTCCCATCCGAGACAGAACACTAAGTTCAGATATAAGCATTTGCTGGCTACAAGAGCTCTGATATAAACATCAGACTGATACTGTCAAACAAAGTGAAGGCAAGGCACACAAATGGGGGAAGCAGCCTGGGAGGCTGAAGCGCGTCCAGAAGGTGGTTACTGACATCCTGGCTGCTCATCACAAGTTAGATTTTGGCTTAAGCACTGGAGATCACAGGAGCAGCATCTGTGATAAACGATTTCTGCACATCCCTTTAATAAAGATATCCATGGCCAAAAATAACATGCTCTTTTCAGGAAGTGGATGGTTCTCTGTATCTAAAAATGACCTGATTGTGGTTGAAATTCTTAAGTAGACTGTAGATACTGGCTTTGGGCAGCACAATAAAGGTGAAGAGGACTGCATAAGCATATGAAGTTCTGAAGGAAAAATCATTAAAAAAAATACAGGAGAGAACAATTACACTCTAGGAATGAAAGAGATGAGAAGGAGCATCATTTTATTGCTGCATTGAAATGACGTCATGGGCTATATGTACAAAGATTGATTTTGTAGTCAAGGGTTTTTCTGAACCAAGTCTTCGAAATCATACACTTAAAGCCCAGATAAACATTATTAGAAAACATTAAACAGAGAGGATATGTTTGACTTGGAGTGGAACATAACCTAACCCAATGATTTGTATTTCAATCGGTGTTTTGGATATTAGCCTATGGAAAAATGTCAACCTCCATCTGATATAAATGCAAGAAAGCATTCCCTATGAGAAGAAGCAAGGAAAGAGAGGGAAAGAATATGTCTTTCAATTGCTAGATCCTTTTGAGCACCAATTCAGTAGCTCTATTCAAGATCCACACAGACCTTCTCTTCAGCTACAACTCACAAGTTAACAACATAAGGAATGTGAAACCAGAGACCTGACCAGATAAATTTGTGATGAATTATCACAAAAGAAGCAATCTTCTCATTTTAAATTCACTAGACAAAAGAGTTTGTTATATTGAGGAAATACTCTGGGAAAACAGACTAGAATTCATTGTGCATACTACAAATTGGCAAGACATCAAAACTAAAATGGCAGGAAAACTTTTATAGGAATCTAGGCAAGTACAAAAAAAAATCTCATCAAAGACCGCTACAAGCAAAGATGCAACACGTTAGAGAGTGCCCATATCCCCTTGGAAGATGCACCGCCTTTGAAACAAAACCAGATGAGAGTACAAGAAACTCTTGAGATATATGAGGCGGTTGATAAAGTAAAAAACAAAACCATAAAATGCAGGTTTTTCAAATTATAAAATCCTGGCATGGTTAGCCAGTCAATTCCCTTTATTGGCAAAACTTCACTAAGACTAATTTTGACTGTCACCCATGAGTATTCCATTTAGCTGCATTTAGAAGGGGAAAGAAAAATAAAGTGTAAAAAAACCCCACAGTTTAACAGCTGAGTCATCAATATACTCTCCTAGAGAAGGATAAAAGGTTCATAGGCTGATTCCTGAATATGTTTTATCATAATAATGAGGCTCAAGTAATAGAATGCATAGACTTTTATATCATAGTTTGCTAGGTATCACGGCATAATTTATATGTGATCAGGTTAATTTACATACTGTTACCTGTCCTGTTCATTTCCAGGACCAATAGATCACCCAACGTGCAATTAACATAAAGACTTTCTGTCTCCACAAATGAACAACTGTTTATCAAGTAGAACAACTTCTTCACTGGGCAAGACCTAAAGCTTTGTCAGCTGCACTCACTTCCTGTGGCAGAGGTTGGCATCCAGTACTCCAGGGAGAAAAGATCAATTTCCCCCAAATTAAATTAAATCTGGTTACACTTGGAGTGTCCTTTAGATGTGCACTCCACAAATTATATCTCTCTTTGTACTGATGTGTTAAAAATCTTTTTTTTTCTTTGAAGGAATCTCTTCTTCTAACCTTCTATTATTGTAATATTTTACATGAATGTAAAAGAGACTAATTTACTATGATTTTCATATTCTTTTTGTATCATCTTTTTAACTTTAAACTGAATACAGAATGAGGAGAACTTATAGTGAGAAGTAGTTGTTGTTTTCACACTAATTTTATACTTCTTTTGGTTTTGAGAGCTGGTCCTTGGGTTGGATTTGCATAAAACACTAGAAATGTTTTTGGTAGGAGAATCTGCCACTACCAACTGGTAATTCTGAAGGAAAGAGAATATCAATACATAAAAATGAGGTGACGGCTGCCGCTCAAACACAACAGGCCAGGAATTGTCCCCTTGCCTGTTGAAGGAGTTGGGCTAGTGCGTCCTCCAGAGACCTATAGCAAACCAGAGCATACCAGGTTCCGAGGTAGGCACGAGACTGAGTAGCACTTCGGGAGTTTTCATTAGTGAATTTAGAAGAACATCTGACATCGGAGTAACTTTTAGACCACGTGTGAGTGTTAAGGAGGGCCAGGGCAGTTTGTGTCCCTTGGACATGCTGCACTGGCAGGTACTGGTGGCACTTTAAAACTGTGATTCCTTCTCACCAACGGTAATGTGCCTGAATAGGAACTTGATGTCAAGAAGATTGCATAGTTATTCTGCAGACAGTTGGCATACAGCTAGGATCATTTTTAAAAATATTCAGTATAAAGGTATTCACAAAATCTGGCTTACTTGCTCTAACTGGTCAAGCGATGGATGCATTCACAGAATTGAATTTCAAGTTGCACAGACAATTCAAAGCAGGATCCCTCCCTACCCTCTTAATTCCATTTAAGGTTTCCACTTTTTTTGTGAATATTCTTTTTTGTGTGTGTGACGATGAAAGGCTTTACTTCCCCTTTGAGATTTCTAAGAATTCTTCCAAAATGGATGCAGACGTTTTTATTGTGTTCTGTGACTGGTATGAGATGCCAGTGATCTGGAACTATTAAAGACTCAAATGCCTATTGTTTCGTTCTTGTGCAGGGCAGTTTTTACAAGGAGAGCACCTCCCAGGGTTTGTTTCCACGTTCACTAATACTGTCATCTCAAGGGAACGCCTCATAAAACACCAGCTCTCTCGCACAGATGAACGTGTAAGATTTCCCCAGATGTCTGGGGTGTCAGAGGAGAACACGAGAGAACCCTACCTGGCAGTTCCTCTTCTCAGTAAAGTCCTGCGGTCTCAAGTCACGGACCATCTGCAGACTGCCATAAATAGGCACGCAAAAGGAACGCGCTGGAGAGGGAGCATTTTCTTACCATCTATGCGATCAGCGTGATAACCAGAGTTGTGCAAGGGCTAGGGAAGCTTAAAGCTCTTAAGGTTTACTTAAAGCTTTAGAACTTAAGGTTTACTGTAGAGTCACACGTACGGGGTTCTGTAGGGGAGAAACTGTGCCACCCAGTGGAGGCTTCCATTTAAAGACTAAAAAGCAATAGTGGAGAAGAGGAGGGGGAAGAGGTCTTGCCGAGATGAAACTTACTGAAAAGCTTTTTATCCAAACAAATACAAGGCTATTATAGGGTAAAGGCTCTGTATAGGAAAATCCCTGGACTTCGAAACTGAGGGAACCTACCTGAGTTGTTATCTCAATGGGCAAACTCTCCAGAAGAAAAAAGTGCTTTAGAGCAGTTTTCCTTTTACTTGGGGATGTTTTTTATTTAACTGTATCAGGCTTTCACTATTGGCCTTTAACACAGTGCTAGCAGTGTCGCTTGTCACCTGTACAGTTAATTAGCAGAATCCAACAACATGAATGTTGGGTTCTTTTGGAATTTGTTGGATATTTTGAAGCATCCAAAAAATAGTGATTACAGAACTTAAAATAAAACAAGGCTTAACAAGCCTCTTTGCTCTAGTTATTTTAGGAATAAGATCTTTAAGAGAAAGTTTTAATGAAGAATGAGCAACAACAGCTTCAGGTTGTTGTTAGTATTTTTTTTTTCTTATATTTTTTTCTTCTTATGTTCAGCAGTACTTGTGTTTCTTCGATCCTGTTATACTATACAGATTGCAGCAGTCTATTTATTAAAGCTTCACAATGAATAATTTTCACATTTCAAAATGGGAAGATGAAGTGATATATAGAACTCAAAAGCATTCTGAGTGCTAAACATCTAACATTACAGCTATAATAACCACAAAAAACACTATAATTTTCTACATCATTTCTTTTACAAACTATTATTCTGATTGTTCACATAGATAATCTTATTAAGCAACAAGTTGAGGGATAATGTTAGAAAGTCTCAAAACACATTTTATTTATATATTTTCATTGCTCTTTTACGTGTTAAATTACATCACAAGCGGACTTCAAAGCATCTAGTTGTATCTACCCGTGAGCTGCAAATAGATTTAACCGGGCGCTCTGGGTTTCACTGTTTCCTCCAGTGTCCATGGCAATGTAAGAAGTTGCTCTTTTCCCTCCTTCCCAGTTAAGGAATTCCACCCTACTCGGTGCTTGACGTCTCTCAGGTGCTCAATCTGCAAGCCAGTGTTGGAGGCTGCTGCCAATGATATTAAACATGGTTAAGAAAACACAACTCCCCAGCAGTTTTGAACTCTCTCTTCATTAACATGTGTGCACACCACGCGCCAGAAACAGTTGCATCATTATCTTTCTCAGGGTAGGTTTAATTTCCTTTACAGTGAGCTCTGCACCCTAGGAGGGGAAGGATCTCTCTTGATGTTCAGTGTGGTTCTTAGCTATATTAAGCTGCAACCAATTTCCTAGTCAAAGTCCAAGCTGGGAAATTGCACTTGAGCAAATGGCAGTGTTTTCTGTACTGCTAAGCAGAGTGTAGAAGCCAACCGAAGATGACAGTATTTTCTGCAGTGTGTTTTGTATTAGCAAACAATGCATTACTACGGCAATAACGAAAGCTCATGGGTATTACTATTTTTTTGCGGGAAAAATAACATCCCAAAATGCTAATCTCTTTTTTTCATCTTTCCGCACAATTCTCTTACATCTTATGCAGATTCTTTGCTTACCCTCTTCAAAATTTACCATCCTAGGATGGCAGCTATAGAGGAGGCATAGAGCAGATTTCCTGGCGCTCCTCTGATCCTGTCATGAGCCTGTCTAGAGAATTAAACTGAGGAAAAACCACCAGCTCGTCCTCTTGATGAGCTGGTGGCTGGTGTTTGCCTCCAAAGCACGTGAAACCTGCCCGTCCCTGCAGCCACATGCACAACACGGGAGGCCTCGCCCGTGCATCCCACTTGTGCTTCCAAACAGCCAGGAGCAGCTCTGCAATGAAGACTGCAACCCGAGAGCAAATAGTGGGATTCAAACCCGGCACGGGAACAGCTAAAACATGGGAAATAGAAGTCTGGTAATTGGAGAACTAGGTGCCAAGCCTGCGCTCAGTTTGGGAGGGATGTTGAGATTATGGAAGAGTTTTAGAAGAAGGAGGAAGATGCCATTTTATTGAACACAGAGATAATTGCCTTTAATTTAACATGAATTCTAATAATGTAAAACAAGGAAAACAGTAATATGTTTTTACATGTCTTAGGGACTGCAGAAGTGTCTAAAAGAGTGGGGGGAAAAAGTGCACTGCAAAAGCAAGTGCAGTGAATTGGGACACAGAAGGGCTCTGGAAGGAGAGTAACAAACCACTCGAAAAGGCCGAAATGCATCAGGAAAGGGATTGTCCTAAGGATGGGTAGGTAGGTGTATTCACAAACACGGGTGCTCTGTTCTAGTCAGAAACTTTATTCGTCAGCCAAATCCCTCCTTCAGCACAATGCAGAAACGTTGCTACCATTCACAATTATTTGCAGCTTATTGAGGAGTAGACCTGCGTTTCCTAAGGAAAGAATTCCTGACAATGCTTCAACAACCAGCCTTATTCCAGGGCCAGTTCTACTTTTCCATGTTTTTGTTAGGATAGATCTTCACGGGTATTCTCTATAGAATATGCTATTCCAGCAAAGCATTTTATTATCTAAGCTGTCTATAATGATAATAAAAAGTGCTTGTTCTGTGCTCACAAACCTCCTAGCATGGGCACCCGGTGCCATTTGGGCAGCGCGCGTGCAGCTGGGCCACGGCTTTCGGTGAGGTGGCGGTGCTGCGTTAGGGAGGTGACAAGCCATTTGCACGGCAAGAGCCTGGATCATGTGATGCTGAACATTACTTCCTTGTGTAAATCACCATGGAGAACATACGGTGGAAATTGTTCTGTTTTGATAGGGAAAAGTGATCTTTTATGCCTTCACTGGCTCAACAGAAATGCACTTTTCAGAATCATATACACACTCTAAGTGCTATTCTTCTCCAACCATCAATCAAGAATAACACGGTAATGTAACCTACACATTTAGCTTGCTATTATCGGGGAGTAAAAATAATCAAGAAAGCAGCATTTCATTTGACAAACTGATTAAGCACCTACATAGAGTCGTGACAAATGGCAATGTCATACATGCTGCACTTCGTCTTTAAAAAACAGATGTGTTAAATAAAAATGTTATCCCTATAAAAGCCACTGCCTTTTCAATATATATATGTGCATACATATATATATTTATATTCCTAGCATATGTAGCATACTGTGTTGAAAAGGTTTGGAGGCACCAGGTGTTTTTTCATCTGAACAGGAGATTCGTTGTCATGGTAGTTCTGGATTCTCTACGTAAAATTTGGTATTGCAATGCTGTGTCTCAAGCCAAAGGGTGAAGCAGATTCTGCCTTAAAGAAATATTAACAGAAACATGCACAGAACATGAGCATCCGATCATAGTTATACCATCTGACATATGTAAAAACATTAACCCACCAGCTTCTATTAAACTCCTTTTGCTAAATTTAAAATCAGAGCCATGTTATTTGGAGAAAAATCATTCATGAAATGATCTTACACTTTTAAGGTAGTTATGTGAAAGCTTTTAAAATACCTGAAAATGCAGGATTTATCGGTCCATTAAAGCTAAATACTGCTTCTTCTGAACTCAACTGCCCACGTCGTGGAAAGTGCAGTGAACTTCTGCACTTTTTGCCACTATTTTGATGCCAAATACACTTCCCCTCTGAGTAGGGTTGCTTTTTGATCCCTTCTTGACTCATCTCCGTGGGAAAGTGAGCCACGTGCAACTGCAGCATTAGGCTGGCCTGCTCCGCTGCCTCCGGGAGCGCCCTCAGGAGCAGCTCGGCTGGCAGATGCAAGAGGGGGGCAACCTCCAGCAGGGGGGCTGGTGGCACGGCCGCCCCCGCTAGGTCCCCGCCAGCCCCGAGGAGCCCCTCTCCAAGGGCACGGACAAGGAAAGGCAAAGGAAAAATCCCATGAAGTGCCCCCTCGGCACCGTGGTGGAGAGGCACGGCACTGAGTTCTAGGTACCGGGTTCCCTGCATGAAGAGGTGAGTTTCTGAGGAGAGAAAGTGAGCCGTGTTGCAGGCTGCAAGGGGACACGCGCAGCTCAATCAATTGGTTTTGTATTTTTAAATATAAAAATCAATGTGAAATAAGTACAAAAATAAATGTGCATGGAATGCACAAGAGAGGAATTCAACATATTTTAAATGAAAAAAATGAACTTATCAATTAAATTTACCTTCTACAGATTGCTGTTTTGCATTATGAAACCGTGAAATCATTATATGTTTAATATGCTATTAATATGAATGATTTGCATTAATTCAGAACCACAAGAGCTCTTCCCACAAGAGCTTTCTACAATGATGAAGTTTTCTCTCCTGTGAGTGCCGGCTTGTATTAAAAGCACCAAGGAGGTGCATCAGAATGGGGGGACACTACTGAGATAGTCCTCAAGAACGAAATACAGGGCTGCACGGAAGGGGCTGTGCTTTCAGCAAACGACAACAAAAAATGTCCAGAGGAGGTAAGGTAATACACAAAAACAGTTGTTTGTCAAAGCCAGCTTCTTAGTCTAAGCTGTGTCTTGCAACCACAGTATTTGCTAAGAACCTGTACGAGGCTGACTGGGCCTTATATTGCAGTTACTGGAACAGCAACGTGCTGTTGCAGCAAGACCTTGGGATGTCCAAAGGCTTGATTTCCTCGGTTACTTACTGGGGAGACAATAGACTTGCATGGAAAGCCGTGGTTTAGCAGCCATTAAGGTGATTTTACCTCACCCTCAGACATTAAACAAATAGTTCCAAGACGGGCACGCTAATGGAAAATTGTTTAAGTTAATAAAAAGAAAGGCTATTAAAAAACTCATAATGTCAAGAAATTCTCTAAGTTCTTTGTGATGGGAAACAGGATCGTCCCGTGGAATGCAAACAAATGTTCCTGTCGGCTCCACGGGGATCTGGTCTCCATTACGGAGGCTGTCGTGACGTCTTGTATTGGTGGGGGCCCTTTGGAGGAGGGCAGGTGTCACTGCCCACGGGGGCCTCGGTGCGCTCGCCCCTCTGCCCAGTGTCCTGGCCACAAATGAGTCTTAGCAAGCCAGGGGTATTCGTAATGCTGTTGCCTCTATTGCAGGAGCTTTAGCCTAGGATGTGCAGACGCAGTAGCACAGGGCCCTTGCAGCCCAGAATGAGTCACATCGCTTAGGGCTGACTCTCCGTCTTGCTGAACTGCAGGTTTGCCCAACTGAATGCAACACTGCACGGATCCACAAAGCAAAGCCAAACAGAAGATCCCACAAACTGCCGGGATATGCCAAAGTCAGGGAGAGTTCTCAGTTCATCTAATTAGACTCCAATGTTATCATTATCTTTGAAATGTTGTGTTACTATTTGCTTAAGTCTTACAAAAGTTGCAGAGACAAGAGCGGTGACAAGTACATAGGTGGCATTTCTCCTCTGTGTTTGAATAAGCATTCTGTGCCCAACTTACCCAACTTAATTTTGCAGAGTGCTGCAACAGAACAAATGCCACAAGATTAAGATGGTGTTTACATTAATGTTCCCAGGTACATACACAGAGAGACATAACTAGGATAACCAGAGATTGCATCTCTTCATGGACTCAATCTTACTGGAGTGTTCTTAAAGAAGAAAACGCTCAGCCTGGCACTGCTGTGTTTTGAATCTAGCAAATGTGCAGCCCTGAGTGAACTGATCCGACAGAAACCCTTCGGGGGAGCAGCAGAATTGTGTGTCTGTTGCACGAGCCAGCTGAACCGCATGATCCTGAAGCTGTGCAGTCACTAGCCTGGATGAAAGGGAAAGAGGAGGAGGCAGCAGCTCAGGCCAGGGAACGGAACCGTAGGTGGGAGGCAAATAGTGTGACTGCTCCTTCTGCAGCAGTTTACACTCACCTTGCTCCACTGCAAGGTGCAACCACAGCCTTGGCCTGAAGGTTGCACTGAAAAAAATACAATATAAAAATACAATATAAAATACAATATAAAAAACACAATATAAAAGCCTCTTAGGTTTCTAGAGTGGAATCTGTACTTTCTGGAGAAGGAAATTGCAGGGAGAAGGAAGAAACTGAAAAGAAAAAAGAAAAAAAGCAACTGAACAGCATCGCTGTGCTTTCCGTTGGACTGAAAGCAAGAGACAGCGTTAGGCAAGTCTCCTTTCCCCACATAAAGGTGAAGAATTGCATTAAGAATAAACCGTAATGCAGAATAGTAACGACACTGCTCAAGTCTTCCACTTGTGCTGGGTAGAAAGCAGCCTCTCGCACACTGCAGTGCTCCCTAACCAGCAAGTAGCTTGATGAGCTCGGAAGAACATCTGGTGTGTGCAGCACCCCGGCCTTGCATCACCCTGTGCACTGAAAGTGCTTCCACCGCAAACACGGCTAGGCTGGCAGCAGTGGGGATGCTAACTGAGAGAGAGGATCCTTTCTTGTTTCTTTTTACGCCCCCTTATTTTGAGTGAGGGTATCCTGCTGTTCGTAGTACCATGATAAAAGGCTCACCTTTCTAGGAAAAATGTGTCCTCAGTTTTGCACCGGATTCTGCAAGGTGAAGGACAATAAAGACACAATCTAGAAAATCACCTTTAAATATGAAAGCAAACATTAGTTCTATCAATATTTAAAGGTAGTGTGAATGTGCATTAAGAGCAAACTCATCGCCAGCTTCCCCTACTCATCTCTTCTGCTGAGAAGATTCAGGATTTGTTTCCAGGGATCGAGCCCTGATTTCTTCCTCAGATTCTCTGGGTTTTCCATTGCGTTGTCCATCCTTGGCTTTGCCCCCTAGGAAGCCAGTTGCATGGTGTGCTGCACCCCCGCATCGTGTTTCACCCTCCTGTAGTGCATTGGATTTCCAGTGACGCTGATTTAACACCCAGGGTGTTTGTAGCACCGTTTGGAGGCCTCGCTGCACGTGCTGTGGATTTTCAGTGCCAGCCTCTGCTCCCCACCGTGCCCCTGCTCAGGTGGCACCAACCCTTTCACCGAGACGAGACCCATCTCAGCAAGGACCGGGCCCCTGCACCGCCTCACACGGTGAGCCGCGTGCCTGCTGTCGTGCAAATATCCCAGAGGGAGATCCCCAGTTCCAGCCAACACCCCCAGCCTCACAGGCCAGCGAGGCACGTCATTGTGTTCTGCGTAGGGCTGCACGTTCTTGCCCCAGTTTTTATCTTGCTGTTCTGCTCCGCTGCGCGTGTTATAGCAGCGGCCTTGCTTACACTTGGGACGGGGAGAAGGCTGGAGGCAAATAATGGAAAGCAGGTTCTCATTATGGCGTGTAATTACATCATTTCCTCAGATTATGTTTCAGCAAAATACTGTAAATTCCTTATTTTCCCATAAAAAAAAATCTTTGCATGATATCAGTGTTGTGCCTCTGACCCATAAAAATTATTTTTACATTATAAAGGATATTGCTTTTCCCTGGCATCAGCAATTCCTAGGGCCCTTTGGAAGAAATGCCAAGTTTCTGCTCATTCCCTTCTTGGGTCCTGGCCTCGGAAGCAGCAGGATCTGGTCCCTGTACGAATACTGGCCCATGACTACCTTAGCAGCTAGGATGGCACTAAGAGGACAAATACTTGCCTTTATAGCGTGTTGCTCTAATGGGTTATTTCTAGCAACTCCAGGAAAAGTCACCGGCAACAAATTGCTCTTAACAGCACTGCAGGATCTTCTGTTTCTTCCTTTTTTTATTTCTTTTCTCTCCAAAACCATGTCAATATAAAAATCTTGCCTCTCTGATCGGCTTTTGTGCTAGACACACACACATTTTTTTTCACCTAAGGTGGGCATGCCTTGAAAAAGTTGCTGCCACAACTTTGCTTTTACTTAAGAAGCTGTTAATTCTGTTGCTATCACATTCATCAGAGATGTTTTGAGTTATTCAGGGACGTAACTGCTGCTCTGGCAGTCTTCGTAAAATGGAAAAAAAATCACAAAAATATGTGTGTGGAAACAAATGAAAATTATGGAGCTCTCTTGGTGATGCTGACGACATGTAACCCTACGTATTTGATTCAGTTGTCTTGATTAAGCACTTTCTGCATAAGCTACTTGAGCCTCCGAGGGAGCATAAGTTTGGTGCCTCGGGTTAAGCTCTGTGAATGCTTTCCCTCCACATGTAGATAGCATTAACACGGTGCAGGTGCGATAAGATCACACTCTGTGTAAGCTTTTATTTCTCTTTTGCTGCCCTGCTTAGCGGTGTTTCATTTTTGGCCCATGCTTCTATGAACGTGGGCATTGGCAAGTCTTCTCTTTAGGACCTGCGAGGGTTTCTCACTTCTCTGCCTCCTTAATGCTTATTTTTGCTCAATGCCTGTCCTGCGTGAGCAGTGCCAATGCTTGGGAGAAAGGGTGGAGGAAGTGAATGAGTGTAGTATCTGCAGTCCAGCATTATGTAGGCTTCCCGTGTGCTTTGAAAGCATTTAGGACAAAATGACTTGCCATTGCAAAACAGTGGTGGGAAAATCCACAGAGGACCACACAGCTCCCAAGCAGTTGTCAGAGCGGTAGAATCTGTGTTTCTTTAGCAAAGAGATGATTTCCTGCCAGTTTTCATCTTTTCCCCTAACTTCCATTGCGTCCGTGCCAGCAAAGCCTTGGCTGTGCATGGTATGGAGGAGTGCACGTGTACCGTGTCTTGCCTGACATGCAGCATTCACGCTTTTTCTCCTATGAGAATTAGGGTTGTTATCTGTTCTGTGGTATTTTTATTATCCCATTGCAACTGATAATTGTTTTGCAAAGCTCCGACCTGGTTATCACGTTTCTCTCCAAGCGGGGAGCTCAGAAAGCATCCTGTGGGAGGGGAGAACCCCAGAGCCCTCCGCTCCCTCGGGGAGAGGAGAACTTGCCCTTGCTGCAGCGTGGCTCTGCGGCCCCCAGGCCCCTGGCACGGGATTTCCTCAAGGGCATGGGGTGCATGGAAGGAGGCAGCAGGAGGGTGGGTGCAGAGCGCACACGGGTAAGGATGTGCTCTGGTAGAGCAGGCCGTGGCTGGGTGTTTCTGGCGGTGCTGGGCAATGCAGGAGATGGGGTCAGGAAATAGGGAAATGAAAGGCAAAGGATGTACATATAGGGGGGAAAGGCAAAAGTATTAGCTCCAGAGGAAGTTTGAAGCCTTTTCCTACCCCATTTCCCTCCTCTGTACTTAATTATGAAATGCAATTTCAAATCAAAAATAGTCCTCCCTGGTAAAACAGGCTCTTCCCAGGACATCGTATTGAAATGGTGCATTACCTTACCAGATTTTTACAAGAACGTCATGACACGAGAGACTACTTCATTCCTTTGATCCGTGAGCCTGTGCTGCACCCCCTGAAATCGAAGGCCAGGTGAGCAGTATAAATTTCCATAGCAGTGACACTTGGAAAACACTGAAACCTTGTACGGAGTAGAGCAAATAGTATGGAGTAGAGCAAACAGTGCTTTATTTGGAGATTAAAAGCATGCCATCCCGGGAAGTAATCCTTAAAAGTTCCTTTTCAGACAATAATACATTTAGCATAAGGATTTAGGCTCTGGAGTTACTGGAGTTTATGAGGTTGGCTTGGTTTCTCTGTGGAAGCTTCGAGCATTTCGGAGCTCTGGCTTTGTAAACACACATGTGAACAAACGTGCCAAAAATAGAAGTGAGATGCCACTCGGCTGCCTTTTATTTTTTTTTTTAATTATTTTCTATCATTAAGTGTTTCAGGAATCTTTCTGCCATAGCAACAAAAGAAAAAGACTTGCTTATTAGATTTTATATGTCACAGAGGGGAAATAAAACCAAACAAATATTATGCTGCACATCAAACCGTGCACATACCCAGCATATTAAACAGGGAAAAATTCTAATAAAGCTGGATTCTCTCTCATGAAACAGAGAGGCAAAATTGTTGGAGATGCTGCCCAGATATTCAGATTCAGCCATCCAAGGCTTTCCCTGGGAGGCCTATGCATTCAAGCAGGACAACTACCCAGAATACTGGTGTATCAGAGGCATGCTGAATGCATGGCAGGATTAGGTGTTGCCTGAAAATCTGAATTAAAGACATTTTCATTCTTACTAAGAAAAGTGTTTTCATAGCTTTATTCAGTAAAGTGAAGTGCATTTGGTGGCCCTTGTGCCATTCTCCACAATTGCAGCCTAGCTGTGCAAACACTACTACACAGGCAGTATCAGTTAGATCCCTTGAACAAAGGTGGGTGAAGCCCCACGGTTTGGTCAATAAGGCTTCCGAGAAAGCTGGAAGAAGCAGTAGGCACAAGAATTGCAAGAATTTCCTTACAAAAATATTCTGATATTTGATTGGAAAATGTATTTAAAGGAAGAGAAAAGACTGATTGAGAAGATTTTAACGCCACTTTACAGTTTACAATGTGTGCCTTACAAGCTTGGGTTTTGTTCTCCCATTGTAATTTTCAAGATCAATTTTTAGCAATTGCTGGTTTGTCTGGTAGTCCTGCCACCAGCAACACTGCATCTTTTCCCTGAAGCTTCTTCATCTAGCCGCTGGTTTCAGCTGAAAAGAGCAAGTTCGGGTTTAAGCGGAGCAGTGCGTAGTTGTCACTAGGGTGAATGACATTCCACGGGACCCTTTATGCAGAGGAGGAACCTTGGCCCATTTGCCCACAGGTCTCCAGTTTTAAAACTATCACCTACCAGCTATCACCTACCTAAACCTATCACCAACCTTTCAGGTGAATAGCTAAGTTCTGAAATACAAAATAGCCTCAAAAATGATATGTTATTAGTACTCAGCTAAGGGAAAAGGGCAGCTTCAGTGTAAGAATTTGCAAGATGTGGAAAGCTCATGGAAAGAAAGCACCAAGAGGATGAAGTAGGGGAATAATGAGTGAGGACTTCATGTACTGAGATCTCAGAGTTCCCAATGGAGTTAGGGTAAGTCTCAGATACTTATTTTAAAATCAAGTCCAACAGTTTGCATTTATTTGTATGGTAGAGCAGCAGTAGTGGGAGGCAAAGAGCAACATCTCCATTAGTAAGGAAGGGTTTCTTTTTTGGCCAAGACTCTAAAAAAACAGAGCTAAACCTTCATTCATCTGAAATACAACACACTGACAACTTGCTATCTCTCTCAGTGACTTATGGGAGGAGGTAGCATGCTTTTGTTCAGCTTTGAGAAATGTGTTGAACAGCTTTCCACGAAAGACAGACGTTTAGTGCTTGGCAGATTAGGGAAGTTTTCTGGAGACCTGAGAAGTTTGGAAGTCTGGCAGTTCCTGGGGAACGTTAGAGCCCTCGGTACCACCAGGCTTCTAGTGCTGCAGACTCGTTAAGTCCTTTAAATGCTATCAGAACATCTGAACACTTGGGATCATGGTTTGTTCAGGTTACTTTATTGATGAGCAGCAGCTAAAATTAAGGTTTCCCTGGCTATCTCCTTATTAGTGAAATTAATTAGGAGAAACAGGATGATACAAATGGGGATTATTACATGCAGGAGAAAGTAAAACACAAAGTTATAGAAATCACAAAAAATCCATGCTGAAGAGAGGTGAGAACTTAACCACCTGGCTGTCCTGACAGTTTTGGTCCAATGAATATTTTGTATTTGTTTTTTCCCAAAGGTTTCTCTCATAGGTGAGGTTAAATTCATTCTGCCCTGCCTTGTACCTAGCACCAGAGTTTGCGTTTGTGATTTAGGGTTTTCAGGGAACTAGTGTAACTGTGGGTAGCCAGGTAGAGGGAGAAGCTGTTCACACATACGGATCATGCAAGCTAGTACAGGAGTAAAAGTATCTGATATAGGGTAAGAAACTTGGAAGAAAAGGGCGCAAATGCAGCAAAATGGAGAAGTGAGCTACTCTTCTGCTCCTCATTGCGAGTAAGGTGATGGGGAGGGAAGCGTCTCTGCCGGCACCGCTTGCGAGAGGAGGTGACGCTCACACGGTCCCCTCTAGCTCCCTTCTTCAGGAGTTGTCCAGCTCGAGCAAATTAGCCTTGAAGAAGAGGGCCAGACATAGGAAGGGAAGCAAAGAGGCTCCACTGACTGGGGGAGAAATTCAACCCCTTGTGCTAACTAAGGATGGGGCAGCATAATTCAGTGTCAGGATATGTACACTGTAACACATTAGGTCAGATTTCTGGCACAAATTTTGCGCACGGGTGGTTTCAGACATCAAAGGGAGTTGCAGTAGATTTATTTCCACTCACAGCAAGGGCAGTTTCCCCTGCCTTTTCCACGCTGGCCTGACTTTATTGACATGTGCTCCCCAGTCGTTGACCACAGATGCTGTGGATGTGCCTGAGCTACCTCCACCTGAGGGTCCCATGCTCTTCCTAAAGACCTGCCAGGATAGCTAAAATAGGAAAAAAAAAAAAAAGACGACGTATTTTTGAAATAGCAGTAGTAGATCTAGTTTGTCTCAAATAAATGAGCGCAAGATTTAACTGAAGGCTCTGCAGTATACACAAAGGGTTGAAGACTTGCAGGCTCGTGCTCGTGTTTGTCAGCAGTTACACACCTTTCATTGACTGCCCTGAGAGCGCTGTGATAAGGACCAGCCTACCAGTGGGAGGAAAGGGCTCGCAATCCCAGGCGCGTTAATTATTGATTGTAAGCTGAGCCTTAGCTAGCACTTTGTTGGTAACTCCTCTGGAGCTGTCTGTCAGGATGATGTATTCCCAGGCTTAATATGTTTAGATCTGTACGGATTTTGATAAACAGTCGATAGATGCTGCTATGTGAAAAAGATATGATGCCCATGAACACCAAGCACTTAACAAACTTCAGGTGGGTTACAAATGACGTCTCCAGATCACGGTTCAGGAAGTAAAAGGAGCATAAATCCCGGTGTATTTGAATGTGTTCTCCTTGGAAGCCTGCAGTGGAATTACACACACAAACATTTAACTGAGGAGCAAATAAGTGCAGCAATCATGCTCTGGAGAGCATAAAGGATCAGTAAAACCCCACCAGTTACAACATGCCACTCTGTCAGTCTAGTGGTATTTTGTAAACTATAATACATCTTCTAAGAGAAGGACAAATCTCAGAGGAAGCTAAAATGTGTCACTTAGGAATGGTAGAGAGGAAAACTTGGTCTTAATTTTTGTTTTTGTTTACTAAGATACGAAGAACACTTTCCAAGTTATTTAGTGATCTCTGATGAACACTGAAAAAAATGCTACAGATCTCAGTCCAAGCCCCACTTGCCTTAATGATCTCTGTAACCACACTGAACACACAAAAAAAGATGAGAGTTTCCTTGCTAGCATTTACATTTGGTTCAGATTAAGTCTGCAGAATTCTTATGGAAAATTTATCAGTCTTTTAATATGCCTATCTTTCAGCATGCTGGCAAATGAGAGTGAAAAAAATGATTATTTTGCTTCTCTGCTGGGAAGAAAATGTCACTCATGCCCTCTCAACCAGCTTGCTTTATTTTTTTTCTGTTAAGGCCAAGTGAATAAATAGAACACAGAAATGCCAATTTTCCAAGGACTGAGCAGCTTACACATGATGGAAGTAACGCAGGTTGCCCATTGGCATTTCCATGGCTGTCTATAAACTGATGAACTCAATACATCCTCACAGTCTCTTTTGGTATCCCAATTTGTTGCAGTTCCTACATGAATTATCTCTGAATCTCATTTGTACTGTGACTTTTTCTCACAGAGGACAGACATAGCCTTTACATTCATGCTGTGAGTTCTCTTTAGCCCCCAGTTTATTCATTGCACAGATCAGATGATGCCGTTGCAGCTCCCTCACATTTTTGGCACTTGTGTGTACTGATGCAGTGAATTCAACTGCACTTTTAAGGGTGAAATCACACTTCATCAATACCCACTTTAAGATCTGCTCATTTTATGCACCATATGTAAAAAGACAGTGTGGTCCCATTATCAGCACACATGAGTCAACTCAGGGTAGACCTTTAGTCTCTTTTACTAATTACCACTTCTTTTCTCCTTCAGAACTCCTCTCCAAGAGATGCTTCCTGCTAGTTTCCTGCTGCTATCAAAAACTGCCTGCTAAAGTCCACAGTTAGTAACAAATGTCATTGTTTTGAGGCCATTTTCAACAACTCACCTTCCATCCTTAATTTGTCCTCTTACTCAGAAGTCTGGTCCCCATTGCTCACTTTACCCACAAGGTTGTTCTCACTTGTTGGTTTGTCTGGGGCCCTCTGTACCTCTCTGCCTCAAACCCTACAGGTAAATGTGCTTCTTGTCCTGCGTAGGGTCAGAATTCCAGTGCCACCGAACTAGAGATCCCATATTTCCCAAAGGAAGAACTGATGTCCACATCTAAGTGCCTTGTAAGACAAAAAACAAACAAACAAACAAAACCCAGATCTCTTCCCCTCATTGCTTATGATTCTTTATTATGCTTCATTATCCTTTTCCCCTTCTGTCTTCCTTCAAAGACTGAAGCCAAGTGTGCCTCTTCCTTCTGCTTGGTATTCAGGCTCAGGAAACGTTGGAAAGTCAATAGACACTTTCTGGTCATAGATAACTTATGACCCTTTCTATCCTTTTCCTCTTGCTGCCAGCATGTCCTTCCCTACCAGTACTCTAGCCTTGGGTTGCTCTTTGTCAGAGACTGCAAGGAAGATTGATTAATCATTAGTTGATCCTTAGTTGAGGCAATTTAATATTCCTTTTGAACAATTTATCTGTTAACTCGTGGGATCCTAGACTTTCTCTGGTAGAGGTGCTCCGATGTAGTGAATTTGGACCTACTGACAACAGGTTTGCTCCCCGGGGCTGAGGGCAGCTTAGAAGCAGCTCTAGAATGGCAAGAGTTGGAGGAAGGTGGAGAACTGAGGGCACTGGCAACACATTTGTGGCTGGGCCCATTCCTTGAGGCATTTGCCATTGAGCTCACCTGCACAAGGCACAGAACTATGCCCCAGGCAGCTTTTTATGGGGAATCTGACCCCACCCAGAAAAAGAAAGTGTTTCCAGCCTTTGTTTCATATAATTATTTCTATCTGTCCTCCAGAACATGTGTGTTTCTTATGACTACACTATATTCAGTTTTAGTTTAAACAGTGATAAGTGTATTTATAGATCTGTGTAAAACAAAATATTACTAGCATGTCAGCATTTGGTTGATCTTCACATTCTTGGCTTCAAAATGGTTTAAAATAAAGCATGCACACAAAGCAGAGTTGTTTTTTTGGCTCCGGTTTCCTCGTTTTTGCCCACAACAGACCTGGCAGATGTGGAATAGCTGGAATGTGCATATCTAACAATTCTCTTCTGTGCCATCATTTGAAGCTGTAGGAGTGCATTTATTTGGCTGTAGCACGGAACAGAGTGATGAATGTGATGAAATACAGATTTCATTTATGACCAGGGGATAAATGCTGTTCAGGTCATGAAAACAGATAAGTGTACAGGGACAAAAAGTTCATGAAGAATTCCTTTTTGGAGGTGGAAGGAAGGACATTAAAGAACTGCAGTGATGAAACTGAAATGACTAAGTGGTTACTGAATAGACATAAAAATAAATGCAAAACAGGAACCACGAAAAGATGCAGGTTCCTTAATTGTAGTGGCCTTGGGATGGCCTTGCTGGAGAACCACAATCCGATTATCCATGATAACAGAAACTGCATTGCTTCACAGAAGACTTTACATTCAATCTTGTGGAGAGGCTTAAAATTATTTCAAGGGCCTCATATCCAAGATAAATGCAAAACAAATGAAAAGAAATCAAATAATTGTAAAAATGACTTATGAACCAAGACTTTTTCTGATGACTGTTAAGCCTTGATCAATTTATAACAGATCAAAGAAGGTCCTTCCCAGCATATGCAAGACTGTTAGAACTGAAATTATGCTCTTATCAGAGCCAAACCCTTGTCCTGAATTCATATGTAGATGCAAGCTTGATAAATGTATCCATTTCTAAAGCTGACCACTCACAATCCTAAATATGAGCAAAGGCATAAAATGCCCTGCATCTGTTTGCTGGATCAACTTAAAAAATAAGCCTGAAAAGATATGAGTCTATATAAGGTTTGATAAAAACGTATAAACAGGCATTACTATTTTAGGAATAGCTGGGTATTCTGCATTTTTCATGCGAGCGAGTTCAATGGGAGCTTTTCTTAAGTAGGAATTTCGGTAATGAATTGATAGATCAGATAGAAAGACCTATTGTCATTATTTAAAAAAAATCTGTTTTCAATTCTGTTTATTAATTTTGTTAAGAACTCAAATATTTTCTCCAGCAAGCAAAATCCAAAGAGTACTTTAGAGGCAAATGCTCGCAGTGGCTGGCAGGCCAAAGAAATTACAGATACTCAAGTCAGAAGTAGGGGAAGAGGAAATACTGTCTGAAAAACCTTCCCTGTGTCTTATGTAGTTCAGAAAGGGTATGTCTCATGGGAAAACCTCTCATATGAGAGAGCAGCCTGCTTCTATGAGGTCCTTCTCACTTATGTTTGGGTGGGGAATAAGTTTGGCAATTAACTCAAGAATGATACTCAGCAAAAACTGGGATATGGGGAAGGGCGCAGAGGGTGGAGAGAAGTGGAGGACTTTCAGCCTGTATGAGCTTTCTTCCCATTTCTGGTTATCCAGGGGGTTGTTGTCTATCTTTGTCAGGGGGAGAGCCTTCTATTAACTTCACTAACCGACCCCTAGTCTCACTGGTCCCCTCCCCAAGGCAGCTCTTGTAGCAGGGGCCTTAACCATAGGCTGCCAATGTGAGACTATCTGCTAAGGACAGTCCCACTAGTATTGTGGCCCATTTCCAAAACTACTGAGATTTCCTGGGTATCCCAAAATGCCTACAGTCTTGAAAGAAGTTTCCCAAAGCTTCAAAACATGGCATCTTCCTATTTTGATAGAACACAAAGCAAAGAAGGCCCTGATGGGCTGATGGCCCTCTGTGAGTTCCTGATATCTTCACTGGCTTCGGTAGATTTAGTCCAGGTTGTAACTGATCAGCCTTCAGGGTTCACCGAACTCGTCTGATCAGATGCACTCTGATTTGCTGCTTTCAACAGCTGAGGCATCAAACCATCTCACTGCATGATCCGCTCCAGGATCCGTAGGAGAAAATGAAGATGGGACTAGTTCAATAGTGCCACATATACCCATAGGGAAAAACCATATGACCTTCTGCTGTTGTTTTCAACTCCTCAGGCTATCCCTTGACCTTTTCTCTATAGTCAAATAGTTCGACAGGCATTTGTAACACTACTTCTAAGCCTAAGATTTTTTAACCATCTAATGAGGATGGCTATCCTCCTCCAAAACCACTTAAATACAATCTGATCCAATTGGTTGGCTGCACTGGAGTGCTGAGCCAGCATGTTGTTTGAGTGCCAAGAGTCAATGAAGCCAAAAATCAGGGTCAAAAGTTGCTATTAGTTGGCACATACCTCTGGCAGGCTTTATAGAATATCCTGATTAAAGCACTTGTTAAGCCTTGACTGAATTCTTTTTCCCTTTATAAATACAGTTTTGTCAGATTTCATTTTTTACTCTCTACACGCTCTGGTGAAGAGGCCTGTGATTGGGATGATGGAGTAGCAACCTGAAGCAGAAAGCGGGATTTCTGTCATTCCACAGGGATTTGTGTCATTTTGGATTATTAACTGCACTGGTGACAGGTTTTATCTCCTGCATTATCCCAAAGCCATTTGCAAGGTACACCGTAACAACCACGCTACAACTGAGCAACGCAGCTCTGGGAACTGCTGTTGCATTTAGTCTAAAAAGCCACCAGATGGTGCAAAGAAATAAATCACCATCAGACGGAAACTTCAGAGCTGAGCCCCTTCCAGCGTGGGCCGGGGCTCAGCCCCAGCTTAGAGGAGCTTCACTTCAGCCTTAGGGGAGATAGAAGGGAGCTTAGGCTGAGAGAAACCAGATGTGGCTCGGTGGGCTTCAGCATCCACCCGGGCAGAGGGTGGGAGCTAAGCTCGTCTTCGCTTTCAGGTGCTTAGATGTGAAATGCCCATATAAATAAAGCAGGCGCAAACAAGAACAGATTGGCTCCATTTTTTTGCAGGTCAAAATGAAGTTCAGTGCATCTAGAAATGCGGAAGGCAGGGCAGGGAATGCCAGCCAGAATAATTCGTTTTTCAAAGTTCAAATTCACTGTCTGTGCAGAATTAATTGAGGAGTTTCACCCCAAGTGGTGGAAACCCACAGTTTTATTGTGGGTCCTGGAAAAAAAAAAATCTGGCAAGCTTTTTTTTTTTTAGTTTATGCTTGGCCTAGACTCAAAAATTTGGAGTGAAGTTTAGATCCTTAGGTGTGAATCTAATCTCTCATCTAAACCTGAAAAGGAGGCATTTGTTTTTCAGATGCTGTTTGGACTCATAACCGATACAAACATGATAGAGAGCAGCTGGGCATGTGTTGCTCTGTCACAAAAGGAGGTAATCCAGTGGTATGTGTCTTCACAGCCTTCTCACTGAACCAGAACACCATTAAAAATACCACTGATAATGCCTGCCTTTTCAGAATCTTACACGTTTTATTGTTTGCCTGGTGTGTTTTGCATTTGATTTTTTTCGTTTGAGCACCAAAGTAGGACCACAGTTTATTACACACCCTTAGCTTAAGCATGTTTTCCCTGTACACAGCGACTCTGAAGTACCTTTTAATGAAGGCCTATTATACTGGGAGAGGGAATCCATTGCAATCCATTCATTGTCCGTGGTTAAACTGAAGTTTTGTAAATTTGCTGAACTTGCCGAGTAAAATCTCAAAATTTTGTAATTTGTAAAGTTCTGCTGAGCATTCACCCCGTTATCTACCTTAAAGAAAAGACATTTCTGTACTGCACTGTACATTTATGTTAACCATTGTCTTGTGTGATTTGTGTTGTACTGGAAGAACCACAGTGCAGTCAAAAGCCATTGAAGTCCAGTCTAGCATTTTCCTGTAATGGCAGTATAATGGTTGATGATTTACACTCTGTCAAGAGCTAAATTCACTTTCCATGGATATCTACTGCAGAGGTAATCTTAAAACCTGTGCTCACAAGTCGAGATGTGTCAGCAATACCATGACATTTCTCAGACTAATAGCAATTAAATGACACCGTTCAAATGTCATCATTTCAAAACCAAATGACAGATAGAGAGGTGCCTGTATTATTAAAACGATAAGGAAATAAACCATCTGCTTGTGCAATCTCCACATTGAGGGGGAAAAAAATTTAAAAAGAGGGAGATTTATGGAACAAATCTCCCCTAAATAATCCCCTCAGCTCTGTGCCTGGCAGAATTTCCATTCTCTTACCACTCTAAGCAGACAGAGCCCAGGGTAGAAACTCCACCATGCTGGATGTAAAACTTAGTTTTTCTTTGGAAAGAATTAATTCTTTTCTAATGTTGCTGAAAAGGACAGAGCTGCATTGCATATGGCAGGAAGAGATCAGAAAAATCATTACTGATCAATATTGCAGCTCTCTCTAAGCACATTTATTAAGTGTTTGCCTTTTGAACCAAGAACATCTTTGAATATTATTAAGTCTGACCCTGGAAACTGAGCAATATTTAAGTTTACAAATGAGAATATACAACATGTTTGATGATAGCTGATGCCATTTTTGGCATAACCGTACGATATTAAAAAAAAAGAAAGAGAGAGGGAAAAAAAAAAAAAGGTTAAATATGACCAAAATTAATGAAGATGAGGAGGAATGAGAGGACGAAAGGATGAAAAATTTTCATATAGCACTACCTTGGAGTAGCTGGTCTCACAAATAGCTTTTATCAATTCCCATCATGGATGTGAGGGAAGTTCATTTCACAGCAGAAGACGCCACTAAATCAGACACAATGCATCAGTAGTGCCTAGACTGGAAACCTCTAGCACCTCTAAGCAGTAGTGAAAGGGAACAGCAGGTAACAAAAATATTTCATGATATGTTATTGAGCTCATTATTTTTCAGAGGAAAATAAATAAAATATGTGATAGGGATTGCTTGGACTTCCTTACTAGGTTACAGAAATTTTTCCCCAAGACATTTAATTCTACTATAGACTAGTTAGTTTAAGGCTTGAAGTCCTGCTGTCTGGCTTATGGCCCATCTGACAAAAACTTACTGTCTGGTTGCACCTCTTGTGGACATCTGATCCTACAGTATTTGATATCAACTAGTGTGGGAAGTTTGTTTAAATTAAGGTTAAAACACACTGTTGGCCTGTGGGGGAAGAGCTGTTGCTATTTGTGTGCACATGTAAAACATCTCAGAAAAGGAGACTGTCATTTTTGATCCAGAACTGTATCCAAATGGGGGAGATGAAAGCCACTGGCAAAACCACTTAGAGCTCTGTTATTTACTGGAGGCTACAAGGAGGACCAGTAAGACTGATTCATACTAGGCTGTGGTCCAAAGCTCCTTACTAAATTAACAACAAAGTGCTTTATCATGAACATCCTGGTTTTCCTACTTCTTCAGAAGTGTAGTTGCCAGGGAGTATCTTGGAATACGATCAGTTTCATAAGAATGAAGTCACTGCTGGAGTATAACCACACTGGATTTTACAATTTACTCAAACCAAATGACTAAATTCACAGATCTTAAGCCATTTAGGGAGTCAGTATTTTACACTGGCCATCCTTGAATCTGTATAAAGGCAAAAAAGCTTAGTCAGATGAGGAGTTCCTTCACTCGGGACTTGCCTAATCGTCTCGGACCTACTTGCCAAATGACTCCAACATGCGGTTGGTGAGTACACCCGTCTGGTGCTTGACACACAAATTAGGGCTGTCAAAGCCACCACGTCTTTTCCTAGAGGCAGGCAGTGTGTCTGCATGGAGGGAGCACTCTGATGGACTGCTGGGTATCCTGCAAGGATATTACACTCCCTGCCTGAAATGCTGAGTTCAAGCAAAGAATTAGCCACTCTAAGGTGCCAATACCCCACTTCCCACTTTCTTTTTCATTCTTGAAGTGCAAATGCTCCCCTTGCAAAAGAAATGCCAGAAATTCTGACATTTTAAAGTAATCAGTCTCTTCAGAATCGGAGCCAAAGTTTACACCTTCCATGGCTCTTGGGCTATGCCAATCTCATGATGTCTATACTTGCATGGTTAGTGATTTCTCAGTGTCAGTCAATAAGTGGCAGAGATACATTCCTAGAGGTTTCTTTTATATACCAAATTTATGCATGTGAACAGCACTTAAAGACAGGTTCCTCAGCTGATATATTATCCTGTAGTCTCCTATGGCACCATGTTGATTCATATTTCCTGAGGATATAGCCTGTTTACTGGAAATACTTTGGAGAAAGAAGGCTTATTTCTCTAAGCTTTTCTGTTTAAATTACTCAGCCAAAGGCATTCCTTACCTGGAATGCATTATCTTATAAAAACATGTACTCTTATAAAACTGCTATGTAATCTTATGAAAAGTCATCCTTTCGAGCTGTACTCAGCTGGTACATCCACAGAGAGGAATCAGTGTCAATATCTACCATAAGATCAGATGATGTAACTAAAAAAAAAGAACTAGTGAAGATGTAGGAAAAAAATGACCTGGTGGAGAAATAATGTGCTATCAAAGGAAATTTCTTTACTATTTAATGAGCATTTTCTGCCTGAATAATAATATTAGGACCTCTCCATGGACAGTAAGAGTGTGTTGCCCTCGCAGAGGGCATGGGGAATGTTTGTGCCCGGTGTTAAGCAGCCACAATCTGTGGGATCTGCCTGAAGAACAATGGTCTGGTGACCAACCGGCTGGTCCAACCTTCAGCGCAAGATAAGAGAGAAAGCCACAGGAGACAACTAGAATCACACAGGAATGAACTCTTAGGAAGATCAAGAAAGAGTGATGCCGTTTGATAAGACTGAGAGAAAGCGATGTTGAGTAAAGAAGATGGGACATGAGATAATTCTTCAAGTCTACAGGCTGTAATCTGAAAGATAAAGGGCACTTGGGGGTGCATGAACATAGAAGAAGCATCCAAATGCTTTGCAATGTAGTCTGGCTCCACTCCTAAGTGACTTGATCACCAAACATCTCACAGACATGAGACTGGTAAACTGCAGAGACTGCTCAAGTGTATATTTGTTCCTTCAAGCAGTTTTAGCTAAATGGAACACAAGAGACTCTCTCTCTTGCTTGTTTAAGATACAGTGACTGCTAGTGTTAAGAAGTCAGTTATTGTATTCAAAGGTATTAGTGTAACACAATGCACTGTGTGTACCTTTCTCTTGTTCGTGCTCAAAGTTCTTTTGTTCCTATTACTGTTAAGTAAAGCTAATGGCACTGCACAATTTGCAACCTTGATCTAAAAGTTTTATTTTTCCTAAGTGCCAGCCATAATCATTTCACTAACAGACAATATGCAGCTTTTGGAAATGCCGCTGTACTTTTGCATTTTGTGAGTTGTTTAATGTTATTAGTTACATTCACTGAAGTGTAATCAGGAAAGGAAGTAGAGCTGATTGCCTCGTCCTGAGCCCATAGCTACCTGCAGGAGTGGCTGCGAAGCTTTTCATGGATGGAATGAAGAATGCAATGGCCTGATTCCTGCTGCTCCTCAACCTTATTAGGGTGGCATTTGTTTATAAATTGTGCTTTTGGACTGTGTGACTTGGGCAAGTCATGTGTTTCCTCTTCATCCTTTGTCTGCCTCATTCTCATTGGAACCAAATGGCTGGCTGCACATTCGGACAGCAAGGAACTCCTGTTTGATACATAGGGGATACTAAGGCATCTCAGCTCAGCAGCATCTAAACTCCTCTCTAAATGCCTCTAGCTCCTCTTCTTCTTTGCTCTAATTCTAATTTTTCATTGTAGGCCACTTTCCACATAGGGATACCGTCAAGTAAGTCCATTAGTGAACTGAACTGAGTCTTGCTCCATCCAAGGTCAGTGGGAATTTTGCTTTAATGGAAGCAGTGTGAGGACAAGACAGAGATTTATCTTGGTTTTAATATTAAAAATTATTCTTTGAGAAACAAACAATATAAAATTCCAAACACATTTCAATACATTTTGATCTATTTTTTTTTCTCTTTCTCTCTCAGTTCAAACTGCTTTTTTTCAGCCGTCTCCCAGTTGTTCTGGTTTTGGCCTTTCAACACTTTTAGTTATGTACTCTTTCTGGATATTAAATAAACTTTGCATTTCAGCAGAACTTTCAAGCAAGATTTTACTATATAATAGCTAAAACTTAGTCTTTGCTAACCCATGCCCCACCCAAGAACACCATCAGGGCCTTTTTAGATAAGGATTTTGGCAGCTAATGTTGCATTACAGTACTTATTACTAGTGTTGGGTGGGTCTCTCAACACACTTTAATAAGTAAATGAAAAAGAAATCATTAGGCACACCATAACCTATCGCAGGCAAAACGAGTTAGTCCGTGATTAGTGAAAAAGATGAAGTCAAGTTTCGTATGGATTTCTGTGCTACCTCCCTTCATTTACTCAGTGCCCCTTCCTCACTGCCCTGTGGCCAATTTCTGCTCTATCTGCCTAACTACCCAAGCAGTAATAGGGTGCATTGATCAGGTGGGTCCTGCAGCCAAGTAGAAACATAGCTGTCTTAATACTGACTGTCCCAGTAACAGAACAAATGTGGTCTTTCTTTCATTTTCTTTCATTTTTTCCACTTTTTTTTTTTATCTTTCTTACTTTTATAAAGCTTACTGAACATATATTCTGAATATATATAAAGATTTAAATCCCTCTGTTAAACATACTCGATCAATCTTTCTGTCAATCTTTCTGTTGAATATAAATATCTACCCCCTTCGTTGACCCAATCTGTGAGTAAGTCTTGTTTCCTTGCAAAACCTGGATGAGTGGGTATTTTCCCACTCTTGCAGGAGGGTGCATGAACATAGCTACTAAGTTCTTACAACATATTTTTAAACAGCCCTATCAGAATACAACCTGGATTTATCAGAAATGTCCTCTTGATTTTTTCATTTTGCTCTTTAATGATGAGAAAACACATTTCAAAATTTGATATCTTTATCTGAAGCATTTGAGACTTTGTCCACATTTTATTTCCAAACCAAAGCCAATACAAATATAGGCCTATTAAAAGAAAAAAAATGTGAATTTTAACGTGGTGTCAGTGCAAGACGTTTGGTAATTGATGACAAGTTTCTTTGCTACCATCTTTGGCCATGGTCTTGTATTATGTTGGCTTCAACACAGCTAAAGTCTTGCAGTATTGCCCTCTAGAATTTAGTCTGGAACCACAGTTGGGAATCCTCAGTGACTCATTGTCATTCAAAAACATTAAGTTAAGACTTTTGTTCTGCCAGTTTTACAGTAAACTTTGCAAATTGATTTTCTTGGTCTTAAGGGGAGTCTTCTGCTGCCAACAATGCCATGTAGAAATGGACCTATTTTGAGGAGAAAGAATATGTCAGTCCCCTGAGCAGCCTGGGGAAGGAGTGGGCCTGAGGAAAACCTGCCAGGAATCTGCTGAAGAGCAAGTGGGCTATTGCTAAATCCAGTCATAGAGGGACCGAGCACTTCTTTCTGAAGATTTGCTGCACTCTGAGAATCAAATGCTGAGGGAATGCTGGAGGCATTTCTAATCTTTGCAGGAACCTTTCTGCATATCACTCACTGCTGTGGAAGGCAATTGCATCTGCTAAAAGCACTCACACATATCAGTTGGGTCCAGGACACTTTGGCACAAAAAATATGACAGAATAAGATTGAAGAAAAGGTGTTAATTGCTACATAGTGGAGAAAAAGAGACGTTGTTGACATGGGAAAGCATTTTTCAAGAGGTGGTCTGGCATCTCATTTGCAGCTGGCGTGAATGTCATTTCTCTCTTTACGACCAGGGATCATGTTGGATTTTCTCTTCATATGAAGGGCATATGTTAAATACAACATGAACTTTTAGCTCCAAATTCCTTTATCCTAATGGAAGTGTGGAGTTAACTCCACAGCCTTCTGAATCTGGTTTATGGAGCTTAATCAAAATTGCAGCATATCTCTTCTCATGTATTTAAGAAGACTGTAATATAAATGAAGTGAAGGAAAAAGTGGGTCACAGATTTGGCAACCCTTTTCCCTTCCCTCTATTTTTGGTCTCAGAGTTAAAGCGTTCAACATTTCCTTGTACGGACAAAACAATTAATAATAAAAACAAACCTTACAGTGGAGGCAACCATACAACTAAAATTGTTTTACTTTACCAGTGAGGAAAATACATAAAAATGGATACCAGCCTGTAAAAGCCCCAATCTCATACCACATATGGTGTGAACTGATAAAATTAGCGTAGGTGATCTGCAGATAACGCCTGGGAAATGTTAACAGTAAAACTGTATGTGCTGAAGGCCTCCATAGTTTAAATAAATATTCCAAGTAAATGTTATGAAAACCTCTACTCCTTTCATGAGAACCTGTTCCAAGAAGGCTAAATGAGATATAGTTTATTTACCTGAATCCCATTTTAATCATCAATAAAAATAAAGTACAGTCTGGGTTGGACATGATAATATTACACACCAAGCAGGAGAGTGGACAAATCCCACTCATTTCAGGTGTGACCAGCCTATGGAAATGGAAAATGTTAGCCTGGTGGGAAGACAGGCAAAATACTGTTTTAGGTGTGCTCCAGTTTTGCAGCCTTCAGAGTGCTTTAAAATCACTCTTCCTGTAGGAGATATTCCCATTTCATTGATTCTCCTTTCAAAAAATGTAAGAAGCAAAAGGGAGGGGAATCTGGTTTGAAATGTTAACATATGAGATTGAAAGTGTTTCCTGGTGAGCAGGGAGAGAGTTCCTCTGCTCCTGGTCCCAATGGACCTTGTGATTTGCCTACTGATCTTGGCCTTGGGTTAGCATGATGTGGCATGGTGGTGGGGGCAGAGCAGGTTTAGTGAGCTCAGAGGAGGCCAAGCTGGGATGTTGAGCAGGTCTGGGTGAGCTTTTGGGCTGGAATGCAACCTGCAAAGATCCAGGAGGACTCAAAAGGCTTTGGTGGGGATACGGATGAGAACAGATGAAAGAGGCTGCATATGGTTTTGGAGAAACTACAGGAACAAGGTCTCTTTCCTCATCTCTCATGTATCTGAGAACTCTTGCACTTGAAGAAAATGCCCAGCCATCCTTGTGTGTCTCACTCTTGTGCTACAGATGTAGTCAGAGGAAGACAAAGCTGAGGAAATTCAAGACACCAAACTGAGTGGAGTGGCCGACACCCCAGAGGGCTGTGCTGCCATCCAGAGGGACCTGGACAGGATGGAGAGTTGGGCACAGAGGAACCTCATGAGGTTCCACAAGGACAACCTGGTAAGAGAGGCTTTAAACCAGAAAAGATAGGTCAAGGGGAGTGTTACAGGGACCATCAATCAGCAAAATAGAGTTCAGGTGGGATTACCTCCAGCAATTGCCTGTAGTTGAGGAAGTACTCACGAGACAAGACTAGGAGGAATCCCCTCGCTGCTTGCACACTTCTTTGAAGTGCCTGTACACAAATGCAAGCAACATGGGGAATAAACAGGAAGAATTAGAGCTCTGAGTGTGATTGCAGGGCTGTGACCTCATTGCAATTACTGAGACCTAGTGGGATATCTTGCATGACTAGAACGCTGTCATGGATGACTACACATTCTTTAGGAAGGATAGGCTGGGAAGAGGAGGCCGTAGAGTTGTTCTTCATGTGACAGTGCAACAGGGATTGTATAGATGTATGCCTGGGGATGGATGATGAGCAAATCAAGAGCTTATGGGTAAGGATTAAAGAGTAGAGTTATTGAGAAACGTCTGAAAGACAGAGCTTAGAGTGTTGTACTCAGTGGCATGGAGTCCAGTTGCAAATCTGTAGCTAGCAGTGTCCCTCAAGACCAATATTGCTCATGTTATTCATCAGTGATCTGGATGAAGGGACAGAGTGCACCCTCAGCAAGTCTGTAGATGATACAAAACTGGGAGGAGTGGCTGGTACACCAGAGAGCCCTGAATAGGCTGGAGAGATGGGCAGAGAGGAACCTCATGAAGCTCAGCAAAGTAATCCTCCGTATTCCTCACCTCCACCTGGAGAATGACAGAATCACAGTGTGCAACAATGTGCGTGTGGCGATGGCAGAAAGACGGGACCATCCTTTCAGCAGAAGCATGCTCTCAAAAAAGCTTTATCGAATCAAAAAACTGGACCTTAACATTGCCAATTTATCCAGTTGGGTCTGACTGTACAGACCTATTACTGCCTTGCACTCTAGGTAACCCTTCCAGTCTGTGTAAACTGGGTTTAGAAAGCAGACAGATGAATCAGTAATTCCTGTTTGGCAGCACTTTATATCTGCTTCCTGCAGGTGTAAGTCTCTCCACCAGGTGCTAAGCAAAAGGCTCTAGGGCAAGATCCATTTTTACGTCCCTCAGAGTGCTTTGTACTGCTGCAGGAAAAATGAAAATGATCAAAGAAAAAAAACCTGTTTGGAAGTTATGACAACATCTAGCCCAGTATTAATTTCTGAGTGCTACCATAGTGCAGAAGTTTATACCTATAGATGCTTTAAGTGCTCATTTAGCCCTCATTTATTTGAATGCCACTACTTAAATTCAAATGAATGTTTATATTAAAAGCTTTTTAATTAGGAATCAAATTAACAGGCTGGAAGAGCCACCAACACAGGCTTTGTAACTTGCCATGGCAGAGTGGTACACAGTTTACTGAAAAAATTAAGCCCTTGCTTTAACAGGTTTTATGTCACAAAGCAAATTCCCCACTACCTTGTTTGGCAGTAAACAAAAATCAGAGCTTGAAAGGAGAAGGAAGAAATAAGGAAGAAGATATTTTGCAGTATAATACATAAGTCAGACATGTATAAGCATGGATCATGAGCAGCAGGATAACACAGTGCTAGAAGTTTTTTATGCTGTTCTTTTGAAAATGAAGGTTTCCTTCCATTTGAAGCCATTTCATCTGGAGGCCAAGGTATTACTCAAGCCTTTCTTATCTTGCATGGTGTTGCATGGTGGTGAGCGTGGTGTAAGAGCTTGTGTAGGCAGCTACAATCATCGAAAGCCCCCTAAAAACTTTGGACTGCCTGACAGACAAGGCATTTATAATATCTTTTCTGATCAGGGAGAGATTTGTGGTCCTGCAGTGCCACCCAAGGTGGGATATGGCTTGATAAATTGCTCTGGGGAGCCCTGTCTCTTGCTTATGGTCAGACTTCAAGCTTTCCAGTGTCACGCTCTGTGTTTCGGACACCCATATGTCACACTGTGTCACAGCAGCAGCACTGTGGGGATGGGTCTGTCCACGGCTGGCTGGTGGGTTCTCATGCCCGGTAATTCGGTGCTCTTTCCAAGCATGCTATCAGTATTTGTCTGTACTACTGTGTTGCCTTAGGGCACAGCTAAAGATTTGGTCTGCCTTGAGTGAGGCTTCAAGTGATCAGTTTAGTTCCCCTGCACTGGCCCGAGGAGGGCAACATTGATCCTGTACTTCTAAATCTGATGAGGCAGAAAGAAGTAGAACCACATTTTTGGCATTTTTTTAATCAAATTCCTACCAACGAGAACCCGTACAGCTCAATAGATTTGTACAAGTGATTAATCTCTGTACTTTGTTCTTAAGCCCAGTAAATTGTGTTCTGTAGAGAGATGAAAACCTGTTAAATGGAAGTGTTCACCACCTTAACAGAACACTTCCAGAACTGATGGAGTTAATCTGTAAGAAGGCCATGAAACCAAATAACACAAAGGAGCAAAAGTCTCTTTTCTTTCTCTTAAATGTTTGCAGTAAAAAAGGCTAGAGGCTCCTTTCACCATGCCAGGCTGGAAAGCTCCATCTCAGGATGCTGCTTAAAAGCCTTTTTGCCCCATAAGCAGATGCTCTCTGTGTCATTACTTCAAAACTGATGCTCTTTTTCTCATGTATAGTGATGTCAATGTTGTGTAAATCATCTTGCGTCCTGATCTAAGGTCTCATGAACACATCTAAACATGCACATGTAGGGATGCTCCGGGAGACCTTATTCTCTGAAGCCAGCATGAAGACCAAGTTCTGAGCCTCTCACTGTCAGTGATGGAGATTCAAAGGATAAGCCCTGAGCCTGTGTGAGCATCTTAAATGACCTGGGAAAGTGTCAAGCTCTATAATGTTACCCAGAAACTTTAAAACTTTTGTGGATTAGAAAAATGATTCCCACGGCTTGCCTTGCCCCTTGTCATCTTAAAATGGAACATTATAAGTCGAGGGGCACAAGGTTATTTATTTCTGACAGTGCAATTTGGTCCTCAGAGAAGATTAAATGATTATGTTGATGTCCGTCCTAGCTGCACCTTCATCACAATTTTTTTTTTTCTTGCAACTAAGCAAAGGAACTGGATCAGTTTTGCTGCACATATCTGTTGTTTTCACCCCCTTTTAGGGGGTTCACCCCCTAATTCTACCAGACTAGATAGAGGTAATTTTGACAGAAGAAATACTCTAGGAATTATATTTCAGGAATTACATTTCAATGATGAAACATGAATTTCAGTTAAGTCTGAATAAAAATTAAAGAGAAAAAAAAATATGTAATTCTTCTAATATATTTTTCCCCCAGTAGTTTGGAGCATGGGAGAAATAGAAATGAGAGTGAGCAATCCTACTATAATATCGACTGCAAACAGTCCATCACTGAACTTTAAATCAAGCAGGTTTACCAAAGTGGAGGAAAAATAAGTTGGCCAAGAAACACAGAACAAAATACACCAATCAACCAAGCAGTATACCATGTTCATAAAACTGATACACTGTCCATTTTTTGCAGAATTATGATTTTTTTTCCTTCAGTTCAAAATTCTGTCATCACTTACCCTGCGATAAAATGTTTGAAGGAGTTTGAAGTATTTCTACCAGACTTTGAAATTTTCTTCCTGGGATACTATTTACAGCTGACAGTTTACTTCGAGTCTTGGAGGTGCTGTTCCCATTACCATTAATGATGTGTGCATGCTGTGAAGATAACTATAATCCCTTTACAGATTAAACACTTGGTCTTGTCAAGCTTTTTTCTAAAGCAGTAAATCTGAAGGCATTTCTTCCAAATGAGTGTAATTTTTTCTTCCTGTATGGATAATTACAGTATTTTTTGACAGCTCTGGCTGAGCAAATCAAACTGAAGTTTCCTCCTGGAAAGCATTAGGTATGAATGAGTGGCTCTTTAGTGGCATTGGTCACAATCTTCGAAAGTCACACTGAAGGGTCTCTACAATATAAAAGAGCCTGGAGCCAATATAGACTTATTTATAAGTCTAAATACTTAAAAAAAATCCTCATGCTGGGACATAACAAGTTGGATTGTTGGCTTTTTAAGAATTTTTAAATGTGCCCATTCCACACATCTACATTCAGTGCTGCAGGAAAAATGTTAGGAGGGGTTTATAAGATGTGGATAACCACAGAATATGTGGTTTTCCCAAAAGAAAAAACATTGATCTTTTTAAAATATGAGTCCCTGTATGCACTAAGTGCAGCATACCTAGTTCTGCTTTCCATGGATCTGTTATAGCTGAGCACAGAACTGATGTAAGGAACTTTAGCCTTGAACCTGTAGAAGAGCTGTGCTGGTGTAAATAAGCTAAGGGAGGATAGCTCTTGTGCTTGTCTGTAGTGCAGATGGATGACTGTGGGAGGCCTGGATTAGCATGTTGATAAACACAGAGGCCTGGTGGTGGCCTGTCCTGTAGATCTCTGTTTTATTACTTATGCAGATACGTGCCAGTATGGGAATCAGGAGAGACAAAAATACGACTGATGTACTGGCATCTTCAAGCTATATGGCAAGACAGGGCATCTAAGAGAAAGAGCAAACAAATTAAGAGACAACACAGACCTAAGATGAAGTCTCTCTTTAACAACATGCACTTATTATAGATCTAACAGACCCATTAACATACAGAGGTGGTGGGATAAATTCAGACTCATGGACGAGCAGATGTCCTGAGTGGGGAAGGCGCTCACATTTATTAGCATTAGCTGATGAAATGTCTGTTCTGCTTCATCCGCTGCAGTGAAAGCTGAACGGTCTCCTCTTCAGTTGAGGGCTGGGCCTGCCTTTGTGGTCCACTGTAACACAATGCAAACCTTCAGTACGTTCACCCCCTGTGCAGAACCAGTCGCTTTCTTCTTTCAGCCATGAAATGGCAATGAATGGCAAATTCATTCTTAAGCGTAGTATGAGGATTCCCCTTTTCAAAAGCATCTTCATAACCTCCACTGTGGTGCTATCACTTTTTTTAAAAGTATAATTTTCTGTTTTCTTAATGTATAACATAATTTAGCTGTCAACAGGTTATACTTAATTTACTTCCACTTTCTTATTTTCATACCCCATGGTATCAGCAGAAGCTCCCTGCTTGCACGGTCCTTAGCTCCTTTCAATGCCACCTTTTATCCACAGATTGAGGCAGAAGTGGAGAGAGCAGTAAGTAAGCAGGAATACAGCAGAATAGCTATGCACACATCGAGCCTGAAATATATGATTATTTAAACAAAACCAATGAGATAATTTAAACTTAAACACAAGCTGAGCCAAAGCTTAATTTAAAATCTACATTTTGGTATGACTGATTTGACAATAAGTATACTCACGGGAGGAGCATAGTTCTAGATGTTTAGGTGGTGCTCTAAAGAGTTTTAAAACTGTTGTTGAATGTGTCAGCTTGTACCCAAAGAGGAAAGCACATGTGAATATTCCTCTTTCTACCCAGACAGAACATTATTCTGGGGAGCTGTGGCACCATGGCCAAAATCCCCAGTGGAGCTCATTAAAATGTATAGGAACTGACCCCTGAACGTCTTGTAGTTATTCAGGCAGATTATCTGGCCTATCCAAAGCCTCATGGAATTGGAATGGAAACTAGGTCCAGCTTCAGACTTATTTACTACAAACTTAGATTCCTCCTGAGCTACCCTTGAATGAAATAAGATGTCATCCTTCCACATTCAAATTGCAATCTGCTGATGTGTGAAATAAAATGCAAAAGCTTTTTCAAATGGCATAGCAGCAAGTTTCTGCTGGGGAGACTTTGGCTCAGACTGCAGAGACTGTTCCTGTTCTTCAGAGATGCTCGATGTTTTTACAAAGCTGTTATGCCCTGGTTAGTCCCCCTTGTTGCAAGGGGCATGACGAAGGTGCGTGCAGCTGTGCCCAGGACCCATGCACACGGAGCCAGGTTTGGCCCTGCTCCTACTGACGCAGTAGCAGCAAGGGGTTCCTTCCCCCGTGTCCTCAGCCAGGAGCTAGAGCGTGAGCTGGAGGCAAACTCGGCACCTCACAGGGAGAGACTCTTCCTCCACGCTTGCTCCTGCTTGGCACCCTCACACTTCAGCAGCATTTGAAAACGCCCTTTGAAGGGGATAGAGGAAATTCACGTAATTCCAGAAAGGAATTATACCAGGAAGAACACTTGTTGTTTCGGGAGGGAGGGTGGTTTATGACGTGCAGAACATTCAGATTTCGTAGTACCTGAATGACTCAAAAACATTTAAGGGCAGATTTCACTATAAAATAACATATTTCCATAGATGTCAGGAGGAGCAACTATGGAAGAGACTGGATCCATGCTCTTCTTTAAAAAACATGTTATTTATCTTTAAAATAATGCTCGGATTTTGTAAGAGGATATTTATGTTGCAGCAAGAAGGCTCTTTAGATTCTATGATCACTATGTGAACACATAAAGTGTCTCAATAAGTAAATGACTGTTACATCTAATGTATGCCCTAAGAAGGAAGGGCATAAGGGTCCTTGCAGTGCAGTGAGCACTAAAAAACATGAACTCTCTCCAAGGTCCTTCATCTGAACCCGGCTGCCGGTTTGGAAGGGGCCACTCCAGTTAACCCCATAAGGAGATCTCTACAGCTGGAGATCAGGAGCAGCTCGCCAGGCAGCAAGTCACCCAGAATCCCCCTTGAAAATGTCTCTGAATCCAGATGACTGCCTCTATTCACACGTCACCGACCTCTTGTGCACCACAGGAGTGCCAAGGGCTGTTGGTAACTTCTGGACATGCCACAAGCACAAGAAATAAAGTGGAGAAGGCATCAGTAGGAAGAGCTAAATAGTATTCAGGAGGAGAAGGTGCTCCTGAAGAGACAAGAAGAGACGCCTCGAGCGCTGTGGTGGGAATGGAGTGATCGTCCTGGACCAGATCTCCCACTGAGGTAAGTGAATCCGCATGGTGAACAGATTCCTCTGTTTTTTATGACAAGGCTCGGCGTTCTGCCATGTGCATGTTTGGTGGTTCTGTGATAGCTCAGTCAAAGTTGTCAAGACAGATTTGAATACAAGAAGAAAGTAAAAATGACTGGTCTAACCCCACAGTTTTGTGCTTCTCTCTGGTGCAGAAGTAGCTACACATGCCTTGGGGACACACAGGCCCCAACACAGGGCAGTGGGGACAGCAGTGTAGGGCTCCTGACTGTGGAGGTGCCTTCTCCTCTCCGATGCTTATGGGAAGTCCCAGGACAAAGGTCTTGGGGTGGTGGCACTTGCAGATAGTATTTGGTTACAGGAATATGCTGGACCTACCCAAATCCAGGGCTGAAGGGTGTGGGAAGGCCAGGGTGGGCCGTAGGGCAAAGGCTGAAGCAGAGCCTGCAGCTGAGCCAGGCACTGGGTTCACATTCACTCTCTGCTCTCTCTTCATAACCTTGCTGCACTCCTTCCTGGCCGAAGGTGCCTCGTGGATGACAATAGGTTTGGCATTTACACCACTGGCAAGATGAGAGATTGAAGCTAGAAGCATTCGAATGCAGCTTTAGGTTACCACAGAGCGTGATGACTTCTCCATTCTTTCTTTCCACTCTCTAAACCGATGCTTGATTTCTTCATTTCTTCACTTCAGTGGGGATCAGCTTGTGATCTATGTGGTCCTTCTAGGGACTACTTGTAGATGACTAGGAAGAGTGCATTTTTGTATGCTAGGTTTCGTGAGATCTCTGCAGAGGTCTGTGCCTCTGCCTATAGCAATGTGCAACATTTTTAGTGACCTATAGCATGGAAAAGGTTAAAAAATCCTGCCACTTTAAAGTAGAACTATTTTAACTGTGAGGCTTCTGCCTCTGTAATGGAATTATTTGGTGAAATATTAAAAGCCTGCCTTTCACATACAACTGAAAATAATATCTCTCGGAGATATTTGATGCTATTTTCTTAAAAAGAGTATCAGGACCCATTTCCTACATGCAGCTGGAATGGATCCTAAACTTGACACGGCTTGCTGAGCAGCCACTTGTCTTCACAGTGTTGGTGAACTTCCACAGATACACTTAACATCATGAGTGATATTATGTGGTATTGATCTTTTTTGCATGTGTGACATGGAGGGAAATTAGCATACTGGAATGACTTGTATTGGTAGGGGTTTTTTTAAGATTTTTGTTTGGTAAATACATATATATCTATTTTTATTTAGGCAAAATGAATGAGTCTTGTACCTGGGGGTAGAAAGCACTCATTTCTTTGGGAGGAGTCTTCAGTTCTGCTAATTTCTCCCGCAGGTTCCCACTAATGGCATACCTTCCACACAGACGAGCCCTCCCCTTTCCCCATTGTATTGGAGGAATTTAATGGTTGCCCATACTAGAGCCACAGTGTGGGACTGGGCTTTATGCAGTCCTGAAGACAAAGGATCCAGACTTTGAACTTGATTTGAAATTCTATAGGAAACTGATACAAAAGGCCTTGTCGTCTTGCCTCTCAGTTGAGACTGTTATATATGGAAAGCCCCTCTTGCCTTCAGACTGAATCGGGGCTCCTAAGACCTTATTGTGCTCTTAGCCGCATGGTGCAAGGGGTCTACACGCATGGCTAGAGCTCTGTGCCACGGACAAAGCAGCTGCTCCGGCTCTCCGCTCCCCACAGGTCGATTAGATGAGCCACAAAGAGGAGCCCTCTCAAAAACCAGATCTGACTCGAGTCCATCATCTGCCTGGAAAGCTTTGTTTATTGTTCTGCTCCTTAACAGCCAGCCACGCGTGGAATTCAGAGGGAGGAAATAACGCAGGCTGGCCTAGCTGCCGCGCACGCGGGATGCGTGCCGAGCAGGACGGGGCTCCGCAGCCCACGCGCCGGCGCTGCCCCACGCGCCGACACCGGCCCTCCCGCTTCCCAGATCGACTGCCCAGGCACGGCACGCGAGCCTTCACTGGTGGGTGCACGCAGCCCAAGGCAAACCCTGGCGCTGCATGCTTTCCCCCGAGCACGTTGCCACCGTACCTGGCCTCGTTTGAGCCCGGACAATGCATTTTTTGTCCATGACACTAAAAATAGCTCCCGTACTAATTAGCAAAAAAAAAACAAGCTGTGAGAGAAAACAATAAAAGCGAGGAAATGTGAAAGCATTTCTACATAGCCAGCAGCTTTGCTGGCACCGTTTCTAGCAATGAAGAGGGTTATTAGCAAGCCCCGAATTATATAAACAGTTTCTGCTGCCAGCCAGCGTACACCAGAATCATCATTTACTTTCAAAATTATTCAAGTCAGCGAAATCCACCTTTTCATCGGGCCAGGGGGAAGATTGGCAGAGGCTTTTAAAAGTGGGATTATGATTGGGGAAAAAAAAAAGAATAAAAAAAGGAAAGAAAGGGCTCTCTTGCTCTGTAGTTGATGTTCTCAGCACCATCCCAGCTCCTTCCATTGATGCCACGGGCGCCTGTTCCCACGTGCAGCACGCGCGCCTCGCCGGGCACATCCCCGTCGGATTTGCTGCTGCTGCCTTGAGGACGAAGGGTCACGGGGATGGGAGGGGATGCAAGGGACAGAGTTACACAACGTGTGTTCGGGGCTGAGCTAATGCGGGGGCAGTTTCAAATAATAAGTGGAGCAAATCAGATCCGGAAATAATGGGAAATAATCTGTCTTTGGTTGCTTGTCGCATCATTTTAAACCGTGCCCATGATGATAAGCGACATGTCCTTTCAGCTCACGCATTTTGAGGGTGGAGTGACGCTGAGGAGGCCTCAGCCGACGCTCGTTTTGCTCTGGATGGGACAGAGCTGCAGGCAGCCGCGGGGTGGGCAGCCGAGTGGGGCAGTCCGGGCAGGTCCGGGCCCAGCGGGAGGCCTCGGCTCGCTCAGTCCTCCCAGAACTGCAGGACCTGGAACGAGGGAGCAGCCTCCTGCCGCGCGGCTCCTACGCCACGGGTTATGCAAGGGCTCCAGCATGCCGCTGGACAGGGGCCTAATCCCTCGGCACCATTTTCTCTTATCAAAAAACCAGCAATAACGCTAGTTTCTCAAGAAGGGAAGCTAGTGATTCAGGCATGGTTGCAGAGAAGAAGGCTCTATAGCCACCAGACAAAATAACCCAGTAGCAGAAGAAACAGGGAGCATGTGGAACAAAAACCTGGTTTATGAGGCAGTTCCGACCTGACAACTGCTTGGGTTAAAACTCTTACCCTCTGCTTTTAACCTGGCCCATTATGTGCACTTGAAAACTGAACCTGCCCTGCAAGAGGAAACAAAACCATCGGGAGCCACCCAACCCTCCGATATCAGCCACAGGAGCCCTCCCGTGGGAGCAGAGCAGAGGTGCCCTGCGTGGCCCGAGGAGCCAGGACACGGTGTCCCAACAGCAGGGCGGCCTTCCCAGGCCAGCAGTTAGAAAAGTCAGCGCTTGGAAAGTACATCCCTAGGAGAAAAAGAAACCGGAATGACCTCGCGATAGCGTTGCTGCATGTGTTTTCTAGATGAGAATCACACTTAGGATAAAATAAGAACTAAGATAATAATAAAATAAGAACTAAATGAGAACTAACAGGGCTCTGAAGATGATCAAGGGCCTGGAACATCTGCCCTATGAGCAAAGGCTGAGAGAGCTGGACCTGTTCAGCCTGGAGAAGAGAAGATGAGAGGGGACCTGATCAGTGTGTATAAGTACCTCAAGGGAGGGAGTGAGGAGGATGGGGCTGGCCTCTTCTCAGTGGTGGCCAGTGATAGGACTAGAAGAAATAGCCACAAACTGAAGCATCAAAAGTTCCACAGGAACTTGAGAAAGAATTTCTTAACAGTGAGGGTGACAGAGCCCTGGAACAGGCTGCCCAGAGAGGTGGTGGAGTCTCCTTCTCTGGAGATCTTCAAAACCCGCCTGGACTTCACCCTGTGCCACATGCTCTAGGGGACCCTGCGTGTGCAGGGGGGTTGGACTAGATGACCTCTAGAGGTCCCTTCCAACCTTAAGCATTCTATGATTTGATGTGAGGGAGAGTATTTATGACTGAGATACTGCTGTTTCATAGGCTACCTTCCATTTATGTAGCTGGAAGATGTTGTACCCTGATAGAGGAAGGAGGAGGTTCCACCACAGGGACTGGCTAAGCCAGACTGGTGGTCAGTGCTGCCTCCCTCTCCTCTCACTGCCTGGCGCTACCTCTTCTTCCTCACGCTGCCTCATTCCCTCAGAAGACCAGTTCTGCCCACCAAACCTCTGCAGAACCAACTGAAATACAAGGAAAAGAACATTTTTCAGCACTGGTCCATTTAGGTCAGGCACTGAGAATTGCATTTTCTGCATGGAAGCTCAGCATTGGGTCTGTGCTCATCCCAACACTTGCACAATTCTTCAACAGCTTCTAGGATGAAGACCTTTAAAATTAGCTACTAATCTGCTATAGAGCTGTCTACAGAGATAGACAACTCTGCTGCCTTCATACTAACCCTAGAATTCAAGCAATTTCATGCACCGTTACCACTCGCGCCTCAGATAAATGGCTGCAGTTGAGATCAGTCGGCATACGTGGCTTCCTGGGCAGAGCTCCACGGGCCGGACTTCCAGGATGACACGGGTGCAGCGTAAAGGCTGGTTTTATGCAGCAAACGCCCCTTGTCAAACCTAGCCGGGGACTCAGCTTGCCCTCCTGCCAGCGACCCGTGTAGAACACCTCGAGCTGGTCATTGGAGCAGCACAGCGGCCCTGCGTAACAACACAGGCTATGAGACTACAACCCCCTTCCTTTATGCATCTATCTAGTGCATTATTTATTAAAGCCCTTTTTATGTGTATTATTATATAGACTGATTGTCAGTGAAGACAAATTACTCCTTTTTAAAAAAAATAAAAATTGTCCCTGTTGCTCTGGACCGTCAGTGGCACTGGCGAACACCTTGATTTGGTTATTCACCTTTGTAGAGATTAATGCTCCCCAGGAGAAAGTCTGCTTTTTCAGAGACGGGGAACGAAAGCTGCCGCGGGAGGAAGGTGGCGGGAAGGGGAGCCTTTGTCGTCACATCGTTCACTGTGTTGCCTCAATGCAAAGTTCCGGTGAGTCGCTCTCAGAAGGCTATTTCTGAGAAGTAAATAAGGAGCCATGGGCAAACATGGCTCTGAAGGAAGACAAAAACCCTGCAGGATCTTTGGAGTTTCCTTTTTGCGATGCCGCCAGATTAACCTCCCCACGGCAAGCGACAACGAGCTGCACTGGAGCAAGTCAGGACCTTGCGGGGAGGTGTGGGCGTGTGGGATGCTCCGCTCTGGCAGATGATATATAGATATAGATATAGATATAGATATATTGAAGTTTGACCTGAACATTGGGCCAGTTACTGTGGATATAACTTAAACCTGGGAAAAAAAAAAAATCTTATTAGCAAACACATATTTTGTTCCCAAATTGTTCCTGATTGCAGGTATTTTTAGTCTTTTGCCTAAAACTATGAGCAGAAGTGGGCCACAGGAACGGATTGAGACTACCAGAGTTTGGTGAAAACAGGCTCTACAACAAGCTTAAATATGCCCAGTGAATAACAGAGTTGCTAGGCATGGTAAATAATAGAGCCTAATTCTCTTTTTGGTTCATTACTGGAAGATATTTTGCTCTGCTTTGTCTTTGTGGTATTAGAAACCCAGCAGAAGGCTATTTAAAGCAATGGAGACACGGGCTGAAAAAAAAAGAACACAATGGAGTGAGACTTACTGGAACTAGTTACATGTCAGAGTAATTAGTTGAAAACATATTTTATAGCCTTGGTTTCTTCTCCTCTCTGTATAATAATACAGTTGTGTCTTAGTTTGGAAAGTTTATGCATTATTGGGAATGTGACTTTTGAGCAGCAAAAGCTAAACCAGGGCAAATATGGCAGAAAATTACAAAAACAGCTAGCAACTCGACTGTTGCTTTCAAAATCTCATCGTTAGCAGCAGCACCTGCTTTTGAGAAAATTACAACACCATTTCTCCTCACCTTGGGGATCTGGAGGCAAGTTTGGGCCCTGATGGCAGCTGGGGAACAGATGCTGCCTCCAGCCCAGGAAGCTCTCAGCAGTGGGACAGGGCAAGAGCTCTGCCCCATTCCCCAGGCCTCCCACGTATATTCCCAGCTTTGCCAAAACCTGCTTTTCCCCTAAGACTTGTGAAAGGAAAAAGGGGAAAGGGAAAAAGAAGTAAAAACGCAAGAGGAAAAGAAGAGGAAGAGGAGAAAAAAAAGGAAAAAAAGGAAAGAAAGAAAGAAAGAAAGAAAGAAAGAAAGAAAGAAAGAAAGAAAGAAAGAAAGAAAGAAAGAAA